>JAVJIF010001752.1:0-66788 GCA_038442645.1 Agave tequilana | reverse complement strand
ATTGCATATTATGTTTATTTGCTTATGCATGAGTTAAGGGGGAGCTTCTTTGAAGCTTAACTTTAATCTATGCATATATAACTCCATGAGTTTTGTCATTATCAAAAAGGGGGAGATTGTTGGCCCAAAGCCTTCCACCCTAGTTTTGATGATGATTAACTCATGTAGTTATATTTACTAATAATCTTGTAATTTTAGTTCCAGATCAGTTAACAAGATATTAGTTGGTGATTAGCTTCAACAGAGGAGTTTAGAAGCTTTTCATGGTGATTCCAGGGCCAAAGCATCAAGATCATACCTTGCCTAGCTCATGGATCACGGTGTTTGTGGATCGAGTCACCTTGAAGATGAAGATCGTCAAGAAGACTTAGGTATCCATAGTTTAGTGTGTTTTAGATCCATTTGTAAAGTTTAGTATAGTTGACATGCTCAAGTGCACATAACACACACGTTTTATGTTTTTGATTTGGTTTTCATGAATAGTTTGATCAAAACAAGTTTAAATAGTTTTTATGTATATTAGATATGTTCTAGATATACATACATGCTTTTAACTTCCTAGACAAACTTATTTTGACTTTCCTATTCATGTATTGAAAAATCCAAGTTTGATAAAAATACATGTTTTGGTTTTTGGTAAAAATGTTAGAAACAAAAATCGTTTCATATGCTTGATATTTGAGTAGAAATGTTTATCACATGTTTATATATCAATGCAATATGGTAAAAACATTTTTGGGTTTTTTACAAGTTATTAAAAGATTTTTCAAAATATGTTTTAACCCAGATTCTGACCCAGGTTTGTGCTGACAGGCCAGGTCGGTCGACCCAGACGGTCGACCGCACCATGGGCCGGTCGACCCATGAGGTCGACCGACGTGCACAGATTTGTGCACGTCTGGCAGACACAAACTCGGTCGACCGTCAGGGTCGACCGGGTCTGAGAGCTCTGCTCTCTGTTTGTTTGGATCGACCGGGGCGGTCGACCGGGTTGCCCCAACGGTCACATTTCTGACCGTTGGCGGTCGGCCGGGCCGGCCGACCGGTAGCCTGTCAGGCTGCCACATCAGCCTAACGGCTAGTTTTCTGTTTGGCCTATATAAACCCAATTCTTTGGGATTTTGGCCAAGGTTTTTACAAGAGAAAAATTACAGTTTCCCCAGAGTTTAAAACAAGTTTTCAAAAGAGTTTTTGGGCTTTAAACTTTCAATCTTATTTGTTTTAGGTTTTTGGAAAATCAAAGAAAATAGGAATTTAGGATATTTGTATTGGTTTTCATTCTCTATCTTTTACAAGAATTTTCCCAAGCATTTTCTTTGAGTTTCTTGTTTTTCAAACACCTAGTTTTTCACACTTGAGCTATCATCAAAAAATCCTATTCTATTAGGATCTTGTTTTTGTGGAAAAGAGATTGGTTTGTGGTTGAAAGAAACCATTTGTTGTAAACACCCTTGTTCTTGTTGTATCCCTCTTTGGTAGAGGTTGATCGGGTGATTGGTTTGCTCCCTCTTTGGTAGAGGTTGAGGCTTGTGGTTTGCTCCCTCGTGAGAGGTGGAGTTTGGTTTGTAAACCTTCTTCGGTAGAGGTGTTGGTTGTTGTATTGGCTACGGGCCTACCCTCGGTTGTGAGGTGGTTGTTTGAGAGAGGAGTTTGGTACTCCTAGAGTTGTAACAAATCCTCTTCGGTAGAGGTTCCTTCGGTAGGAGATAGTGGATTGGAAATCCTACACGGTGGTGTAGGCGGGGATGTAGAGCTAAGGGTTCGAACCTCGAAACATATCTTGTTGTTAGCGTTTGATCCACTTGTCTCTCTAACTCTCTCTTTATATTGTGCAAAGCATCATTCATAACATCATATCATATTTGCTTGTGTTGAGCATAATTCATATTGTCATATCATATCTTATTGCTTGCATTTGTGCCTTGCATATTTCATATTGTCATATCTTGTATATGCTTGGTTGTTTGTGTGTGCCTCACTTATACTTAACCACAAGAGCTTCATATAGCACCTCAACCCATTCAAGGGGAATCAAGAGGAGTTAGTCCAGAGCCCTTCACGGGGAATTCAGCTACACTTGTGTGTTGTACTAAGTGTGATTGCAAGAATAGTTTTAAGCTTCCGCATTTAGAGCACTTAGTTCACTAGATTAACACTTGCACCTATTCACCCCTCTCTAGGTGTTTTTTCAATTTTAGCTCACCCTTTACTCAAACCAAAAAAAAAATGTTGAATCCAGCTCGGTCGTGATACAGAAATTTCCTTTCCTTGAGCACACAAGCTGCATGCTTCTTTCTATGTGCAGAAGTAACATTCGGTGAATGATACTTATTGTCATTTTTGAAGATGAAAAATGGGGCAGGAAATCCAAAATCCATTGTAGTCCAGCCCGGTTAGGATACCTGTCTTTCACCCTCGCGAGCCGGGTTCAAATCCCGGAAATTAAATTTATTTATTTTTTAATTTTTTAATTTTCCCCTTATATAAAACCCTTTCTTTCATTGTTAGACTTCATTAATCTAGGGATTTCATTTTCAGTCATCATCGTTCTCTTTCTTCTATCTGCTCTTTTAAGTAATTAGTAGTCTCAGCTCCATCTCTGTATCATATGGAAGACGATGATACCAGCAGCGGCGGAAGCAGCAGAAGATCAGTAGTGCCGACGGCGGAGGCGTCGACGGACCCAGCTCCCAAGTCCGCTTCCGCCTACTTAGATCCTCGTTACTGGTAGCTACCTCACCTCTTACTCTTACTCCCCCAAAACCCTAACTTTTTCCTCTTATCTAATTTTCTATTTTCTGTGATTAACGCAATAGGGACGAGCGATTCTCAGTGGAAGATCAGTACGAGTGGTTCAAAGACTACTCCTACTTCCAACATCTCATCCGCCGCCACATCAATCCGTCTCACTCTGTATGTTCTCCTTCATCTTCTCTTTTCTATTTGCCCCAGAATTTGTGTTTGCATCTTCATTCCCAATGCAACGGCATTGCCATGTTTGTAATTTATTCAATTGATTACAATTCGAATATTACTGGTATTTCAGATTTACTCATAATCATAATTTAATCCGTAGGTACTGGAGTTGGGGTGTGGGAACTCGCGGCTTTGCGAGGAGCTGTTACTGACAGAGGGAGTCACCCAACTTACTTGCATTGACCTCTCCTCTGTCGCTATTTCCAGGATGGAGAAGCGATTATCCGATAAAGGGATCAGAGGTTTCAACCCCCACTTTCTTCTTCTTCTTCTTCTTCTTCTTTTGTGAATTTAAATATTTAGAGTGAATGCTATGATTTTCATTTTTGTTTCTCTTTTGCTGGACCTGTATTTTACTCAAATATCTCTCTTTTGCAGACATCAAAGTGCTACAGGCAGACATGCTAGACCTTCCCTTTGCAGATGACTGTTTCAATATTGTGATTGAGAAGGGAACCATGGTGAGCTTCCAATTCCACTAACATAAAAGATAGATCGATGTCTTTCTTTCTCTCTTTCATTGTTGCTGTATTATAAGAAACTACTTTGATGGTTTCACTTTTGATAGCAGATACATTCTACCTGCTAGCTAATATTTTGGGGAAATTCTTCATTGGATTATACTAACTCAGACCGTTCACTTCTATGCATATGCTTTCATAGCTTTCAAGTGTCTCACCACCAATACCCACGATGCTCCATCTCCCCCAAACACCCTCTGCTATCTTGTTCGCCCATTCTTAACTCATCAAGCCAGATTGTTCTTTCCCGTCAAATTGTAAGATTATTTCATCACTATGAAGGAATGAATCATTCTTTGTTTTATCACATTTTCTCACTATAATAAGAAATGAAAAGGAAAGGCAACATACAGAATTTAAACTAACATATGTCTTTTCTAATCAAGTACTGTTGATCTCTATTATATACATGTAATGAACTGATTTGTGAACTGATATTTGACATGTTGGTTCTCTGTCACACACAATGTACATGGTCAGATAATGTGCTTCGAATAAGCTGCATTGTGATAATTTTGCTTGTCTGTGTTTGCTGATTTTAGGTTTCATACATAGCTGACCTCTTGTTAAAAGCTGCTCTGGCAGCATTTAGCACCAAATCACAGATGGTCGATGTTAAATAAACAACTAGTCATCAAAATTCAGTCATTTCCTGTGAATGGCTCTACAAGAATTTTCTGAGGGGAGTCTGGTTCCCAGTTTGAGTCCTACGTCGGTATTTAAAACAAGATGGATTTTATTTGTAGTAGGGACGACAGAGAGCAGTTACACCTCTTCCTTGGTAGAAATGGGAAATAAATGCAAGAAGATTATGACTGAAATTTCCTGCACACAAAAGATGGTATTTTAGTTTTAAAAATAGATGTGCAAGTTTCAGTTCTAATCCGCGGTAGCAGGGCTATGCGGGTCGTGATCCTTAGGGAGGGACTGCGATGGAAGCGTTAAGCAAGTTTCTCTAAAGTTTTTATTTTTATTTGTTAAGTTAGAAAGGAAGTGGTATTTACAATGAATCGAAAAGAAAGAATTGGAGATAGTGATTTAATCTACAAAATAAAGAAAAGAAAAGAAAAGAAAACTAACCTTGGTTGGAGAAAATATGTGAAAACCTAACACTTTCTACCTTATTTCGGAGGTGTTGAACGCATAAATCATGGGATCGATCTCAGTCCGCTGTTCGCATTAGATCATCAAGCCTTGGGCAAGTATGAATTGATACGCCTCGAGGAGGAGAACATCTCCATGGAATATCGTTGGCACCACCAAGATTTGTTATAACTTGTGTTCGGTAATCGCTTGCATGCTCATCAAAGATCGAAAATGAAGGGTTTTTTCTTCTATTTTTCAAACAGAAAGAAAGTAGAAAGAAAAAGAGAACAAAAAGAAAAGTAAAGCAATGACATAAATAAAAATAAAAATTACCTTCATTACTTGAAACAATGGAGAAGAAGCATACATCAGTGTCACCCTCAACATAGCCATCTCCCTCTCTTGAAAATAAAAGAAACCTAATTACAAAACTAGAAGAAAGGAGAGAAACCCTAAAAATCCTAACTTTGGCCCTTTGCTGGACGCTGGACGCTCTGTACGTTGCACTGCAGGGGCTATTTATAGGTGCAGAGGGAATCAGAGTCCCAGTCGAACTCTCCTACGAAATCTGGTACAGGGATAAGATCAAATTGCCGCGGAAACGCGGCTTTTGCCGCGATTCCGCGCAATACTGTGGCATATGCCACGCGCTTTGGCGCGTGGCTTCTCCTGGTCCGTCCATCTAGTCGCCTGCTTCTGGAAGTTTTGATCCTGGCTCTTTATGTTGGGATTTCGAGATAACTTGATAATCAAGTTACCTAGATTTTGAATTCTCCCAATCTCTTTTAAACGAATTTCCTTATCTCTGCACTCTTTTCATTCTTATCTGCAAGAGTTTAGGGTTGGGTAGAAGTCTATCCTTCCCTCATCTTTGATATTTGGAACTTCAGCCCTTTGTGTATTTGCACTTTGACAATTGATATTTGCACTTTTACACCTGGGCTTCAAATGTGGGCTTTTGGGCTTCATTAAGCTTTATTTATTATAAAAATAGGAATTCGAGGCCTGCACACAATAAATTACAAAATATTAATAAATGTGCAGATTAAATGAATAAATATGAAAATGTGATGGTAAATATGATGATAAAAATGCACTTTTCACTACCAATCATACCCCCACACTTATCTTTTTGCTCGTCCTCGAGTAAAAATCAAAAAGAAAAGAAAATCTAACCTAGCTAACTCACTTTCGTAGGAATCACGGTTGCACTTAGCATGTGCAACAAGCCGTTAAACCCCTAGGTTACCCTAGAGGACGAGTGTTGTCTCGTGAGGGTTTTCAGCGATTGCACCCACAAAATCCATAAAAAGGAAAATATTTGAATTATTATTGAAGAGACTAAGTAGTCTATAAGTTTTAGGATTATCATTTTTATTCATTCTTTAAACTTAGTCTAAAGTAAGTTTTCATTTTTTTTCCATTTAGGTAAGAATTAAAATTGAATTTCTATATAGTCTTTTTCGTTACCAAAATCATATGCATCCTTATGTTTTTACTAGGAATTCCTTAACTTGGACTCTCATGCCTCTTTATATATATATTTTTTTCTTTTTTTTTATTTTTTTATTTTTTTAATATGTATAACGCATCTAATTTTCTTTCGTGTAAGCATCAGGCTTCTTGAGGCCCTCATACCTAACTAATTGATTATTAGATGTGTTAATACATATATTATATTTCTTAGTCTTCTTAGGCTTTCTAATCCACCCATGTAACGAACTTAAAGTCGATGACTCCCAAACCGGTTGGCTTTAGGGCACCAGGTGAGAAAACACCCCGCGGACTCAAATTCGAGTGAACTAGGCCCCAAAACTAAGGACTTTATTTTTTTTTACTCACCTTTAGGCATGAATACTTATGCTTCTTGAGGCACATGTATCAGCTTAATTGGTGATTTTTTTTTCTTTTTTTTTCTTTTTTTTTTTTATGAGGCACAAGGTCTTTGTCTTAGAATCCTAGATATGCATTTAGTATGCACATTTCATTAAGGTAAAAATCAAGACTAATTATTTATTCAATTTCTTCTCCTATACCTAAAAATTTAAACAATTTTATTTATTTTAACCAAGTTTTTAGAAATCCTAATCATGATTTTCCTAATCCTTAAAACTAACTTAGATTTCTTTCAAAAAATAAGTCAAATATTTCCTTTTTATAACATTTTTTTTTAAAATTTTTTTTTTTTTAGCAAATTTTGTTAGTTTCTACCTTATGTTAGTATGTTAGTAAAGCCACCCCACACTTATCTCATGCATTGTCCTCAATGTATGAATGAATGCATATATGCATGAAACAGAACAAGGGAAGGCGGAAGTTACCTTAGGTGGTGGTTCCGGAGGTGGTCTAATTGGTCCACGAAATGCGGCTCACAAGATAACGTGGTAGTTCACGGGACCTACCTTTATTGACCTCTTTTTTATTACATATTTACAGTCCCCAGTATGAATAGGATCATGGAAGATCCTCTCTTGAAACTTACTCCCTTTACATGACCAGTCCTGGAAAATCATCACAGAGTCATGGTCTATACCTATGTCCAACAAAGAATGTGACTTGGTAAAATGGTTGACTTGGACTCAAGAATGATAGGTTCAGGATCTAATACCGACTCAGGAAAGAAACTCAAATCAAGTAAAGGTTCAGGAGTCGGGCTAGGATCAAGAAGTGGGTCCAAGTCAAGAAATTGAAACTCAAGTCTACAATCATTTTCCCACAATGGAATGTGACTCAATGTTGGTGATTCAAGTTCAGGAATGATAGGTGTGGGAATCAAAACTGACTTTAAATATTACCTAAGTCGGGTAACAAATAGGAGTCAATAATGATTCGGGAATTTGAACTTGATCATAGATTTGGGAATCTAGGTCACATATCTCATTAGTTTCAATCTCATACAAATGGGAACTTGCCAATTTTTCAAGGGGACTTTCAAAAGTATGAAATTGGTCAAGTTCACTTTGATGATCTTCAAAAATGGGTGATTCAATTTCATGATCTATGGGCACAGGAATAAATGTTGGCTCAGAAAGTTGGTCCAAATTGGGTAAGGATACTGGAGTCAACATAGATTCGAAGATGGAAACTGAATCGCAAAGTTGGGGATCGGGTTCACATTCATAATCTAATTCAATCTCATTGAAATTAAAACTAGCCAATTTGTCCAAGGATTGGGATTGAGCAAGTTCATATTGATGTGATGAAATTGAATTTTGATCAAGGTCTTCTAAACAGAATGATTCTTGGTTCCTATCAAGATGCTCAAGAATGTTTGAAAGTCTAGAAATTTGATCATTCATTTTATCTTGCAACTGATCCACTTTTTCTTCTAACCCATCGAATAGATCAATGGAGGACTGAAACCTTGGTGATGTGGGAAAAGATGTATATGAAGATACTGGTTGAACAGGTGGTTGACCATATGGCTCAGGGGTATTGAATCCCCATTGACTCTGTGAAGAGTAGTGATAATTATTCCAATCTTGTTCATAGTATTGGGACTGGGCATGTAATGATTCGGATAAGACCAATCTGGCACACTAGGTTGGTTAGAGTTATGATATGCCGGGTTGGTAATATCCGAAAAAGAGGTTGGTGTATAATATGGATCCTCATTAAAATTGAAAAAATTATTATTATAGGCCATATCACACAAAGAAAACAAAAGAAAAAAACAAACAAAAAAGAAAAATTTCTAACCTAAGTTAGGGTAGACTTAGACCTAGACGACTCCTAACTGGTTAGACTGTCCACGGGAGGTAGGGTGTAGACTTTGACCACAAGTTAATCAGCCAGGTTGGGGCAAGAGTGGTGGGAGGTTTTCCGTCAAAGACGTTCCTTAATTAAATAACCACCAATCTTCGGGCTTTCGGCCCTCAATCCCCTTCCTAGACACTGATTTGGCAGGAGTCAACTTCCAACACCGTTCCCCCTTAGGATAATCTCCTAATTGAGTCCGAGTGTCCCTAGGGCCAACGTCTACTATTTTTAAGTTAGGCTTGGGTTAGTGAGTGCTTGGGATATGATTTTTGGGCTAAGGAAGGGTGATGAAATCCCCACCTTATCTTTTAATGGGTTATGCCCTTAAGATGAATTAGTGCAAGTGTACAAGATAAATAGATAAGAATCACTCAAAGCAGAAAATCAACCAAGAGATGAGTCCTATTCTACATGCAATGCGTACGTACCTTGCTCCTCCAGCACTCTTCAACAGTAAATAAAAATAATTGAAAAGACACGTGCCTAATATGCAAACGTCTAATCAATTTTTATTTTTAACAACCATTGATTTACTGTTGAATTATTAGCAATTTACAGGTATATCACAGAACAAAACAGAATAGAGCAGTAAGCAGTAATCTCAAATTTCAGCAATCTGCAAAAAACTGAATTAGTAGTTCACTGCACTTGCCGCGGATCTGCGGCTCTGGCCGCGTTTCCGCGGCAAACTTGCAGGCCCTCGTGCTCTGCCTTCGAGGGCAGAGGCACTGGGTTGCTGTATGTCCTTGCTGCTGCTCTGTTTCTGTTTCCTGTTCTCCAAACCTGCAAACAGAAAAGAATAAAGAATTAGTTAAAAATTAAATTTTTGTTTTAGAGATAAACTTACCGTCCCTCCCCGGCAACGGCGCCAATTTTGTTGACTGAAATTTCCTGCACAAAAAGATGGTATTTTAGTTTTAAAATAGATGTGCAAGTTTCAGTTCTAATCCGCGGTAGCAGGGCTATGCGGGTCGTGATCCTCAGGGAGGGACTGCGATGGAAGCGTTAAGCAAGTTTCTCTAAAGTTTTTATTTTTATTTGTTAAGTTAGAAAGTAAGTGGTATTTACAATGAATCGGAAAAGAAAGAATTGGGAGATAGTGATTTAATCTACAAAAATAAAAGAAAAGAAAAGAAAAGAAAACTAACCTTGGTTGGAGAAAATATGTGAAAACCTAACACTTTCTACCTTATTTCGGAGGCGTTGAACGCATAATCATGGGATCGATCTCAGTCCGCTGTTCGCATTAGATCATCAAGCCTTGGGCAAGTATGAATTGATACGCCTCGAGGAGAGAAATCTCCATGGAATATCGTTGGCACCACCAAGATTTGTTATACGTGTGGTTCGGTAATCGCTTGCATGCTCATCAAAGATCAACAGAAAGAAAGTAGAAAAGAAAAAGAGAACAAAAAGAAAAGTAAAGCAATGACATAAATAAAAATAAAAATTACCTTCATTACTTGAAACAATGGAGAAGAGAAGCATACATCAGTGTCACCCTCAACATAGCCATCTCCCTCTCTTGAAAATAAAAAGAAACCCTAATTACAAAATTAGAAGAAAGGAGAGAAACCCTAAAAATCCTAACTTTGGCCCTTTGCTGGACGCTGGACGCTCTGTACGTTGCACTGCACGGGCTATTTATAGGTGCAGAGGGAATCAGAGTCCCAGTCGAACTCTCCTACGAAATCTGGTACAGGGATAAGATCAAATTGCCGCGGAAACGCGGCTTTTGCCGCGATTCCGCGGCAATACTGTGGCATATGGCCACGCGCTTTGGCGCGTGGCTTCTCCTGGTCCGTCCATCTAGTCGCCTGCTTCTGGAAGTTTTGATCCTGGCTCTTTATGTTGGGATTTCGAGATAACTTGATAATCAAGTTACCTAGATTTTGAATTCTCCCAATCTCTTTTAAACGATTTCCTTATCTCTGCACTCTTTTCATTCTTATCTGCAAGAGTTTAGGGTTGGGTAGAAGTCTATCCTTCCCTCATCTTTGATATTTGCAACTTCAGCCCTTTGTGTATTTGCACTTTGACAATTGATATTTGCACTTTTACACCTGGGCTTCAAATGTGGGCTTTTGGGCTTCATTAAGCTTTATTTATTATAAAAATAGGAATTCGAGGCCTGCACACAATAAATTACAAAATATTAATAATGTGCAGAATTAAATGAATAAATATGAAAATGTGATGGTAAATATGATGATAAAAATGCACTTTTCACTACCAATCAGATTACAATATGGACATTATTGCAAAATGAGATGATGATTCGAACATCCTATTTCCCTATAATTGTTACTGCAATCAGAGGCTTCACCACCTCACTACTTGGTCACATGGTAGACCTCTTATGTAAAACACGGTTTCTTCTAAATGTGAAGGATGTCTTGTTCGTGGATAGTGGTGACCCATGGAACCCCCATCCTGAGACAGTAAGCAAGGTGATGAAAATGCTAGAGGGTGTCCACAGAGTTCTGAAACCGGAAGGCACTTTCATCTCCATATCTTTTGGACAGGTATAAAACATGAGCACGCGCACCCCCCCCCCCCCCCCCCCCCCCCCAATGTTGTTTTCTGTCATCCTGATTTGTCCCCACAGCCCCACTTCAGGCGGCCGCTGTTTGAAGCACCAAGCTTTACCTGGTCTGTTGAGTGGGACACATTTGGAGATGGATTCCATTATTTCTTCTACACCTTGAAGAAGGTCAGAATAGCTATCATCCTTTATTATTTCGTCGCTCCTTTTCTATTTATATGACATCGGTTTGTCTAGAAGATTATTGGTTTCTCTCTTTCTGATTCCACTCACAGCATTTCCTTCAAAAATTTCATGGTGATGGTTTATCTGTGGATTAATTTTGTTCTCAGGGAAGGAGGCCCCTAAAGGATAAAGAGTGTTGCCGGGAGAACTCTGTTATGCCATCCATAAATTTGTTACATGAAGAGCTGGAGGGTGAGGATTTCCTATTCAGGACATGCGTTGATGAATTGTAAAATTAGATGAATTGAAAGATTGCGTGGGACCATGGCCATCACTCAAGAACTGGGATATAGAGTAATTATTTGATTGAGCCAAAAAAGTTGGAGTTTATCATATATGACACGCAGTGGGCAGCTAATTTTCTGGTCAAAAGTTCGACCTCGAGAAGCAAAGCAGAAGATATTCTCACAGCAGCTAGATAGGGTGGCATATGGCAACTGTAACGCCTGAGTTATAGAACAAGTTGCTTCAGCAATGGAATTGTAACAAAACCTTTTACTTTTTAAATGTTGAACTTGCCCATCGAAAGAGAGGAGATTTTTTTTGGGTTTGATGCTTTTTTTTTTGTTAGACAATACAGTACGTGTAACGGAAACGCTGGAGCTAGCTTATGTTTACGTCGTGAAAAAAAGAGTGCAAAAATTTACCATCTGCACGCTGGACGGGAATCAATCTCTTATTGTCATCTTGCTCTACAGTTCACTAGGACTCACCGTGCTTGAATCTGTTTGGATTCAAGGAAGTGGGGAAGTGGGTTTTTCTTTCTTTCGGAAAATGAGACTTTATGTGTATTTTTTTCAGTGTTTGATTGATAGTTGAGAAGTGAAAGTGAAAAAGTATATTGTGTTTTCTTGTGTTTGATTAGTAATATTGAAGATGACAGTAGGCCTGTCAATGGGTCGGGTTCGGGCGGTACAGGTGGTATCAGACCCGCCCTCTTTACCCAAGAGGGTACCATACCCGTCCCGTTTACTCACGGGTCCAGAAGGTGGGTTTCCATACCCGGACCCGCTATACCCGCGGGTCCAGACCCATTTACCCGGACCCATAACAAAAAAAAAAGATACATAAACAAATACAGTAATAAAAACACATGAAGAGAGTGAAAAAAAAAATTTTGTAAAGAGAAAGAAAGCATGTTTTAATATCAATAAAGGATGAAATGCAACCAGGTGCAAAAGGTGAAGGGAAAATTTTCGATGAAAGACTCCAATAAAGAAAAAAAATTTAAAGTAAGGCCCCCAAATTTATTTAGGAAAACATAACAATAGGATCACCCACTAAGCACAAAGAGATCATTTACTGATAGAGTCTTGAGAGGGTTTTAATTCTATTAGTATTATTTATATTTATGTTTTGAAATGAGTAAATGGGTAATCGGGTCTGGCTCAAGTAAAATCAGACCCATCCCATTTAATAATCGGGTATATGGGTAAACGGGTATGGGTCCAAAGCATCCCTTTCCATACCCGCTTAATCGGGTCGGGTCTGGGTCGGGTCCAGGTCTGGACTCGACCCATTGACAAGCCTAGATGACAGTAAAGTTGACTGTAAAATAATATTAAATAAAAATTAATTATGAAAAAATTAAACTGTAATTAGAATGCAAGTAAGATTTACTGATCATAAAATTAACTATTTTGAGTTATAATTTATTATAAATAAGATTTACATGATCACAAAATTAACTGTAGGATTTTGAGAGTGAGAAAATGGTTGTGTAAAAGAGAAAAGAAAAAGAAAAAGAGTTTTTCTTATTTTTTTTGGTGTTTGAATGGATAATGGAAGTAGAAAATGACACTTTCTCACATCCGCCCACTGCTTTGAAACAAATATGCTGTTCTCCTATTATGTCTCTACTTTTGGCTCTGTTATTTTATGCGGAGATTCACGTCCAAGTCCTGGTAAGGTCTTTTTGTTCGCTCAAGTTATTTTTGAGAATTCCCCACCGCAGAGGGAAGAGAACAGATTAATAGATAAATAAGGGGTACAGTAAGGAGCCAATGACTCCCAGATACAGATGACAAGGTTCATGCTCACCTCACTCAAAGTCACTCATTTTACACACAAAAGAAGCCCCCACCAACAAGTTCAACCTAATCTTGTTCACTTAAGTTTTTTTTTGTTGAGTATCTATTTTTGTGAACAATGCAAAATAATGATAGCAATATTAGTATGCAGGAGGTAGCACGATTGGCGATTAATTTATCATCAGCAAACATCACTCTAAATTTCAACATGCCTGCTGGGCATCTTAATCATTGAGAACTAGTGGAAAATAATGACAAATCTGTACTTTGAACATTTCATTATTTTTTTTTTAATGAAAACGGGGTGGACTTGATGGGCTATGATGTTTTCAGTTGTAATTTTATTATATTTTTTTTAATGAGGCGGAGTGGACTTTTCATCTTTTATTCAAAAAAAAATAAATTTCATTATTATTTTTGACCAAAAAATTTGCCTTGAACTCCTTTATTTTCAATTAAATTAGTGAAAATCTCAATTATAATTTTTTCCCGCCTCAGCCTCAATCTACGTCAACCACATTCTTCATTTTCAAAATTTGGAGATCTGGACGGAACTAACCCTACTGTATAACTAACTCATATTTTCAAATTTCTAATTTTACCTTTTTTTAGATCTGGCGAATAAATTTCTTCTGCTTTTCAGAAACTCTAGTCTATAGATTTGCTAACAAAAAACAAGAGATCTTTGTGCCTTTAACAAGAGCTTTAATAGTACTCTATGCATTTTCTTTCGGATATGTTCTCATTGATTATTAATGGATTATGATCTTTGATGATTGGGTTAGTTCTATTTTCACCTGACATTATTGATGTCATCTCCTGTTGCCTGAACTATTTTATTATGAGTAGCAGTTCTCACAAAAAAAGACTGTATACAGTGAGAGAAGAGATGATCGCACTACTCATAATAAGGACTACAAGCATGGTAGCAGTCCTTATTATGACAAGCAGTATTCATAATAAGCACCAATTCTTATTATGAGTAATAGTCCTTATAATAAGGACTGCGATCATGATCATGAGGTCTGCGACCCGGACTGTGACTACGGTCTCAGTCCTCATTAACGCTCTAAAAAAATAAAGTGAACATGAAAATAAGTCTTTTATGCGAGTACTGCGTCTCATAGTCACAGTCATTTATATAAGGATTGCGACTCGCAGTTCTAAAGTTGCAGTTACAGTTGTAACAATAAATGATCTTTTGCCTTTACTGTTGACTAAAAATCTCTAGATATGAACATAATTTTTGGAATTTGAATTGACAGTGAATATTTACACTCTTTGAAATTTGAATTGACGGTGGAGTCTTCCCTTCTGTCTATAAATAAGGGGAAGATCTGTGGAAGGAAATTATCTCAATCGTCTCCTTTGAAATAGAAACCCTAACCTCATAAAAAAGAATCTTAGTCTCTTAAAAGTTCTTTTTTTTTGCGGCATTATGCTATCTTCTCTCCTCTTCATCAGATGGAGGAAGGAGAAGGAGAGGAGGAAAGAGGAGAAAGTCATAACTGGGTTCTTGCTTCTCTGGAGTCTGGTTGAAACGCCATAATACTTTAGCAGGAGAGTGATCAATATAACAATTGAATCCCACAAGGCTTGAAAGCCTGAAAGACAAATCAATATGATATCATCACTTTCTTGCATGTCTTTCATGCTTTCATGTCCTGTAGGATTGCCTTTTTAGGAGACGAGATGTGGATGAAGATGGACAACTGTTTTTTCTTGAATCTGAATTTTTTGTATTTTTTTTCAAAGTGTAAACACAAAAATATAAAAGGAATTAATGTATCATATTCGTTAGATGTAACATAATGAAATATTTTTTGGAGCTGAAATTGATTGTTTTGGATCTTTCCTTATTTGTATTTTTATGGAACAACCATAACTTTTCAGAGGCTTGACTTCTTAGTGGCATTTTTGTGAGGACCGCAATCCCACAAAAATAAGTTTAGCAGATTCTTTTTTTTAACATACTGCAATCGTGTCGCAGTCTTTAAAAACAATAAGAACTATTTCAGTTCACTTATGATTGCGATCCAGGTTACACTTCTGATAGAAAACGCTAAGTTTCACATTTGTGTACTCAGTGTGATTAAGATCTCAATCTTTTAAAAAATATACTAAAGTACTGCGATCACGGTCACAGTTCCTATAATTAATGAAAGCTTTTTATAATTTTAAGTATGAGTGCGATCATGGTCGCAATCTTTATAAAAAGCTAATGATTGTGAACACACTAGGATTTTAGAGGGTAGTTTCACAGTGGGAGAAGAGATGGTCGCAGTACTTATAATAAGGACTGCGATCATGATCACAGTCCTCATAAGAAGTGTCACCATAAGGACTGCAATCATCATCATGAGGATTGCAATCGTTGTCAAGAGGATAAAATTTACAATCACAGTCGAAGTCGCAGTGGCAGTTCTCACAAAGTCGCAGTCGCAGTTGAGGTCATGGTCCAGGTTAAAATTTTAAACAGGGGTATTTTAGTCTTTTTTCATTTCGTGATTAAAACCCAGCTTGACACGTGCCTGCAATTTAGCGCCCACTAAGAAAAATGAGACTCAGGCGAAAAAAAGTTATCATTGAAGTTTTCGCTAATTAAGTTTTAATATGGGAGACTCAACTGAAATTGCCCTATTTTTGAAGGGTGGTTAAAGTTTTACTAACAAAATGGTAATAAAACCCTGAGTACATTAACCTTGAAACAAAGAGAGCAAATCTCTACATTTCAACTTTCACAATGCCCTCATCGCAACTCCATTTCTTCTCTAACAAACACAAAGAAGTAGAGGCAGAGCCCAAATGTCAAAGCCATAATTATCAGGCTACCTGACATAAACATGACAGCAGTAGTCAGGCCATTATACCTAAGCAAACGAATAAATTACTCATAATTGTAGATTATCAAAATCTTGGCAAACTTTTGACTCATTTCTTTAATTAACTTTGCAGCTCAACCATTGCTGAGAGTAAGAATTCAACAAAACACGTAGGAACCCAGAAGATAAGAAATGCCTTTACCAGATACAGCACAGCCTGGATATTGTGTTTTTCTTTCCCTTGTGAGTTGTTGTAAAGACGCAGAACTTCTCAGATGCAGAGACATGGAGAGCACTACTAATCCACTTCCAATCTTCTCCCTCACAATTCTCTCTCTCATGTCCATGCACCAAAAGCCACTCAATCCATACACTTGGCCTCAACCAAGACCTTTATGAACAATAATATTCCTCCAGAGAATCAACACAACACCTTGGTTGATGGCTCTCCATGTAAAATTCATGTGGAGAAGATTAACACCAGAAGCCAAAGCATAGACCGGAAACCAACAGTACCAATCTGGAAAGAAAAATAATTGAGTGAGCTTTCAAATCTGATACATAAAAGGATATGGAGAGGATTGTAGGCTTAAAAATTCCAGTGCACCAGGATCATTTAGCTGAACTGATGCAGAGTAAGCAAAGAGAATGCCCATGAAGAGGGAGCACAAGGAGAGGAAGAGGGATTGATTCGAAGAGAGAGCCATCATCTCTGTTTTCCTTTTAATTTTGTTGGATCTTTTTAAGATATCTCAAGGTATGGACTTGATCTAATGGTTTGAGCAAAGGCCAAAGTCAACGGTTTCATGCTATTGGTGGCAAAGTTAAAATACGTAATTCAGATATAATAAGAGGGTTTGCGTTAAAAAAACCCATTAAGATCTAAGAATATAAGATATTTCCTATCCCATATCATGACACACATGCAACCTATGTTAGTAAACATATTAGATGTGTCTAATAAGAACACTAAGTTATGAACGTCAATGGAACCTAGTACTACTCTCCTATTAGGGTTAGGGGCATTATGAGAATGCTACCAATCAAAGGGTTATATAGAGAGAGGAAGTCTATCTCTGCAGTCATACAATGATCTCTTCCCATAGGAGGCTAGGTTAAGCAGAGAGAATGCTCTCCATCTCATTTTCTACAGCGACAATCCTGATCTGGGTTCAGTTCATCATCATTCGAAGATATGTGTTATCTAATGCTCCTCTATTAAGATTCATCATACATACTATTTTGATCTATACATAGATATAGTTGATCTTTTGCTATGACATATGGATTCTAACAAGAGATATTGGAGCCAATACATATATATGTGTGTGTGTGTGTGTGTGTGTGTGTGTGTGTGTGTGTGTGTGTGTAATCTATGTTATTGGGATCTTATCATGTATGATATTGTTGGCTCAGAGGCCCATCACTCTAGTTTTGATGATGATTAACTCATGTAGTTATAGTTTACTAATAATCTTGTGTTTAAATAGTTTCAATGATTGACCAAGATATTAATAGTTATTAGCTTCAACAAAGGAGTTTTGGAGCTTTCACATGTTGATTTAAGAGCTCGAGCGTCAAGATCGCATCTAGTACTTAGTTGGAGTCAAGCTCGTTGGATCGTGTTTGGATCGAGTCGGCTTGGAGACAAGAAGACTTCAGTTAGTGTTTAGTTTAGTATGTTTAGATCTTGTGTAAAAGTAGATAGTGTTGATATGCTCAAATTCACATACACACACAAGTTTAAAGTTTATTGGTTTTGATTTTCGGTTTAACCGGTTCTTAGATTTCATGTCAAAAACATAGATATAATATCTTTCATGTATATTAGATTCTATCCATATACATTATGCTTCAATATTGTTTCAATATCATATTTTTGTATTTACATGAGTTTTGGAGAAAATGGTTTTCCTTTCAAAATTCAAGTTTTGAAAAATACCGATTTTTGTTGAAAGCCAAATTTCTATATCACAAAAATGGTTCAAATAGCTTATAATATGTGTTGAATTTTTGTCATACATATCTGTATTTCAAAGATCTTATAAGCACTTATTTTTGTGGAATTTATGTGATTTTTTGGGATTTAATTGAAATCAAAAAGACAAGTTTTCAATACTCAAAATCTCAGCCAGACTGCACTGACGGTCGACCAGGCGACCGTCACGGCCGACCGATATGCACGGACGTGCACAAAGGCTAGCCATTCGGCCGTCGACCACGCGGTCGACCGACTGAAAGCACCCCACTCTGGGTGGGGGCCGGTCGACCGGGCGGCCGACCATTGGCTTTGGCCCGGTCGACCAGGCGGCTGACCGGAGGCACAACGGTCATAAAAATGACCGTTGGCCAGTCGACCGGGCGGTCGACCGGAAGGGCATTTCTGTCCTTTCCTGACTGCCAACGGGCAGATTTTTAGAGGGATATAAATAACCCCCTCCTTGGCTGTTTCCACCAAGAATTTCAAGAGCAAAAATTCCATCTTCTTAAGTGTTTTAGGTACAAGTTTTAAAAGAGTTTTTAGATTAAAAAGGATTTATCTTTATTTGTTTTCAAGGGTTGAAAAATTCAAAGAAAAATAGAGTATTTAGGATATTAGTTTGATCTTCATTTCTATCTTATTGTAGTTGTTTTCTTAAGTATTTTTTTTGTGATTTGTTTTTCAAACACCTTGTATTCTCACACTTGAGCTATCATATCATCCTATCTATAGGATCTAGTTTTTGTGAGAAAATTGGTTTGTGGTTTGTTGAGACCATCAAGAGTTGTAACTTTTTCTTTGCTTTGGCTTTGTGCCTTTCCCTCTAAGTGTAGAGGAGGTTGTGTAATTGGGTTTGTTGGTATCCCTCTAAGTGTAGAGGTGATTGTAGTTGTTTGGCTAAGTGCACATCCCTCTAAGTGTAGAGGTGATTGTGGTTGTGCCTTACCTCTTGTGTAGAGATTGTGTTTGTTGGAGAGAGGAGTTGTGTACTCCTAGATTGCATTACCCAAATCCTCAGTGGAGCTTCCCTGTGTGGGAAATCCTGTGTGGATGATATAGTGAAAATCCTTCTGTGTGAAGGCGGGGACGTAGAGCAGTGGCTCAAACTTCGAAACATTTCTTTGTGTTTGCGATTGATCCACTATCTCTAAACTCTCTCTTTCTCTCTCTTATATTGTGCCTTGCATTATTTCTTATTGTTCATATCATACTTATATGCTTGGTATTGTTTGTGTGCCTCACTTGTGTTGAATCAAGAGAGCTTTACATAGCACCTCAACTCTTATTTAGAGAAATTTAAGGAGATAGTCTAGAGCCCTTCACCGGAAATTCGGCCACACTCTTTGGTTACACTAAGTGTGCTGCAATTTATTTTTATTCTGCATCATTTGTCATTAGATTAGCCTTAGACCTATTCACCCCCCTCTAGGTGTACTTTCAATTGATATCAGAGCCTACGCTCCTGTATTAGGTTTAACCACCTAGAATGAGATCTTGGCTAGCTAATCTATTTGCATTTGCACACATATAGTTTATACGCTCATGGATTTCATAACCCCTCCTATGTTTGATGTTTCTAACATCGATGTATGGAAGCTTAAAATGAGTATGTACCTAAAAACCCTAAGAATGCATGTTTACCTTGCCGCTACCAAGAAATCTTATCTTGTTAATAGCAAGCATATAGAGGCCAATGTATAAGTCCTAGAGGCACTTAGGCTCACTCTAAACAAAGAATATTTATGTATGGTTTCTCATTGTGATTCCGCCTTTGCAGTGTGGAACACCTTGACCTCTCCAAAGCTTCAAACGTCAAACATTGTGGAGAAGGAATATAGTGAGGATGAATCCGAACAAACTTGCTGCAAGTCCAAGGAATGACTCCCTTGAGGTAAATTCGGACACCCATCTAGATGATTGTACTAGTTCTTCTTTTAGTGATGATTATGTTGATGCCGATGCTTTAAATGAAAAACTATCTCTTGTGTGTGAAAACTTGCTAGAAAAATACAAGTTTTAAAAAGAAAAGTATTATATTAAATAAAGAAAATAAGGTTTTGTGTTCAAAACTTGACTTGATTTTGCAAGAGAATGTTGAGATTTCAAGTGAAAAGATTCCTTGAAATCCCAACTTGACTTTGTCTTAAAGGAAAATGAGATTTTGAAAAATAAAAATGAATGTAATGATGTTTTGAAGAAAAATGAGGTTTTGTCTTCAAAACTTGAAATTGTTTTAAAAGAAAACCAATCTTTGAAAAACAAAATTACTTCTATTTCAAAAGAATTGGATTTGATTTTTAATGAAGATAAAACTTTGAAAAATGATTTGAACTCACATGTTTGCCATGCTTCACCATCTAGTATACCTATCGCATGCTCCACGTTTGCTTCTATTATTGAAAATGATTTATGTGCTTTAAAGAAGAGTGTTGATTATTTGGCTCCACTTTGAGCCAATGTGTCATGAACCACACACGGTTGGAATCCATGTTTCGCAACATGCTCCTCACATGCAAGCACACCATACACGGCATACACATGCTTCTCATACTCACACATATGACACCATGTATGCTCATGTGTACACTTGTACATATTGTGGACGTAAGAGCCACCTAGAAAAATTTTGTTATGATAGACTAAATGACTCAAATTTTGCAAATAAGTTTGTTTGGCTTAGGAAAGGTGCTAACCCCTATGGACCCAATAGAGTATGGGTACCAAAATCCACTCCTATTTTATTTGATGTAGGTGTGGGCTCTCGCTTGACGTGAGAGCATTGGTGCCTTGATTTGAATGCGTTCCGAGCTATATGGTGACACTTTTGGATGCATCACTTTTAAGAAAAATTTGGTGGGAAGACCACCATGGTTTGGAGATATAGAGATGTGTCCTAATAGTTTTGGTAACTATATCTAACTCCTTATTTATTTACATGCTTTTAGATTATTGATTTTAGCATGTTTTAGTTTTTCATGATTATTATGCTAAATGCCATGATAATTAGACTTGTGATATACATATGTAGTATTTGAGATACACCTATATTTATATGGATTTATATTATTGTGTTCTCATTTTAGTTTATCTATGTTATATATCCTAGTCTACGACATGTGCATTTACTTAATGATCATATTGATTTTTTTTTTATGATTTTGCACTTCATGGTTTTGATTACATGTTTAGATATAGTTTTCATTAAATTTGTGCATATACTCGTATAACTAGTGAACCAATTTGATTCTTATATGTTTGTGCCTAATTGCTCATTTGTACCTATTAGATGTACTAGTATAGCCTAGTTTTAATGATTCTCCCATTTTAACTTATATTTCCTATTTTTGGACATGTTTTAAATAAAAATGTATTTAGCTTCGTGTATATGGTAATTTTATTAAACTATTGGATATACATGTATACTCTTGAGTCACTTGCCTTCATACAAATTCTATTATGGACTCATTTGTGTTTGGGATATGTATGTATACTTCTAGTTTTGACAAAACATACATATACCTTTAAGTATAGTTAGTTTTGATGATTTTCATTTTTTTATAAAGGAATTTCATTTGAGCTTAAATGTCCTATTTCATGATTTTATTAATTACATGACTTTTTACGCTATATGGTTGATGTTTACTCATGATTTGTTTCCATGAGATTATATGAGCTTTATTGCTAATTGAGTGTCAATTGTTGAGTGATTTTCATATTTTCATGAATATATTCTTGTTTCATTCCTTACTTGAAGGATTTCGTACTAGTTTTCAAGATTATCATAAAACTAGTTGCGTATTTCTTCATTTTGGAACAGTTTTTTCATTTTGGAACAGTTTTCAAACATGTTAAATTATTCTTAAATCTTATTTTTGAAAATCCCTTCCTTTCAAGGGCGACCGGATGGGCGACCATGCCTTGTATACTCTTATTGAAAATCTATTTAAACATGTGCATGAAAAGGGAGGTAATCATGAGTTATACATTTGATCCTCATTGTATTTTCAATTGGTATCTCAATTGATATTTTTTATATACTCATATTTATATTTTTTATATATGTATGCTTCAAACTTCAAATAGTATCAATTTCGATTGGTATTTACATTTTCATACATATATATGTGATTTGATTATGCTTACAATATCTTTACATCTTAATGCACAAATTATGTTTATGCTAAGTTTGCTTTACTCCTTAATGTCAATTATTTTTCAATTGGTATCTTATACAAGCTTATGCATTATTTTTATTGGTATTTCACAAAGGGGGAGAAAGTTCATGTTTTATCTTTCATTGGTATCTTTCAATCAATTTTATTTTCAATTGATATCTTACTCCCATTCTTTATGATGAAAAATACTTTGTTTTGGTATATGCTAACATTTTCAATATTGGTATCATATTTCATTTTAAATTGGTATCTATATTGATATGAGTTATGTTTACCTAAAACAATTTAATTTTTACTTTCATTGGTATCAAGATTTCCTAATATATATTTCAATTGGTATCAAAACATACAATATTTCATTTTCTATTGGTATCAAAAATTTACAAGACATTTTAAATTGATATCAAGATATTTTCAATTAGTATCTTTTGGTATCTTAAAAATTTTGCTTACTTTCAATTGGTATCTTAAAAATGTTTTGTTTATTTTCATTTGGTATCATAAATTGGTATCATAATGTTTCGATGTATACCTTTATCATAAATTGATATATTTTTCAATTGGTATCATAATATCTTGATATGTATTTCTTATATATAAGGGAAGCTTAACATCTTCTCTATGTATAGATTCATATTGAGGAGCTTGACCTCTCTTTTCTATGTCTTACACGTGTGTAGAGGGAGCTTTACATCTCCTTTTATACATTGTATATTATGCGTTATGTGATTAGAGTTTAGTCATCTCTTTTTCATGTAATGCATGTATGCAGGGGGTTAACTTTACGTCTCTCCTCTTCATAAATGCATATCGCATATACATCCTTCTTGTTTGATTTGACAAAAAGGGAGAAATTTTTTTAGTTTATTTATGCCCCTTTGTTGATGAATTGACAAAAAGGGGAGAGAAATTTGGAGTTTTATATATGCATATTTTTGTCATTTATATGCATGTTTATTTTTCAATTGGTATCAGAGTATATAAGGGGAGAAGTATTCTTCATTTATGCATATATGTGTTATTTATTTTATGTGCATACATTGAATATCTTTATTGTTTATTGCTATGCATGAGTTAAGGGGGAGCTTCTATGAAGCTTAACTTTAATCCATGCATATATAACTCCATGAGTTTTGTCATCATCAAAAAGGGGAGATTATTGGCCTAGAGGCCCATCACTCTAGTTTTGATGATGATTAACTCATGTAGTTATAGTTTACTAATAATCTTGTGTTTGAATAGTTTCAGTGATTGACCAAGATATTAGTAGGTGATTAGCTTCAACAAAGGAGTTTTGGAGCTTTCACATGTTGATTCAAGAGGTCGAGCGTTAAGATCGCATCTAGTACACGGTTAGAGTCAAGCTCGTTGGATCGTGTTTGGATCGAGTCGGCTTGGAGATAAGAAGACTTCAGTTTGTATTTAATTTAGTATGTTTAGATCTTGTATAAAGGTAGATAGTGTTGATATGCTCAAGTTCACATGCACACATAAGTTTAAAGTTTATTGATTTTTGTTTTCAGTTTAACCGGTTTTTAGATTTCATGTCAAAAATATAGATATAATATCTTTCATGTATATTGGATTCTATCCATATATATTATGCTTCAATATTGTTTCAATATCATGTTTTTCTATTTACATGAGTTATGAAGAAAACGGTTTTTCATTTCAAAAATCTAAGTTTTGAAAAATACCAATTTTTGTTGAAAGCCAAATTTCTATGTCGCAAAATGGTTCAAATAGTTTATAATATGTGTTGAATTTTTATCACACATACCTGTATTTCAAAGATCTTATAAAAACTTATTTTTTGTGAAATTTATGTGATTTTATGGGATTTAATTGAAATAAAAAAGACAAGGTTTCAATACCAAAATCCCAGCCAGATTGCTCTGGCGGTCGACCGGGCGGTCGACCGTCACGGTCGACCGATGTGCACGGGACGTGCACAAAGGCCAGCCATTCGGCCGGTCGAGCGCGCGGTCGACCGACTGAAAGCACCCCACTCTCGGGTGGGGGCCGGTCGACCGGAAGCACAGCGGTCATAAAAATGACCGTTGGCCAGTCGACCGGGCGGTCGACCGGAAGGGCATTTCTGCCCTTTCCTGGCTGCCAAGGGGCAGATTTTTGGGGGTTATAAATAGCCCCTCCTTGGCTGTTTTCACCAAGAATTTCAAGAGCAAAAAATTCTCATCTTCTTAAGTGTTTAGCTACAAGTTTTAAAAGAGTTTTTGGGTTAAAAATCATTTATCTTTATTTGTTTTCAAGGTTGGAAAATTCAAAGAAAAATAGAGTATTTGTGATATTAGTTTTGATCTTCATTTCTATCTTATTGTAGTTATTTTCCCAAGTATTTTTCTTTGTGATTTGTTTTCCAAACGCATTGTATTCTGACACTTGAGCTATCATATCTATCCTATTTATAGGATCTAGTTTTTGTAAGAAAATTGGTTTGTGGTTTGTTGAGACCACCAAGAGTTGTAACCTTTTCTTTTGTTTTGGCTTTGTGCCTTTCCCTCTAAGTGTAGAGGAGGTTGTGCAATTGAGTTTGTTGGTATCCCTCTAAGTGTAGAGGTGATTGTAGTTGTTTGGCTAAGTGCACATCCCTCTAAGTGTAGAGGTGATTGTTGTTATACATTGCCTCTTGTGTAGAGGTTGTGTTTATTGTAGAGAGGAGTTGTGTACTCTTAGGTTGTATTACCCAAATTCTCAGTGGAGGTTCCCTGTGTGGGAAGTCCTGTGTGGACGATATATGAAAATCCTTCTGTGTGAAGGCGGGGACGTAGAGCAGTGGCTCGAACCTCGAAACATATCTTTGTGTTTGCGATTGATCCACTATCTCTAAACTCTCTCTCTTTTATATTTTACCTTGCATTATTTCATATTATTCATATCATACTTATATGCTTGGTATTGTTTGTGTGCCTCACTTGTGTTGAGCTAAAAGAGCTTTACATAGCACCTCAACTCTTATTTAGAGGAATTTAGAGGAGATAGTCCAGAGACCTTCACCAGGAATTCGGCTACACTTTTTGGTTACACTAAGTGTGTTGCAATTTATTTTTAATTCTGCATTATTTGTGCTTAGATTAGCCTTACACCTATTCACCTCCCCTCTAGGTGTACTTTCAGATATGCGGTATTATTCTCTACAAAAATAAAATAAAAGTTGGGATCTGTGCTTTTTGTATGGCGGCTTTGTTTTTTTTAGGGATTAATTATTGCAGTGTTCTTCGAAAAGACTTCAATTTCTTCTCTCTAACACGGGGAATTTTTAATATTTTATTAATTTTGAAATTTTTTATTGGATCAAGAAGTGGCTGCTATTGATTGTGGTTGCCCTTTGTGAGTGAGAAAGGAGAAGAGATTAGCTGATAGTGCACAGAGAAGAAAATTATTTTTTAATGCCTATCTTTATCCTGTATCAATGTTTTGTTTTATATATATTATTCATGGTACTTACAGCATGTGGCCAAAGAAATATGCAGAGTACCATTTTGTACAATCATATGAATTTTATGATATTCAAGGTCTTTAATATTTAAATATTTTTTGCTACTTGTGAATGTGAATATCATTGCATGTGCTCAATTAAAGTTTAGGATTTTTATTAAAGTTTTATGGGTGAAAATAAACATTATCACATTTCATAAAGTACAATATCTCTAATATGATTTATGTGAGATAAGATTAAAGATCATTTGAGTAAAACCTAATATGACTAAGTAGATTTCCTCAAAGATAGACTATTTACTAATATATTTTATTTTACTCTTATTTTGAGATCTCTTGGTTGTGACTCATTAAGATTGACAACGGTGTTAGGTTGCTTAAAGTTTTATATATTATCCAAAGTGACTATAGAATTTTTAGGTAATCTAGTAAGGTAAAATAGACTTCACGTGTTGAAAAGATTAGGTTAACCCTAAGCCTAAAAGATAGAAAGTGTCTGTAATAGAACTGAACATGATCAATTTAGTCTTCAGCATGATTTTATCATCAACTTGGTGCAATCATAATTAGTCATTACCCAAAGACAAGATTAAATTGTTGATTGTCAGACCCACAGGGAGAAACGATATAAATCATGAACACAATCCCACTCTGACTCCACCATCCTAATCCTAGATAGGCTCGGGACAATAAATAATTAATGCATATATATTCACATGAGTTTATTATATTCAATAAATATTAATCTAGTCTAGTATTTATTTTCACCGCAGTTATGAATCCCATCTTTATCTAGAGACACCCAGACTGGAACAGAAATCATGAGAGACTGTAAAGTAGGTAGTATAACTGTCAAGTCTTTTTAGAATTGAACTTTGTTGATGTGCCTATCCATACATGGTGGTTTGATTCTAGTACAACTACTCATCTTTCTCACTCGTTACAAGGGTTCACAACAAGGCGAGCGGCTGGGCCTGAGGAGCAGCTCTATTTGGGGACTGGAGGAAAAGTTCAAGTGAAGTTCGTAGGTTTTTTTTAGACTAGCTTTGGATTCTGATCATGTTCTAGATTTAGAAGAAATCTTTTATGTGCCACCCTGAAGGTGCAATTTAATTTCTGTTTCTAAACTGCTTCCCTTTGGATATGATGCCAATTTTAAGGATTTTGGTTGTGGTGTCAATCTGGTGAACTTGTTGGTTCTGATTTGCTAGTTGTGTAGGTCAGTTAGAGAGGGGGTGAATAGGTGACTTGCTAATCTCATGCCAACAAATGCAGAATTAAAACTAATTATGGAAACTAAACTTTATTAGGCTAACACACAAAGTATAACCAAAGAGTGTAGCTGAATTTCCGGTGAAGCGTTTGAGCAATCTCCTCAAGATTCCTCTAGACTAAGAGTTGAGATGCTAATATGGCTCTCTTGGTTAAATATAAGTGTGAGCACGCAAACAAACCCAAACATGTATATCAATTAAGCACAAGGGAATACCAAGCATATAGAGATGTAAGCAATAAAAGCAAGTAAGATATAAACACAAGTGAGCTGAGAGAGAGAGAGAGATGAGCAATCGAAAATACGGGAGAACTGTTTCGAGGTTCGAGCACACTTACTCTACGTCCTCACCTTCACCAATATGAAGGATTTCTATTATAATCGACCCGCAAGATTATTCGGTGCCACAGCTCCTACAATGAGCTCCCTCAAGAACTCTTGGACCCGCAAGTCCCTCACTTGTTCCCACAAGAACAGCACATGCAAGGTCACTAGCTTGCCGAGATCACACCTCTACAACTTCCCAATATAAGGGGTGGAACACTTGTGATCGCTTCTCGTGATCATAAAATAAACTCTCTCACAACAAGAATCCTAGAGGATAGATATGGCTTTGAAAAGCTTAAGCTTGTGTGAGAAATAAGATATATTTGGAAGTGAAAAACACAAAAATTCTTTTGAAAAATACAAGAGATACACTCTTGATAAACTCTCTTTTGATATGGAAATGAAACTCTAAAATCTTGTTGAAAAACTTCTATGAAAGATAGGAAAATAGCACTTGAAAACACTTCTCAAAATCTTTATAAAAACTGGACCAAAAGTCCCTTTTATAGATGCTGTCAAAAACTACCCGTTGGGATCAGAATGACCTGTAGGTCGACTGACTAATAGTCATATTTCAGACTGTTAGGGTTGCCGGTCAACCACCCGGTCGACCGGACCTAGGCCAATGCGCTATCGGTCGACCGCTCGGTCGACCGTGACCAAAACCAAAGAGCAATGTTCTTTGGTCGGTCGACCGCTCGATCGACCGGGGCCAGATCCAGAGAGTAGCCTCTCTGGATCGGTCGACCGCATGGTCGACCGAATATAAGGCCATGGGCTGGTGCACGTTTTGTGCATATCGGTCAACCGCACGGCGATCGAGCCCTGGCTCGGTCGACCGGTCGGTCGATCGTCAGAATCCCAAAAACTGGGTTTTTAAGGATTGAAAATTTGACTTGTAAACACTAAATTTTTTAATAAATTTCTATAAAATTCACAAAAATAAGTTATAATTTGAAATTCAAATGTGTGTGATCAAAATCAACACATATTACAAACATGTTGAACTATTTTTGTGGCAAAGAATTTTACACATAAACAAAAAACCGTATTTTTAAAAAATAAACTTCAAAATGGAAAACCTATTTCAAAAATACAAAATAAGATATTTAAATACTTTTGAAGTATAGCGTGTATGGATAGAATCCAATACATAAAGAAGATGAAATATACTTCTCAAAATAAGTCTTGACTTTAGCAAAACTTAAACACATGATATAAACTCATCAAAATAAGTTTCTAGACAATATGAAGTAATAATGTATATGAATGAAATCTAATACACATATAAACCATGTAAACTCGTTTTGATGAAATCTTTTCATGAAACATAAAGATGTATTCTTGGAAAACCAAAACCAAACTGTATTTTTCAAAAACTAAAACTATTTAACATGAAATATTTTGTGTGTGTAAATGAGTTTGATCAATTCACAACTAATCTATCCTTTACATTTTATCTTAAAATAAAATCTTAAAACTTACAAACATGGACTCCACTCTTAAAAATCTTCTCTTGAAAATCTTTTTCTCCATCTTGACTTGGTCCAGACTTGATTCATGAGCTAGACTTCTCTTTGAGTACTTGATGCGATCTTGAAGAGCTCTTGAATCAATACTGTTGGCCCAAAGGCCTATCACTCTAGTTTTGATGATGATCAACTCATGTAGTTATTGTACTAATGATCTTGTGTTTAATTAGTGACAGATTCTTTAATCAAGATCTTAGTAGGTGCATAGCTTCAACAAAAGATTCAAAGTCAAGATTTGGAGCTAGCACGGAGTTTGGACCAAGTCAAGAAGATGAGAAGCCTTCAAGTGAAGACTTCAAGAAGATGAAGACTTGTGTCTAGGTATAAGATTTTTGTTTTAGTTAAAATGTAAAGGATAGAGTAGTTGGTGGATTGTTCAAGTTCATATACACACACACTCTTGATTTAGTTTGTTTTAGAAAAGAATTTTAACCAAAAATCAAATATGTATTCAAGTGAAAACTTCAAGTGTTTTAGTTTTTGATATTCATGTTTACATCTTTCAACCAAAATCAAGTTTATGTTTATTGTCAAAAACATAGATATTTCATCTTGATTGTGTAGTGGATCATATCCATACACACTATGCTTTAAAAGTATATCTTGTTTTTGTATTTGATGAAGATTTGGAAAAACATGTTTTGAAAAATATTGTTTTGGAAAAAACAGTTTTTATCATGAGCCAAATATTTCCAAGTTACAAAATACTCCAATCTTTTATAACATGCCTTGATTTTGTGCAAGCATGTTTGTATATCAAAGTATATTGGTTAAACTATTTTTGTAGAAATTCTTTGTATTTTATGGGATTTTATGTGAACCAAAAGACTTAGTTTTAAATCCCAGAAAAACTGTTTTCAGGCTTCAGCTAGTCGACTTACTACCTTGCTAGTCGACTAACTTTGAAGTCGGTCGACCGGCTCGGTCGACTGACGTGCACGACGTGCACGCCTTGACCTCGCAGATGGCCGGTCTGCCGGCCCAGTCGACCGGAACTGAGATCAGTGCTCTCTGTTCTTTTAGGTCGACCGGGCGGTCGACCGGAGGCTCCAACGGTCGGATTTTTGACCGTTGCCGGTCGGCCGGACGGTCGACCGACAGGTCTGTCAGAACCCCAACGGCTAGTTTTTGACAGCCTATATATTTGGGGGTTTGGTCATTGTTTTTCTCAAAAATTTTAGGAGAGCTTTGAGCCAGTTTTTCCCATCCATTTAAAAGAGTTTTCTCCACATATTTGAGAGCAAATATTTCCTATCTAAAGGGAAGATTTTATTCAAGAGTGTTTAAAGTGATTCTTTGAGTTTTCCTCCACCATTCTCATCCTAGTTTTTCTCACACAAATACTTGAGCTATCCATTGCTATTCATCTTATAGGAGTGTTGTAGTGAGAGCTTTTATTGGTGATCAAAGTGTTTAGATCACCAAGAGTTCTTTCTTGTACTTTGAGGAGGCGGACGTGTGTGTCCGCGGTGTTTCGAGTTCGGGTGCGAACTTGTTGTTTGAGGTGCGGCCTCAGCGAGCTTGTGGGGCTTGCGGTGTGTACGGACTAGGGAGTCCGAGAGTTGTAGGTGTTGCGGCATCGGGTGTTCCAGTGGGATCGATTTTAGTGGAAATCCTTCGTGTGTCGAAGGCGGGGATGTAGAGCAAGGGTGCTCAAACCTCGAAACAAATCCATTGTGTTTGCGATTGCTCACTCTCTCTCTTTGTCTCTTTTATATCTTGCATGCTATTACTTGTATTTATTTTTACTTGCTAGATATTCATTGTGCTTAATTGTTATATACATGCTTGGGTTGTTTGCTAACACTTGTATTTAACCAAGAGAGCCAACGCGGCACCTCAACCCATTCAAGGGGAATCTAGAGGAGTTAGTCCAGAGCCCTTCACAGGGAATTCAACTACACTCTTGTGTTATACGTGGTGTTTAGTGTAAAAGTTTTATTTGGTCATAATTGTTTTTAGCTTCCGCATTATTAGGCATTTAGTGACCATTAGATTAGCCATCACCTATTCACCCCCCCTCTAGGTGAACTTACAATTGGTATCAGAGCTTGATACTCTGATTTGGGTCTAACAACCTAGAGTTAAAGATCCTCATTTTAGGCTAATCACAATATTTGTACACACACCATGGACTTCATATCACCACCCACTTTTGACATTCTTAACATCCAAATTTGGAAGGTTAAGATGTCTTTGTACCTCAAGGCCCTAGGCATTCATGTTTATCTTGCTACCACTACTGATTCGTATATTAATAATAGCAAGTATTTTGAGGCTAATGCAAAAGCCCTTCATGCTTTAAAATCAACCCTAAATGATGATTATTTATCTAGGGTTTCTAACATTGAATCGGCTTTTGTAGCATGGAACATCATCACCTCTCTTGGCGAAAAGGATCTATATTATGCCGGGAGCGATTCAGACGTTGGAAGCGACACCTCCAACAAGTGCTACATGGTCCAAGGGGATAACCCTCTTGAGGTAAACACCGAATCCGAGTCAGATGATGAGGACATGCCATATGATGAGTTTACTACCTTTTGTCAACTTGTGCTTGAAAAATATGACATGCTTAAAAAGAAAATAAAAATTTGAAAAAGAACATTGCTTGCATGCATATAGAACATGATTCTTTTAGAGATAACATTGCATGCTTAGAAAAGATAATAAGAAAATTAAAAAGAATTTTGATTGCATGCTAAAAGAGAACGATTCTTTTAAAACTAAAATTGCATGCTTAGAAAAAGAAAAGGAAGATTTGAAAAATGAGAATGTTTCCTTATTTTCAAAATTGAATGATTTATGTGAAGGAAACAATACTTTGAAAAATAAAATTGATTTGGTGGAAAAACAAAAAGAAAGTGTTTTGCAAGAAAATAACTCTTTGAAAAGAAAATTTGTTGAAAAAGAAAAAGAATTTGTTTCTAAAAGGAAAAAGAAAAATGATTCTTTATCTCATCATGCTTTACATGCCACCACTAATGAGATAAATGTTTTAAAAGATAAAATTAATAATTTGAGTTCAACCTTTAACTCTTGTGCATTCAACCATACTAGATTGGAGTCAATGTTTTCAAAGAAACAAACTCCACATGTTCATGCACATCATACCCATCATGCATATGCTTATGTTGCACACCATGATCACACTCCTACACATAAGCATTCTAAGGTGTACACATGTACACATTGTGGCCGCAAAGGCCATTTAGCAAAATTCTGTTATGACAAGTTGCATCATTCTAATTTTGCTAATAATAAGAATTTTTGGGTTCCTTACAAGACTAACCCCAAAGGACCCAAGAAAATATGGGTACCAAAATTCTCACGTTGTGTATTTGATGTAGGTGAGGGCTCTCACAAAACGTGAGAGATTTGATGCCTTGATGGTGGATGCAAATGGATATGATGGACACACTTATTGATGCATCGCTATCAAGGAGATTTTGGTGGGATGACCACCATGATTGGAGCTTTAGAGTTGGTAACAATCTCTAAACTCTCATTTTATTTATGTTCATGCTTGTTCATTCATGATATTTTTAGCGTGTTCATATTTTATGTCTTTATGTGCTTCATGTGCTAATAACATGCTTAGATGTAGTTTTTATCAAAACGTGTATTATACATGTACAAATAGTGAGCTACATTTGTTTTATATATGATTGCACTTCAAGCTCATTTGTACTCACTATATGCATATGTATAGACTAGTTTTGATGATTCTCATTTATACATGCTTTGCCAATTTTTATACTTTACTTCATGTATATGTATTATTAACTCAAATCTAATAAATATACATGTTTACCCGTGAGTCTCTTGCCTTCATGCAAACATTATTAATAGACTCTTTTATGTTTGGGATATGTATGTGTATTGTTAGTTTTGGATAAATCATACATATACCATGAAGATTAGTGTTTTAATGAAATTTTTTTTTAAATGTGACTTATGATCTTTTTGAGCTTAAATGACTATTTTCATAAAATACTATTTACACGATTTTTTTGAACACTCATTAATTCATGACTTAGTTTCATGATCATTTTGAGCTTTATAGACCATGAGTGATTAAATCTTTATGTATTTAGTTATGTTTTATGAAAAACATATGATTTGATGTATTTGAAGGATCTTTAACTAGTTGTTCAAAAACTATTTTATACTAGTTAGTTATTCTTCAAATAGTTTATAAGATATACACATGATCCTATTTTTAATCCTATGGACAAATTCTTTTGTGTTCTCAATATTTTGTGCTTCATGAATTGAATATTAGTTTAAATGTTAATTTTTGTCAACACTAGGATTTATACTTGTACACATTGTGGGTCACAAATAAATCTATATATGGTTGGGTTTGATTGCTTATTTGTGCCCATTAGTGTGCTAGTATAGCCTAGTTTTGATAATCCTATATTTTTAAACTTGTATTCCCTTTTTGGATTTGTGTTATGATCATGTGCTTTCATTTCATGTATATGTTTATTTTGCCAAACTTTAAGATATACATGTATACCTCTTGAGTCATTTGCCTTTCATGCAAATCTATATATATGGACTCAATTGTGTTTAGGGATATGTATGTATACTTCTTGTGTTGTCAAAACAAACATATATCTTGAAATATTTTTTTAAAAAAAATGAAAAATTGTGATGATTTTCATGTTTTCAAAATTTATGATAATTTTTACATTATCTTATTTAAAGGAATATTGAGCTTCATTGCCATTTTTATGTAATTTACACATATTTCATGAAAAATATTTTTATGTCATTCCTTGATTGAAGGATTCCATACTAGTTTTCAAACATTCCAATTTAACTAGTTTGAGTTCTTCATGTGGTATATTATATGATGTATACACTTAAGCTTATTTTTCTATTGGTATCATTGGATATTTTCAATTGATATCAATATGAACTTCTTTTGTATATACTCATATTTTATTTTCCCATACATGTATGAATCAATTTCATTTGGTATACTCATTTTTCATACATATATATGAGTTATTTGTGCTTGAGTTAAAATTGTTTTACATGTTTAAAGCACAAAGTTGTTTATGATAAGAAAATAAATATTTTAAAGATTTGTTTTATTAAGAAAGTTCAAAATTTTGTTTTGATAAGGAAAAATTTAAAATTTTTGATTTGTATTGCCTATATGCAAGGAGAGCTTAACATCTCTTCTACATATAGATTCATGTTGAGTGTATTATATATTGAGAAGCTTAACAACTCTTCTTTATGTGGTACACGTGTGTAGGGGGAGCTTCACATCTCCTCTTATGCATTACATAATATGTGTTATGTGAGTTAGGGCTTGTCATCCCTTCTTCATGTAATGCATATGTGTAGGGAAGTTAACTTAGCGTCTTCCTCTTCATGAATGTATATCGCATATAATTCTTTATTGATTGATTTGTATTACCCCTTCTTGATCTATTTGTTTTTGACAAAAAGGGGGAGAAAAATTTGTTTGATTTGATTTTACTTTGAACCCTTTGTTGATGAGTGACAAAAGGGGGAGAAGTATTGGGAGAAAGATTTATGTTTATGCATTATGTTTTGTTTTGCAAATAGGAGAAAAAGAATTTGATATGTTTTATCTCCATACATTTGCATACATATTTATGAGCTTCATTGTCATATATTATTGTTTATTTGGTATGCATGACTTAAGGGGGAGCTTCTTTAAAGCTTTACTTTAATCCATGCATATATAACTTCATAAGTTTTATCATCATCAAAAAGGGGGAGATTGTTGGCCCAAAGGCCTATCACTCTAGTTTTGATGATGATCAACTCATGTAGTTATTGTACTAATGATCTTGTGTTTAATTAGTGACAGATTCTTTGATCAAGATCTTAGTAGGTGCATAACTTCAACAAAAGATTCAAAGTCAAGATTTGGAGCTAGCACGGAGTTTGGACCAAGTCAAGAAGATGAGAAGCCTTCAAGTGAAGACTTCAAGAAGATGAAGACTTGTGTCTAGGTATATGATTTTTGTTTTAGTTAAAATGTAAATGATAGAGTAGTTGGTGGATTGCTCAAGTTCATATACACACACTCTTGATTTAGTTTGTTTTAGAAAAGAATTTTAACCAAAAACCAAATATGTATTCAAGTGAAAACTTCAAGTGTTTTAGTTTTTGATATTCATGTTTACATCTTTCAACCAAAATCAAGTTTATGCTTATTGTCAAAAACATAGATATTTCATCTTGATTGTGTAGTGGATCATATCCATACACACTATGCTTTAAAAGTATATCTTGTTTTTGTATTTGATGAAGATTTGGAGAAATATGTTTTGGAAAAATATTGTTTTGGAAAAACAGTTTTTATCATGAGCTAAATATTTCCAAGTTACAAAAATAGTCCAATCTTTTATAACATGCCTTGATTTTGTGCAAGCATGTTTGTATATCAAAGTATATTGGTTAAACTATTTTTGTAGAAATTCTTTGTATTTTATGGGATTTTATGTGAACCAAAAGACTTAGTTTTAAATCCCAGAAAAACTGTTTTCAGGCTTCAGCTAGTCGACTTACTACCTTGCTAGTCGACTAACTCTGAAGTCGGTCGACCGGCTCGGTCGACCGACGTGCACGCCTTGACCTGGCAGATGGCCGGTCTGCCGGCCCAGTCGACCGGAACTGAGAGCAGTGCTCTCTGTTCTTTTGGGTCGACCGGAGGCTCCAACGGTCAGATTTTTGACCGTTGCCGGTCGGCCGGACGGTCGACCGACAGGTCTGTCAGAACCCCAACGGCTAGTTTTTGACAGCCTATATATTTGGGGGTTTGGTTATTGTTTTTCTCAAAGATTTTAGGAGAGCTTTGAGCCAGTTTTTCCCATCCTTTTAAAAGAGTTTTCTCCACATATTTGAGAGCAAATATTTCCTATCTAAAGGGAAGATTTTATTCAAGAGTGTTTAAAGTGATTCTTTGAGTTTTCCTCCACCATTCTCATCCTAGTTTTTCTCACACAAACACTTGAGCTATCCATTACTATTCATCTTATAGGAGTGTTGTAGTGAGAGCTTTTATTGGTGATCAAAGTGTTTAGATCACCAAGAGTTCTTTCTTGTACTTTGAGGAGGCGGACGTGTGTGTCCGCGGTGTTTCGAGTTCGGGTGCGAACTTGTTGTTTGAGGTGCGGCCTCGGCGAGCTTGTGGGGCTTGCGGTGTGTACGGACTAGGGAGTCCGAGAGTTGTAGGTGTTGTGGCACCGGGTGATCCAGTGGGATCGATTTTAGTGGAAATCCTTCGTGTGTCGAAGGCGGGGATGTAGAGCAAGGGTGCTCGAACCTCGAAACAAATCCCTTGTGTTTGCGATTGCTCACTCTCTCTCTCTTTGTCTCTTTTATATCTTGCATGCTATTACTTGTCTTTATTTTTACTTGCTAGATATTCATTGTGCTTAATTGTTATATACATGCTTGGGTTGTTTGCTAACACTTGTATTTAACCAAGAGAGCTAACGCGGCACCTCAACCCATTCAAGGGGAATCTAGAGGAGTTAGTCCAGAGCCCTTCACAGGGAATTCGGCTACGCTCTTGTGTTATACGTGGTGTTTAGTGTAAAAATTTTATTTGGTCATAATTGTTTTTAGCTTCCGCATTATTAGGCATTTAGTGACCATTAGATTAGCCATCACCTATTCACCCCCCCTCTAGGTAAACTTACAAACACGTGCTAGCTTCACAACTTGACTTCAATTTTTTTGTTGAAGCTAAACACCGACTAAGATCTTGATTAAATATCTGAAACTAAATGAGCACAAGATGATTAGTACTATAACTAGATGAGTTAATCATCATCAAAACTAGAATGATGGGCCTTTGGGCCAACAGGTTGATGGTCTATTCAGATGACAATGGATGCATCATATGAGCAGTTTCTATCAAGTGCCAGTTCTTCTTATAACATTTACTTCTGCAAAATATTCTAGGATTTTCTTGTAGTCCTATATGTTATGGTATCAATGCCTAGGGCATATTTCCAAAGAGAAATTGCATTCCCTTTGTGAAGAAATATATCCTTGGCCCCTTAGATTTTTTTTGATTTCTCCACCTGTGTTGATTGTATTTGAGAAACTGACCAAATTGAGAAAATCTGAGTCAGTTCAGCTATCCATACTGATATTTGTGGACCTTTTTCCACTCCTTTTCGGTAAGGTCATAGATATTTTATTACATTCATTGATGATTTCTCTCATTATGCCTATGTCTTTCTCCTCCATCAGAAATATGATTCCTTAGAAATTTTCATGACCTTTCAATTAGAAGTTGAGCGGTAGTTTAATCGGAAGATAAAATTCGTATGATTTGATCGAGGGGAATATTATGGCAAGATTGATCAGCACGGTCAGCACTCTGGACCCTTTTATAGTTTTCTGAAAGATTAGGGCATTGTTGCTCAGTACACCACTCCTGATTCACTTGAGCAAAATGGTGTGTGTGTGGATGTCTTAACTAGATTTATCAGAATATAAGTTGCAACATGATGAGCCTACAGATTTGCTAGAGAATTTGTGGGAGAATGTCTTCGCTACTTTGTATATATTCTGAATTATATTCCTTCCAAGTCCATTGCTGAAGTTCCCTATAAGATTTGGATAGGAAAGAATTCTAGTCTCAACCATCTACTGTTTAGGGTTGTCCAGCAGAGGTGAAATTGTTCAACCTAAGCATTACTAAGCTGGAGCCGAGGACCTCATTTGTTTTTTCATAGGCTTTCCAGAAAGATCTAAGGGTTACAAATTTTACTGTCCATCTAGACCTAGAGATTGTTGAATGTGCTCGTGATCATTTTATAGAGGATGGAAGCAGATCACATTGAGATATAGTGTTCGAGGAAGTACTAGATGATGTTACTCTATCGCTCCAATCGATTTTAGATCTTTTTGGCTCCTCTGAATACTTGCATTGATTAGAATCCAGATCAAATGTTTGATGTTGATGAGAATTTGCCTATTATTCTCCTCCCATTGCTGCACCACCAAGGAGATTTTGGAGGAAAAGATGATCTGCCATTTCTGATAACTATGTTACCTATTATGTGGAAGGTGATCCACCAGATCTTGCTGATCTAGTTAACTATTACTAGCTATGAATAATAGATTTGCAGTCCAGTGAAGTGATGCAATGGAAGATGAGATGAAATTTATGGCTTAAAATTCTTTGTGGGAGTTAAAACCCTTACCTAAAGGGTTCAAAGTAGTTGATTGCAAATAGGTCTTTAAAATTAAGAGTGACTCTGAAGGTAAAGTGGAATGGTTTAAAGCCAGATTAACTGCTAACGGGTTTAAATAATATCCAAGGATTGATTATTACAGTGGGTAATTTCTAAGGAATCAGTCTACGCACCAGATACTGAGGATGGATTTAATCAAATCATAGAAATAATCGCAAACACACTGAACTTACGTGAAAAATCCAAAAGGAAAAAAAATCTCGAAGAGGGAGAGATAAATTTCACTATGTCAATGGTGATTATAGGTAGGATTCTCTAAAGTGTTAGGGTTTCTGAATTCAAAAGACCGTCCCCCCATCTTGGAAGGGATCTACTATTTATACAAGTAATGTCTGTTTAGATAAGGTTACAGAGTCTAGCTCTGTTTAAACATTTAACCTCTTATTTTAGAGGTGGTTAGGGCTGAACATCCATGTTTAAACTAGTTGGGTGAGAGTCCATCTTTATCTGGTAGTTTATGTCCAGCTGTAGATGTGGTTGATCTGTCCCCGAGCTGTAACTGCCGAGTTCAAATAGAGATTTGATTTAGAGATAAGAATTTTCACAACTAATTCTGTCTTCTTTTTCTAACTATACATACTGCTTAGGGTTTGAATCGACTAGGGACTCCCGGTTAAAGGTTCTAGAAACGGTCACGTGTCGCTTGCCTGTTTGGTGCTAGATAGACACGTGGCGTGATTTTGAGGAGGTCGGGAACCGACCACTACAAATGCCCCCTCTGCTTCCTTCTCTTTGAAGAAGATCAGGAACTCTCCCTTGAGGCTATAGGTTCTCAGGGACCCTAATAGAGAGAGGGAAGCAGATAGAGAAGGGTATTCTGGACTTGGACTCGGCTGCTTAATGTCTCTTCGGGTTTTGTCTTGTAATGGCGTACATGGCTTTACAGGCTAGCAGAGCCTTAAATGTGTGTCACATCCGTCACAATGTTGGTCAATTAACTATCAATTTTCGAGGAGACAAGGCGTTCGAGGAAGGTGCGGTGTATCCGGTGTGGCCGTTTGATCTGAATCATTGTGACACGTGTATGCCGCTGATCGAGTGGCTCTACATCTTCTTTGGGGATTAGAATCCTGAGCGGTTGGTGCTTGGGCTTCTTTTCTCTCTATAAATAGGGCGAAACTCTCCAGAAGAGATCTGAACTGCTTCTTGAAAGTTTCTTGCTGCTAAAATCTTGCACTGTTCTGCAAGTGGTGTGTCTCCTTCATTCTTCATTCGGTGGAGGAAGGAGAGGGAGATGATGGTGATGGTTGTTGCACTCCTGATGTTCAGAAATCTATTTGTCAAGGAGTTTTGTTCTTGTAATGGTCTCGTCAAGCAGTTTTGGCTCTTGTGACAAGGCCCAACTATCAGGAAGGGTAGAAAATATTCTAGCTTTCACTTGGTCTGCACGTCTGGCCTCTGGACAGAATAGACCGGGTAAAAGTTGGGGCTTGACCCCCTTTTCTTTCCTTATAGCGAACATAGAGTAGAGAGCATAAGGTCATCTGATGACAGTTTCTTTTCCTAGGGCTGGTCGTCAACGCTCTTATCGGATGCTGATGCCTTGGCTGCCTCTGCTCCTGACTTCATCTTCGATATTACAGTCTTGGCATTGATATCTTCCTCGCCTTACAGGCTTTAGTATGCGGTTCGGGGCACAATTTTTCTTGCTGGTGGCTTCTCGAGAGTTCTCGGTATTATCGCTCATCCAGCCTTGGTGGATTGTTTGTTTAAGAGTCATCACTGGGACACAGCTAGGGACACGACAATGAACACCTCCACTTTTTCTCTTAGGAAGAACACAATCTTGCAAAATCAAAACTTGTACTTGTATCACTCTTTTTAGATGTATCCACACTTGTACTTGGATGGATGTAATCAAAAAAATTCTATAATAAAGCAAAGAATTTTTAACAGGTTTGTTTAGATCTTGTCTTGTTTGAGATTTGACTTTTTGTTGAGTCTGCTCAGGGTGCCGTTTTGGTTCCGAAGCGTTTAGGATGATTATGAATATGGTTCCCAATAGGATTCATTCCCTAATGGTACCTACAAATGTTTACCTGAATGGAGGGAGCTCCTAGCTTTGAAGTTGTGTTGTAATGTTGGTCGACGGTAGACTGTTGACCTGCTCTGGGGACCGTCGGGGTAGGTCCCCTTGTAGACTGACTCTGAACAGTTAATGTGGATGAGCCTCAATCTTTTAAGAGTTTCCTCGAATGAAGACCCGTATAGACTGTTGACCTGCTCGGGCAGCCATCAGGGTGTATCTCATTACAGGCTGGCTCCGAGCATCCCATGTGGGCGAGCCTCTATCTTTCAGAAAACTCCTCAAAGAGTCGCCGTCAGGGTAAAGTTCCGTATAGGCTATTGACCTGCTCGGGCAGCTATCAGGGCATATTTTATTGTAGTCTGGCTCTGAGTATCCAACGTGGTGAGTCTCCATCTTTCAGGAAACTCTCCGAAGAGTCGCCATCAGGGTGAAGACCCGTATAGGCTGTGGATCTGCTCGGGCGACCATCAGGGTATATCCCATTATAGATTAGCTCTGAGAGGTCAATGTGGGAGAGTGTCCATCTTTCAGGAGACTCCCTGAAGACTCACCATCAGGGTAAGGACCCGTATAGGCTGTGGATCTGCTCGGGTTGCCATCAGGGTATATCCCATTATAGACTAGCTCCAAGGGATTGACGTGGGCGAGTCTCCATATTTCAGGAGACTCCCTGAAGAGTCGCCGTCAGGGTGAAGACCCGTAAAGGTCGTGGATCTGCTCGGGCGATCATCAGAGTATATCCCATTAAAGGCTAGCTCTGAGGGAGAGTATCAATGTGAGAGAGTATCCATCTTTCAGGAGACTCCTTGAAAGGTCGCCGTAAGGGTGAAGGCCCATATAGGCTATGGATTTAATCGGGCGACCATCAGGGTATATCCTATTATAGACTAGCTCTGAGGGATCGATGTGGGCAAGTCTCCATCTTTTAGGAGACTCCCTGAAGAGTCGCCGTCAAGGTGAAGACCCGTATAGGCCGTGGATTTGCTCGGGCGGCCATAAGGGTATATCCTATTATAAGCTAGCTCAGAGAGATCGATATGGGCGAGTCTCCATCTTTTAGGAGACTCCCTGAAGTGTCACCATCAGAGTGAAGACCTGTATAGGTTGTTGTCTTGCTCGGATGGCCATCAAGATGAAAAACCTATTTAGGTTGACTGCGAGTAGTCATAAATGGTGAGTCCCCATTTTGCACAGGACTACTCGAGGGATAACCTTCATGGTAAAAGAACCCATATAAGCTGTTAACTCACCCGAGTGGCTGTCAAGATGAAAACCTTACTAGGATGACTCGAGCAGCCATGGTGAGTAAGTCCCTATCTTTCAGAGGGCTCCCCGAGGGATAGTGATTAGTTTACGATTATGCATTATTATATCGCATTTCCCACCGATTTATGAATAAATTGTCGGTCTAAACCGTGTTTTGGTCTTTATTGCAGGTAGATCCAAAATTCAAGGGCAAAGGAGTAATAAGAGCTTAATTAAACCTCTTTTATGGTAATTAATCCCGCATTACTTGGAGGCCAAGCAAAGGATTATCTAGAAGATTCATTGAACCTAGACTCCTGCGCATGTCAGACGAATATTCGGGCAAAATTACCAGAAACAGAATATACCCTGAACATTCTCGAAGCCAGAGGGAGCCCCTGACTGACGAAATCCAGGGACCCACCTCCCTGGTATTGCCGCGAAAACGCGGCAATAGCCGCGTTTTCGCGGCAAGGGAGTGGAGCCACGCGTCGATTTTCGACGCGTGGCCCCGTCTCGTCTTCTGGAAGCCTCCTGGGCCTATAAAAACCCCTGCAGAGGGCCAAACCGAGAGCAGTTTTCATTTTTAGGAGTAGGTGCAGATTTTAGGAGTAGTGTAGGTAGGTGCTCTTCATTTCTTGTATTTTCATTTCTTTTTAGATCATTGTAGCAGGGCTGAGTGATTCATAGAGAGAGATAGAGAGGGATTGATGTAATAGATAGTGACAGTCTATGTAAAGGTGCCTCCTTTCTCTTCCATTATAATCTCCTTCATCTTCTACATGATTTCTTACTAACTTTTCTTCTCATGGCAATCTAACTACTAACCACTAACCATCTAACCAATTACTTGATAATCCACATGAATCGGGTAGCCTCTATTAAGGCCTTGTTCTTGCAAGAGCCATTGATGGCCAATGATGATGGGTTCTAACATCTAACTTGCTAACTTGCTAACTTGCTAACCAAGCTAACTCTCTTTTATTTTCATGCTTTCTTTTTAGTAGTGTAATGAGTGATGCTTGTGTTAGCTTGATCTTGATGCATGTTTGAATGTGATGAACCATCTATGTGCCATGCTTTGTATCGTCTCTTGAAGCCAAGGATTAATGATGGCCGAGGATCAAAATGTGAGGCAACTATCATGAAGAGGTTAGCATGGTTAGTGGAGTATTTAGTAGTTAGTAGCCATGAGTTTTCTTTTCTTTTATTTTAGAAACTATTTTCAAAACTCTTTTCTCATTTTTCTATCGATGTTTTCACCGCCATCTTAGTTCACCTTTGTTCCATCTTCGTTTCTATTTGTTTTCCAAACCACTCTTCTATTTGGTTTTTACATCGCCGTTTTCATCGCTCACCTCACCTACCACATTCTTGATTTCCTTTTCCTTTTCTTTTCACTTTCTTTTTCATTCTTTCAACAAAGAAGAAGTGTTAACAAATAACGTGAATAGAAACTGTCAATGCTTCTATCGCCTCCCTTCCCTGTGGATTCGACCAGTTGAGCCAATGCTATAACGAAAGTATCGAGGGTACATTAGTACACATTCGAGCTTTTACATCGATTTTACATAATACACTTTTTTGAGTGCTAGTTCCACCCCGATCAAAAAAATGGCGCCGTTGCCGGGGAAGGGAATGATTTTGATGTCACGTTTTTGTTAACATTGTCTTCTCTGTTTTGGTGTGCAGGACATTCTTTACAGGTGCTTAATCTTGCAGAACATAAGCTAGCTTTGCATCTCCCTGCTCTTGAAAGCAGGGCCCCAGCTTCTAAACAAAAGCCGCGCAACCGCGACATTTGCCGCGAAAACGCGGCCATTGTGTGAACATTGTATATGTTGTTGTGCTGGGATGTGTGAATTGTAATAGCTAGTGGATTTGTACTGCTATCTTTCTTGCTTTGATTGCCTACACACCATAATAAATAAAAGAACTAAAATACGGTATTTGGACGCCTTTAAAACGGTTTAGACATTTGCATTTAGGCACGTGTCAATTCAATTCCAATATACTGTATTTTATTCTGTTGTTGTGATCTGGATGGAGATGTACATATGACATTGCATATAGCATAGGACAAACACGTGGGTGATTTATTGCTTTGTGTTATATTCTTGTCTATATTGCACACTTGCACGAATTGAACTTAAAGGCAAACTCCAAACAAGATAAGGTGGGGATTTCATCACCCTTCCTTAGCCCAAAAATCATCTCCCCACTCACACAACCCAAGCCCTAATAAAATTTGAATAGACGTTAGCCTCTAGGGACATCTAGGTCTAGGTCAACCCTCCTATTGGCTTGGTTTTGATTTTTCTTTTCTTTTTGTTTGTTGTTTGATTTTTCCTTTTGTTTGTGATTGTTTGTGAAATGACATTCAATAATTCTTTCAATCCGAATATGAATCCATATTTCACACCAACCCCATTTGTTTCGGATAATTCCAACCCGGCGTTTTACAATATGCATCAACCACATACACCGGGTTGGCCTTATCCGAATCAATACAACCCATACCCACATTCTTATGACTATAATTTCCAAAATAATTTCAACTCGTCACAGAGTCAATGGGGATTCACTTCCCCCGAGTTTAATTTTCAACCTCCTTGTCCACAATATCCACCTTGCCCACAATTTACACAATGTTCATTCCCCGATTTCGCTTCCTATACTCCTTTTTCTGAATCTCCCATTGAAGAAAAATCTGAGTTCGTAAAGAGAGTAGAAGCCAATCTACAAGAGACCGAGCAACAACTTCACAAAACATTGGCCTCTCTAAAACATTTTCAAGAGTCTTACTCATTTCCACCACCTCATAATGAACAACCATCTGCCTTGGAAATGAGTAAGGAACTCTTGTGTGAGTTCAAGTTTCAGTCTCAACACACTTTTGACTCACATTCTTCACAAAAATTTCAAAACCAAGATTCTTATACTCCCATTCTAGAGCAACCACTTGGAGATACATCATATCTAGATACGAGTATAGAAATCTTGCAGGAGTCTATATTACAATTCCAAAAATCATCTGCTGAGTCTGTCAATAGGGTGGAAACACAATTGAGTCAATTGGTTAGCATGTATAGGAATGAGGAAACTCTATCTTATCAACCTTTGACTAATTTAGCTATGCCAAACTCTATTGATCTGACCCAGGACTCTTGTCGTTTTGAACATCAAGATTCAATTTCTGCACACCCACCTGAACTTATCCAAACTTTAAATCCCATTGACATTTTGGCAAGTTATCCTTTTCCTGAAATTGAACTTGAGCATGAATATGATCATGAACCTCAAATTAGTGATTCAATTCTACTTCCTGATTCAATTATGACTCCAGTATCTTCACCTGATTTCAATCCTTTTCCTGAGTCAGTATTGGATCCTGTACCAATCCATTGTGAAATTGAATCACCAATCATTCATGATGATCATATTGAACTTGACCAATTTCATACTTTTGAGAGTCCCATTGATAAATTGGCAAGTTCTCATTTTTGTGGAATTGAACTCAATGAGGAATGTGACTTTGATCCTCAAATTTGTGATCCAGTTCAAATTCCTGAATCATTATTGACTCCTGTTTTGTTACCCAATTTGAGCAACATTTTAGAGTCAGTTTTGATTCCCATACCTGTCATTCCTGAACTTGAATCACCAACCTTAGAAAGTCACATTCTATCATGGAGAAATGAATGTGGACTTGAGCTTCATCTTCTTGATTTGGACCCACTTCCTGAACCAATCTCGACTCCTGAACCTCTACTTGATTTAAGTCTTTTTTCTGAGTCGGTATTAGTTCCTGTACTTCTTGAGTCCAAATCAATCATTCTATTCTGGGACAAGGATCTTGATAAATTTGACTCTGAAATTATTTTGAAAATTTGGAAATTTGATGGGGTAAAACCGTTAATAAAAATCATTCATATATACACCATTCTTGTGGGTTGTATTCTTGAGATTTCTGGTGGGTTCCTCAGGACTCCACGCAAGAATGATTGGGTCGCCTTTCGTGGACCAATCAGACCGCCACCGGAACCACCACCTTGAGGTGATTTTTCCTTCCCTCTCTATTTATTTCATGCATACATACATCACGATGCATTGAGGACAATGCATGAGATAAGTGTGGGGGAGGGTTTACTAACATAGAGTTTTTAGATTTTTTTTCTTTTACACTTCTTTTAGGATTCTTTTAGAAATCTTCCCTTTTGTATAGGAATTTTCTCTTTCTTTAAAAACTTTTTGAAATAAGAGACAAAGTTTTAATCTATTTTTAAGAAAATTAAGATGATCTTAGAAATTAAGAAAGCCTTAATTATGACATCTTAAACCTAGTCGTAATAATGGATCTTGTTTAAAATTATAGGCTAAGTAAGATAAATTGGGGAGATAATTTTATCTTGAATTTTTTGCCTTAGATAGTATGCACTTCACACTTACACAATTTTTGGGATGGAAACAAAGACCTAAAATGCCATAAAGCAAATAAAAAGAATATATATATATATATATATATATATATATATATATATATATATATATATATATATATATATGTGTGTGTGTGTGTGTGTGTGTGAATAAAACATCACTTATTAAGCTGGATAATTATGCCTCAAGAAGCATGATTATTCACGCCTAACGGTGGTCAAAAGAAACAAATAATCCCCCTTAGTTTTGTGGCCTTGTTTACTTGAGTTCTTAACCCGAGGGATGTTTTCTCATCTGGTGCCCTAAAAACATCTGGTCTGGGAGTCATCGGTTATAGGCTCGCTATATGGGTGAACTAGAAAGCCTAAGAAAACTAAGGGAAGAAAAAAAAGAAAAAAGAAAGAATATATATATATAAATAAATGGCTAGATGGTTAGAGTTGAAATCCCAGAAAACTTCACTATCACAATGTGCATATTATCTAGGTTTTTATAAGAGATAAAATATTCAATCCAATTTTGAATTCTTACCTTAATTGAAGACAAGATCTTGCATGGAGATTAAGTTTAAGGAAGATTGATTTTTGGTGAACTTATGACCTTAGATCACTTATATTTTTGCAAAAATATTTTGAAAACTTGTCTCTCTTTCAAAATGTGTTTTCAAAATACTAACATTTGTCTTCTTTCTTTATGGATTTTGTGGGTGCAATCCACTGAAAACCCTCAGGAGACAACACTCCTCCTCTAGGGTAACCTAGAGGTTTAACAGCTTGTTGCACATGCTCAGTGCAATCGCGTCACCTGCGAAAGTGGTGTAATAACATCTGTAGTATAGTTTTCTTTTCTTGTTTTGCTCGGGACGAGCAAAAGATAAGTGTGGGGGTGTGATTAGTCTACGATTATGCATTATTATATCGCATTTCCCACTGATTTATGAATAAATTGTCGGTCTAAACCGTGTTTTGGTCTTTATTGTAGGTAGATCCAAAGTTCAAGGGTAAAGGAGTAATAAGAGCTTAATTAAACCTCTTTTATGGTAATTAATCCCGTATTACTTGGAGGCCAAGCAAAGGATTATCTAGAAGATTCATTGAACCTAGACTCCTGCACATGTCAGACGAATATTCGGGCGAAATTACCAGAAACAGAATATACCCTGAATATTCTCAAAGCCAGAGGGAGCCCCTGACGAAATCCAGGGACCCACCTCCCTGGTATTACCGCGAAAACGCGGCAATAGCCGCGTTTCCGCGGCAAGGGAGTGGAGCCACGCGTCGATTTTCGACGTGTGGCCCCGTCTCGTCTTCTGGAAGCCTCCTGGGCCTATAAAAACCCCTGCAGAGGGCCAAACCAAAAGCAGTTTTCGTTTTTAGAAGTAGGTGCAGATTTTAGGAGTAGTGTAGGTAGGTGCTCTTCATTTCTTTTTAGATCATTGTAGTAGGGCTGAGTGATTCATAGAGAGAGAGATAGAGAGGGATTGATGTAATAGATAGTGACAGTCTATGTAAAGGTGCCTCCTTTCTCTTCCATTGTAATCTCCTTCATCTTCTACATGATTTCTTGCTAACTTTTCTTCTCATAGCAATCTAACTACTAACCACTAACCACCTAACCAATTACTTGATAATCCACATGAATCGGGTAGCCTCTATTAAGGCCTTGTTCTTGCAAGAGCCATTGATGGCCAATGATGATGGGTTATAACATCTAACTTGCTAACTTGCTAACCAAGCTAACTCTCTTTTATTTTCATGCTTTCTTTTTAGTAGTGTAATGAGTGATGCGTGTGTTAGCTTGATCTTGATGCATGTTTGAATGTGATGAACCATCTATATGCCATGCTTTGTATCGACTCTTGAAGCCAAGGATTAATGATGGCCGAGGATCAAAATGTGAGGCAACTATCATGAAGAGGTTAGCATGGTTAGTGGAGTACTTAGTAGTTAGTAGCCATGAGTTTTCTTTTCTTTTGTTTTAGAAACTATTTTCGAAACTCTTTTCTCATTTTTCTATCGATGTTTTCACCGCCATCTTAGTTCACCTTTGTTCTATCTTCGTTTCTATTTGTTTTCCAAACCACTCTTCTATTTGGTTTTTACATCGCCGTTTTCATCGCTCTCCTCACCTACCACATTCTTGATTTCCTTTTCCTTTTCTTTTCACTTTCTTTTTCATTCTTTCAACAAAGAAGAAGTGTTAACAAATAACGTGAATAGAAACTGTCAATGCTTCTATCGCCTCCCTTCCCTGTGGATTCGACCCGTTGAGCCAATGCTATAACGGAAGTATCGAGGGTACATTAGCACACATTCGAGCTTTTACATCGATTTTACATAATACACTTTTTTGAGTGCTAGTTCCACCCCGATCAGATAGCCGTACAAGCTATTTTCCTTTGAAACTGTCAGGGTAGGACCCTGTAGAGGCTATGGATTCACTCGGGTGGCCATAAGAGTAGATCCCGTTATAGGCCTACTCCAAGGGATCGACGTGGGCGAGTCACCATCTTTTAGGAGACTCTCCGAAAGATCGCCATCAAGGTGAAAACTCGTATAGGCCGTGGATCCGCTTGGGTGGCCATCAGGATAAATCTCATTATAGGCTAACTATGAGGGACTGACGTGGGTGAGTCTCCATCTTTAAGGAGACTCCTCGAGTGACCTCCAACAGGGTGAAAACCCGTATAGGCCACAGATCTGCTCGGGTGGCTATCAGGGTAGATCCTATTATAGGCTGACTCTGAAGATCGACGTGAACGGGTCTCTGTCTTTTAGGAGACTCCCTGAGAGATCATCGTTAGGGTGAAAACCCATATAGGTCGCGAATCTGATCAGGTGGCCATTAGGGTATATCCCACTATAGGCTGACTCTGAGGGATCGACCTGAGCGAGCCTCCATCTTTTAGGAGACTCCGAGAGAGATCGCCGTCAGTGTGAACACCGATATAGGTCGTGGATCCGCTCGAGTGGCCATCAGGGTAGATCCCATTATAGGCTGACTCTGAGGGATCGATATGAGCGAGCCTCCATCTTTCGAGAGACTCGTCGAGAGATCACCGTTAGGGTAAGAACCCGTATCGGCTGAGGATCCGCTCGGGTAGCCATCAGAGTAGATCCCATTATAGGTTCACTCTGAGGGATCGATGTGGGCTAGCCTCCATCTTTCAGGAGACTGCCCGAGAGATCGCTGTCAGGGTGAAAACCTGTATATGTCGTGGATTCGCTCGGGTGGCCATCAGGGTAAATCCCATTATAGGCTGACTCTGAGGGATCGACATATGAGAGCCTTCATCCTTCAGGAGACTCTCTGAGAGATCGCCATTAGTGTGAAAATCCATTTAGGCCATGAATCTGCTCGGGTGGCCATCAGGGTAGATCTCATTATAGGCTAATTCTGAGCGATTGACGTGGACGAACCTCCATCTTTCAGGAGACTCCCCGAGAGATCACCGTGAGGGTGAAAACCCATATAGGCTATTGAAGGTGCTTGTTGTACCTGGAAAAGATATTGAGCATGGAAATAAAAGAGATTGCATAATTTTATTAGATTCTACATGATTTTACACGTAGTATTGCTTTGGGTGGAAAGAACTCCATTGCCTGGTGGGGGTCTTCCTGTCCTGAATGGTGCCGAGAGCGAGTGCTTCAGTCGACGGTCTCGACCGGGGCTTCTCTAACCTCAGGATCTTTCTTTAAGTCGAGGATGAACTCATCCAGGTATCCACATTAAACTAAGTCCTCGAGGTGCCGTTTGAGGGCCCAGCAATGTAGGGTGGCGTATCCTCGATTGCCGTGAAAGGAACAGTTTCCTGCATTCAGAGAATCTCAGTCGTGCTTGGCTGTCATAGGGAGTTCATCCACGGCTGATGCTTGATGACGTGAAAGATTTGGTCAATCGACAGCTTCAGAGGGTGAAGGCTGAGGCGTCCTCGATCTTTGCCATTGTCGGAAAAGCGTTCGCCTTGAAACTTGCGGCATGATTCCCCTTGCTCGATTCCATGACCTATCAGTTTGAAGGTTTTCAGGATCCTTATGCGGACTGATTACTTTGGAAAGCATTTTGTTTAGCTTGAAATGTAGGTCGATCGAAGCCGCTCTCGGGATAGGTGTCCACCTGAGTCTCTCTGGCACGCAACTCGATGACTCGCTACAGTGCCTCTCGCAGGGCCTTTATTTATGTGAGCAACTGTTGGTTAACCTATGTTACCGCCTCTCGCTTGCGTTCTACGATATCTCGAAGAATGGCAACTAGTTCTCGCTCGCGATCAACCTTCGCCCGATTTTCATCCAACCGTCATTGCAGGTCGATCACCATTTGGACAAATTGTCCGCAGGGAGAATCGATGGATCGAATTCGTCAGAAGCATTGACGTCTTGACAGGTGGTGTTCTTGTGCGCCATGATCATTGTGCGAGGCTGTTTAAAGGATGGGTTAGGGTATTAGATGGGGAGAGATCATGAGTAAGGATTCAGAAGCTCTCAATGAAAGCACAAAATATAATGTGTAATTCCTAATGAATCAGTTCACACACCAAAATACTAAGGATGGATTTAATCAAATCACAGAAAAAAATTACAAGCACATTGAACTTACGTGAAACATTCGAAAGGAAAAAACCATGGAGAGGAAGAGAGAAATTTCACTATGTCAATGGTAATTACAGGTAAAATTCTCTAGTGTGATAGGATTTCTGGATTCTAAATATCGTCTCCCCACCTTGGAAGGGATCTACTATTTATACAAGAAATGTCTGTTTAGATAAAGTTACAGAGTCCAGCTCCGTTTAAACATTTAACCGCTTATCTCAGAGGCAGGTAGTGCTGAACATCCAGGCTTAAACTGGTTGGATGAGAGTCCATCTTTATCTGGTAGTTTGTGTCCATCGTAAATGTGTTGATCTGTCCCCGAGCTGGACTGCCAAGTTTAAATGGAAATTTTACTTAGAGATAGGGATTCTTACAACTGATTTTGTCTCCTTCTTCTCACTATGCGGACTGCTCAGGGTTTGAATTGAATGAGGACTCCCGGTCAGAGGTTTTGAAAGCGAGCCCATGTTGCTCGCCTGTTTGGTGCTGGGTGGACGCATGGCGTGATTTCGCGGAGGTCAAAAACTAACCACTACAATTATGATAAAATCTTTTCCTCAGTTTCGTAAAAGGACTCTCTCAGAATTATTTTAGCCCTCACTGCTCATTTTGACGTAGAGTCACATCAGATGGATGTGAAGACCATAATTCTCAATGGTGATCTTAAGGAGGAAATTTACATGTGGCCAGCCTAAAAGTTTTGCTACTGAAGAAAAGGTGAAACTTTTTTGCAAGTTGAAGTAGTCTATTTATGACCTTATTAGGCAACGGTACTTGAAATTTGATGAAGTTGCTCGCAGCCAAGATTTTATTGAATGCAAGATGGACAAGTGTGTTTACGTCAAAGCAGTTTGGGAGAAGATTTGTCTTCTTAGTGCTCTATGTAGATGACATTACGCTTGTTAGCAATGAAGCACAATTTCTGCAGGACTCCAAGAATTTCCTTTCCAAGCGGTTTGTTATGAAGGATATTAGGGAAGCCACTTAGGTCCTTGGTATCAAAATTGACCTAGATAGAAGCAGGAGATTTCTTGGACTATCCCAGAAGGCATATATTGACAAAGTTCTGAAGAGATATGATATGGAACATTGCAAGCCAGTAGAAGCTCCAGTAATTAAGGGTGACATTTTCCATTGATTTTGAGAAAGGGAAAACTTTATAATAGTTGAAGAGATTTACAAGTAATAAAAAGAAAATTATAAGAACTCTTTTCTAGAGTTTCTGAGAAATCGTGTCGGTGGAAGTCTGGTCGGTGCATGACCACTTTGTTTCATTGACGATGTGAGTGATTGAGTCTTTGGGTCTTCTACCTAAGAATTTTCTTCTAGCCTGGTTCTGAATAGTCTTTAAGAAAGGAAGATCGTGAGGGTATTACCGCCCTAAAAGAGAACCACAGTTCTCTAAGAGAGCTCGAAAGTTAGAGATTAATCTTTGTGTGTACTTGAAGTTCTTCTCTTCAGCAATTTTTTCTCTCCGTGATCCAGCCTTCAGCCTGCCTAGAAATGGGCTATTTATTATTTTTTAGGAGATGTAATAACTCTTAAAAATTAGTAGTTTAGCTTCACTGCGGAGCTAAAAATAGCTTCACTACGAAGCTAGACGCAACTTCTGTGAAGCTATATGCAGCTGGGAGAAGCTAATTAGCCAGTTGGCATTAGGTTGTTACAACAATCTCTTGATTTTTCTCCACTAATCAAGGGATTTGCCTTGATCTTCTCCAACTAATTGAGGAACTTTTTCTTGATCCTCTGTCACTATTTGGGGAGTGAAAAGATCACAACAATTAACTTCCTAGAATGTGATATCAATTACGTTAATCTTGTCCTGATATTTGAATGATCAAAAATGACCATAAAAGCTCACAGCGAAGGTAGAAAATAAGCTCACAGCGGAGTTATAAAAGAGCTTCATACGAAGCTAAAAGGTAACCCTAAAGCGAAGCTAAAGAGAGCTTGCTATGAAGCCACTTTTGAACTTGCAGTGAAGCTTAAAAGAGCTCTCAACAGATTTATGAAAAGCTTTAGGCAAAGCTAAGAACTGAGCCTATAGCAGAGCTACCGAATTTGCTGCGAAGCTAGAAAAATATCTTGCAGCGAAGCTAAAAGATAGCTCTTTTGATAGAGCTTGAACTAAGCTTTAGGAGCGAAGCTAAGAATGAGCTCATAGCCTACTTTAAGCTTGCTGCAAAGCTAGAGATATGCTTGCAGCGAAACTAAATGTTTAGCCTCTTGGGCTTCTTCAGAAGGCAGGCTTTTTCAGAAGGCAAATGCTTGGTGATTGTTCACTAATATTGCATATTTATTGTCACATTCTCATATTGATTTTTAATAAAATTCTGCTATTTGATCTCTTATTTGTTTATTAGTGTGCATATATCTATATAAGTGGTAAAGGAGAACAAAAAGCCCAAAACGCTCAAGGAACCCAATAAAATTCGGATTTTAAAGTATTTCTAGTTAAATTCAGGTTTTTAAATCAATTCAGACTCGGATTCAGACTGAACACCTTTTAATAATTTGATCATAACCTTCTTTACATATTAGCAAATCTGATGATTCAAGATGCTCCAGAAAGAAGACTTAAAGTGCTACAATTCATATGTTGACTACTATTTTCAATTCAATCATTTGATAAGTGTTATTCAGTAATCAATGTGCCAGCGAGCTGCAGCCTAATTCAATTAAATTTTCAATCAAGAGAAGAAAAGGATATCTCAGTATATCCACAGTTCAACTTCAAAATTTTGAAAATATACCTTTTGATGAGTTTGCATTTTGATGAGTCACTATACCAGGCTTCCTCCTATAAATACCCAGAGGATGCAAAGGAAGAACACACAGAAAATTAGAATTAGAATTCTTCTTTATTCCTAAGATTAGGGTTATTGTTAGATAGAAGTTTTAATGCTTTCTAATATAGGCCAGAAACAAAGTGAGAGAGAGAAAGAGTGTTGTAATCGAAGATTGAATGTGACATCAATAAAGATTCAAGACTCTTCTTCAATTTCTTCTCTTTGTGACAATATGTTTATGCCTTCTTTTTATTCTTTTAGTTGTATTTTTGTTGCTATGAGTAGCTAATTTTCCTCTTTTGGGCTTATAATTCATCCTTTCTAATTCTATTCTTGGTCAATTTTAACAAAAAAACCCAGTTGAATTATTTGCATGCCTTAATTTAATCCTTACTTTTTAGTGAGTGTTCTTGAAGGCACATGAAGATGGGATTGGTTTTTGAACTTAAACTTTGAATTAATCTTATAAAAAACTTGTTTTTATTTCATGCTTACTTAATTACCTTGATAGTTCAACATTCAATTAAAGAATAATTTCAAAATTAAAGTTCAATTTCTAAAACTATCTCGTGTTTTACTTAACTTCTCTTTAATTGCAAGATTAAACTTTTGCATATGATCACATTGAGACATTTGAACTTTAAGATAAGAATCTAGAGTTGAGTCAAAGATTAGTGAGCCAGACTTCTCTTTTATTAAAAACAACACATTTTCAACTTAAGCTATTTCTAAAATTATCTTTTTCAAAATCTACTCTGAGTTTACTCTTTTTTTAAATACATCTCAAACACTTCATATTCTTTTCTTCTAAAAAATCAACACTAAAACTTGTTTTCCCAATAACAATACTGAAAAGCTTGCATCGCATCTCTCTTTGTGGACATGACCCGTTAGCCCTAAGCTACATAGTAATTTAATTTTTTAACCACTTGATTCATGCCTGCTTCACTGGATCAGTAGAGTTCAAGTCATCGATTTGTCCATCAGAGATGAACAAGTCTTCGGCCTATCTATGACTTGTCTTTTAGAAGTGTTGTTAAGTTTGACATCAGTTAGATTGGTTGCAGAACTGCCTTAGAGTTTGTCTTGTCGGAGTGTCAACAAAACTCCTTCAAAGTTTTCGTGAATCCGTAATGGATTGGTACATATTCCAGAATACTTTGAACCTGAAACCTGTAACCTAAATTTTGATATTGCTTAGGTTAGAGGAGCCTATTGGGCTGGGTGCAAATGTGCCCTAAACTAGGTAACCAGATTGGTTTAACCTAGGAACCCTATGAGGAGTAAGCTTCGCGCGAAGCTAAAGGATAAGCTCTCAGCGGAGCTAAAGAAAAAACTTCATGTGAAGCTAAAATAAGCTCTCAGCATAGCTAAAAATAAAAGTTCATGCGAAGCTAATGATGAGCTTACGGCGGAGTTAAAATGTAAGCTCTTAGCGGAGCTAATAAAGCTTCCTACGAAGCTAATGATTGCGCTTGAGCGAAGTTAATCAACTTTTCTTGCTCAGGTTCTCGAACCTCCAACCGTCATTTCAAATTTAATTTGAAATGATAGCTTGACACTCCTTTTGAGGAGGCGAAGCTAGATATCACAATGTCTATAAAAAGCCTGAGGGCTGCAATAGAGAAGTCATCTTCTCTTTGGCTTCGCACTTCTTTAGAGATTGAATCATCTCTCTCGTTTCTTCTTCGCTCGAGACTTTTAAGAACTTTCTTACGATCTTCAATGGCGCCCAAACAACACCGAGGAAAGGAGGTCGCTACCTTTGTAGCGGCGGCGCCGCCACCTCGACCATTGAGCATCCAATCGCTGGTAAGGGCCCCTTTTAGAGATTTTTTTTAATCTCTTTTATAGCTATTTTTGGCTTAATCCACTGTAGATTTTTGAGATCTCATCAGATTTTAATGACCTCAGGTAGTCGAACTCCCTCGAATTTTGAATCTACCAAATTTTAGGGGATTTCTTCCCCTTTAATTTGGTTGATTTAATGCTTAGAAACCCATGGGTTTCTAAGCTTCCAGGGGAAGCTAGCACTTGTGCTTTTTTGTATTCTCTGTGTCAGAGATGCGAAGCTAAGCTTCAGAGTGATGCTGAAATGAGGTTCACCCTTCCCTTGGGCAGTAGTGCCTCTTAGGCTTTTGTGCGAATCTAAGTATCAAGGCAAAGCTAACGTCAAAGTGAGCTTTGCTCAGGAAGCGAAGCTGTTGCTGGGGTAGCTTTGCTTGGAAAGCAAAGCTATGCCTTTGACCTTTTTTCCTCTTTCCCTTCTTGTTTGTAGTCTAACATGCTTGTCCTTCTTTGTCTTGTAGTGCACTACTCTCCTTGCCCCTTTAATAGTCTATTCAGATTAGTGAGGGGAATGGATGGGAACATTCGTTTCTAATTTTAGGGGTAAGCGTCCTTATTCCGTAATGGGAGCACCCCAAAAAGGAACACGCTCATTCTTGGTAGGAATAAGCATACTCTCAGGACTATTATCTTCACTGCCATGCTAGAAGGGTAAAATCAAACAGTCTATCAGAAGCTGGAGTTCATTTTTGGAGGTACAGCCCCGGACACTGACCAACAACTGCTTGCTGGGAAAGGGCAATGGGTTTACATCCTAGATGGGGACCGATACTACCTCCCGAAAAGCAAGCGCCAATCCCCTGGCCTTCTTCAGTCAGTCATGATGCCAAAGGTGATAAAGTGGAGTGTGAGCCGGAGCATATAATCAATGCACGTAGGGGTCTTGACCCTGAATGGTTTCACCCGAAGTGGACCTTCCTGCGGCATCATTGGTTTGCATTAAGGCAACGTCTGTCACGAAGTGTTCATGGGGGAGAATCCTGCCCAAGTCCTAACCTTCCTGAATCAGTTTGTTAAGGTGGGAGGTAATTATCTGGCTACAAATTTCTGGACACCGGGGTGGGTGTGCTTCTCCAAGCAGGCGTGGTGGAGCAGTCTTACAATGTATGCGTTGGAGGTCTTTGACGCTGACTTGAAGCGGTTAGGACTCCATGAAGCTGTCAGTGCCACCTGCTTTGGGATAAACATCAGCGTCCCTACCTTCTATGCCATCCTAGAGATGTACTGCCTGACGTCAGGCACGTTCTTCACTCCCGTCGGTGAGCTGGGGATGATGCTTCATGAGATGTGGGAAGTGTCTAATCTTCTCATAAGTTTCAAGCCATAAGAGAAGTATTTCACATGCGCTGAGGAATTAGCGCAGCTGAAGAAGGATGAACCAGCTTTCTATGAGACATATCGAAAGCTAATGTGCCATTATTACATTTGCCTCGATCTCTACCCCAATCATGGATACGTGATCAGATTGAAGTCTTGTGTAGAGTATTTATTCTCGGTAGTGGACAGCCCATTGGGAATCTCTAGGGTTCGGTATCAGAGAGAAAGATTATCAAGACAATGAGGGCAAAAAATCATGAAGATGTTGTCCTGGAGGAGGATGACGGTGAATACGAGCGAGGGGATGTCTTCTTGAGTTTTCACCGCCAGGCTTCAAGACAAATCTCCCGATAAGCATTATTGGTTGGCTATCTGTCAGCCTAGCTAAAGAGGTGCATGATCTCATCACCACCTCATGATGACATCATGCCCTTGGTGATTCTCACAGTCGTTCAGTTAGTGTACAGACGCTCGCTCGGCCTACTGCCCGCTATGGTCTATGGTATTCAGAGGGGCTTAGGATGTTGACAGAGCAGTTTTATAATAAGATGACCACCACCAAGGCAGGCAGATAATTTGTCTTCCCGTGTGACGGGCCTTCTCCCCTGGGTCGATATGCCTTATACATACTTGATGGCTTGGTTTGCTCTTTACTGCCCAGTCCTGATCCAACCAGGAGAAGAAGCATTAGAAGGCGAACGCTATAACCACCTCGGTCGCTTGAGAATTCCCAGTGGGTGGGCAAATACTTTGCAAGGGTCCAGAGGCTAGTTGAGCGTCAAGACTCGTACAGTCTCTTCCGATGTTTCCCCCACATCTCAGACACAGAGTAAGGCAATGAGTTTCGTGACGTTGGAGACGAGAACACTCTGCTGGGAGAAGGTACTTTTAAGTGGTTGGTCGTCCCACCTGGTGTACTGATATGGGGATGTGGGGATGACTGTTATTTGGAGCCCTATCTGCCCAACTATTTCACCAGACAGTTTAGTTTTGACCAACTGTATGTCGGTAACCCCAACTCTCGGCTCAGGTATATGGGAAGTTTGATCGACAGTGCTAGGGCTTGGGGGCACTTTATCGCTGGATGCACTGGAGCTCGGTTCTGCATGCCTCATCGGATTCCCATATTGCTTACAACTCTCATGTTGGAGGGGTTGCCAATGGTACAAGGTATCGAATACGCGTCCCTCCTTGTATAAAGTTAACTCCTTCGGGATAAACTTGATCACAGCATAATTGGGGGGGGGGGGAAGCTAGAAGCGTTGAGAGGGGAAATGTGTCCAAGTACCTGGCCTTGAAGAATTCATTGCTGATTTTGGTAGCGAGGCTTCGATGGTTGCAAGTCCCTACCCTAGTAAAGTAGACAATGAGCCTACTCAGGAAGTTGTTCCGAGCTCAGATCCTGGTGAAGTGGGTAGCGAGCATGCTCAGGAAGTCTCTACAACTGTTGACATCGAGGAGGAGGAAGAAGAAGATGAGAATTATGACACCCACTTTAAGCAAAAAAACAAGTTGCCTACTTCAGTTGCATATTTGCTTCTCTCTGAAAGAAGAGGAAGCATACTGTTAAGCCCTCAAGCCGGCATCGATGGGCTGTTCAAATTAGGGAGGTTGATGCACCAACGGTTCATGCCTCTCCTCCTGCTGCTCAGGTTCTTTCATTGGCTGTGTTAGCTTATGTTTTTCCTTCAGCTTCGCCAGTGGCTGTTTCTGTTCCGCCACCGATTTCTCTGGCTCTTTCTCCGGCCCCACCAGTGGTTGTTCAGGTTCCTCCACCGACTGTTCAGTGGCTATGCCAATTGCTGGTACTCTTCAGTGCAATTTGTGCCGGTCATAGATAAGATCTCTTTTTTTATTTGAATTGTCCACTTCTGTGACTAACTTTAAATCTTGGAACGCAGATGAAGAAAATAATAAGGCATGGGTTTCTCTCTTCCCACATCGTACAGACGATGTGGATGACTACCTGAATGTTGAAGGCCCCGGGAAAAAATACAGGACATTAGGCCCTCCGTCCAGGTCGAGGTGACCACTCCGGCAGACGACAGGAGGGTGCAAAGATCATTGAGACCCATGAGGTCCCCATGGAGGATGTCCTTCTCCCGGTTGCTTTTGTGGACAAGTCGGCCACTGAAATGGCTTTGGCGAAGACACTTGCTTTCGAGGTGCTTCCTGCTGCTGAAGCTGCTGTGATCGAGCATGTCGCCACTGCCGAGCTTATCTCTTTGAAACTAGGTGAGGTAGCAGAATCAGACATTAATATCACCACCTCGGCCTCTGCAGGTAAGATTTGTAGTGTTTTGAATTTAGCACATGTTTCTCCATATCTGTTGCTAAATCTGAAAAATTTGCAGAAGTTCTCGTGGAAGTTGCTCCTCCAGTGATGTCAGAAACTCCACTAGTGATTGATCCTGTAATGTTGGACGTTATTCATTAAAGAGTTATTCAACAATAGGCCGCACTGAAAAACTTGCCTGTGGTAATGATTGAGATGGAGCCTCTCTCTTTCTCGCACAGTATCAGAAAAGGATGGAGATCAACCCGAGCCAGAAATGGAGTTGTCTTCGATCCTCTATCTTTTTAGCCCCTTGCTCCTGACTTGGTGGAGATCACTGAAGCTAGTTCGTCGATGCTCTCAGTTGGGCTGATTCTTACACATGACTTCCGATTCTTGGAGGAATTTCCTTGAAGACTTATTTTTCGAGGATTGCTCCAATAACTGCGGTCCCAGCCATCTAAGAGTCATCTGTGATGGTGTTGCCTCAGTAGAGCCCTCCTGCATCCATTGCCTTTCCGCTGATCGATGTCGATTCCTAGGACAAATTCATCAGACAGCTTGTTAATGGCTTCTACATAATTTGAAGCACTGCCTTCTCATGATTTTCAAGAGCACCCGTACTTCTTTCGCTTCTTGGAGAGTCATCTCTAGAGTGATAGAAAATATTCGGGATGTTGGAGGGGTTGCCAAAGTTGAGTCATTGGAAGAAGTGGTCAACAATCTTGAAAGGGACATCGATGAATGAAATAATCTGAGGCAGTTAGACCTTACTTCCCTGGTGGAAGATGAACTGGAATGTTTCGCGGAGAAGATGAAGAAGAATTATCTAGAGACGTCCCAAGAGATAAGAGGCTGTATCTCAGGATCTTAAATCCCTGGAGGCCTAGGAGACTGAGGTTATAGAGGCAATGACCATCTCTGATGAAATGCTTGATTTTGCTAAGAGTCAGATCACGAAAGCGCAGGAAATGATTACAAAGGCCAACCTTCTCCTCTCCAAAGCTGAGCTAAAGAGTCAAGTCGAAACTATCCGATTGAAAGAGATAATGGCTGAAAGGATCCAGATACAACAGTCGGAGGCAGAGAAGAGGACGACTTTGAAGGAGCTAAAATCCCACTTGGAAACGACAACTGCATTCTACTGAGAAGAGTTGAAGCCACATGCCCTGCTAAAGGTCGAAGAGGAGAGAGAAATATTTCTGCTCTTGAGGTAAGGATTAAATCCTATGAGAGACAACCTTGATTTGCAGCACCATATATCTTCTTTTATTGTACTTTTTCATCAATCAATAGAATTTACTTTTTGATCATTGACTTGTCTGGTGTCTTTCCCTTCCTATTTTGTCCTTTGCTTGTCTTGTGTAACTAGCCACAAGTAATGTAAGTTTTTTGTTCGCGATTGAAAGTTCATGAATCACATACAAGTTATAAAATCTAACTCGCTAGAATCTTTTTAGCAAAGTGTGTAGTGGCAAGTATAGGATCGAATCTACAGAGACTTGTTCTTGAAAATCTTAGATATTAAAATCTAACTTTTATCTTACTCTAGTTGAGAAATCTCTTGGATGAAGGTTGGAATTTTGTTTTAAAAAAAATAAAGATCTTGTAGAAGAGCAAAAGCAAAATAAAAATATGTATAAAGTAAAAGAAAAATAAAAATATGAAGAAAGCAAAAGAAGAAAGAAATACTAACATTTTTGTTAATATTTGAATAACTAAAGTAAATAAAAGAAATAAGAGATTGGTACGAAGGGAAGAAGAAGACGAACCAGTGAACTTGTTTCTTATCGTCGCCTTGATGTTTTCCTCCTCCAACTGATGCTAAAAACAAAAAGAACTAATAAAAGAAAAGAGAAAATAATATGTATAAGATTAGGGATGAAATCATAGAATCAAACATAAAAAAAGAATTGCATAAAAAATAAAAAATTAAAAGAGACTTAGGCGAAGATAATGCACAATCTTGAAGAAGTATCCTGAATTTTATTCAATAATTTTTGATTACAAAACCCTCGATCTCCTCCAATCTCGCATTACAACGCTCAAAACTCTCCTATTTTTGGCTCTTCAGCTCTCTGGTGTATCTTTCTCTCTCTATCAATGAATTCAGGTATTTATAGAAAAATAAGGATAAAGGAGAGTGTAGGGAGCTAGGAGGAGCTGGTTATTTTTAATTTGAATCTCTCCCTTATCTCCAAACTTAATTTGATTTATGTAGAATACTGATCTGCAGCTTATTGGCGTGTTTATTACTGAATATTACTTATCAGATGATAGAATTAAAAATAGTGGTCAACATAAGAGTTGTAGCCCTTTAATTTTCTTTCTAGATCATCTTGAATCATCAGAGTTGAGTTTCGCTAGCGAACGTTATGATTAAAATGCTAAAATATATTCAGTCTGAATCCGAATCTAAATTGCTTCATCTCATCCGTTGATCTTCTCTCTATCCATTTATCCTCAGCAAAACTGATAGGGTGTTCAAAAATTTAATTTTTCTTTAAATTTATAGTATTATCTTATCTGGTAAATCCAACCCTAAGATAAGATAGCCTCTAGATTCTCTGAATTTGAGTTGATCCCCGTTTGATTTGAACTTTTGAATTTATTTGGATAGAATTCATGCTTATCTTCTCTTTGTCATACTTTGCATGAATTAGGACATTAGCTTATGAATTTGTTGAAATTATTAGAATGAATGTAGAATGCCATAATAATTATGCAATATATGTGTCCAAACATACCCCCACACTTATCTTTTTCTCGTCCTCGAGCAAAATGAAACTAACCTAAAGTTTTTATTGGACCACTTTCGCTGGTCACAGACGATCGCACTTAGCATGTGCAACAAGCTTTTAAACCTATACATTACTTCTAGAGGAGGAGTTGTAGTCTCCTGAGGGTTTTCAGTCGATTAAACCACAAAATCCATAAAGTAAAGAAATACATTGTTGGCATTTTCAAAAACACATTTTGAAAAGAAGAGAAATATTTGAAATGTTTTTATAAGAATTTAAGCAACTTGTAAATTATAGGAGTATCGAACTATTCATCCCTAAACTTAGCCTCCATTCAAATATTTGTTATCAATTAAGATTAGGAATAAAATTGTATTCTCATTTAGTCTATTATTTCACCCTAAATCATACGCATCTTGTGTCCGTGAATATTTTGATTAAGGATTTTTTAACTCTAACTCTTATGCCTTATTTATGTATATATTGGTGGTAATATTTCTTAGCTTTTTTAGGCTTTTAATTTGCCCATGTAACGAGGCTTAGTTGGCAACTCCCCAAACCGACGATTTTAGGGCACCGGGTGAGAAAACACCCAAAGACTTAGGACTCAAGCAAACAAGGCCACAAAACTAAGAATTTTATTTGATGATGTGAATCACTTTTAGGCATAAATAATTATGCTTTATGAGGCACAAAAATCCATCTTAATCAGAGGATTCTTTTATTTATTTTTTATTTTTTAAGGCATTAAAATCTTTGTTTTTGAATCCTAAGTATGTAAGTATATAAAGATGCATATTTTATCAAGGTAAAAATCAAGACTAGATTACTTTTCCAATTTTTTCTTCCTATCCCTAGAAATTAAACAAATTTTTTATTTCAATCAAGTATAAGAAATCCTAATTATGATTCTTTTATTCCTTAAATTAACTAAATTTCTTGCAAATATAAGTCAAAGTATTATTTTTCTTTTCAAAAAGTTTTTTTTGTAACAAAGAAAATATATTTTTATTCTCTTTTTTAATTTCAATTTTTTTAGAGGACCTAAAAGAAAACCTATATTAGCCCTCCCCCACACTTATCTCATACATTGTCCTCAATGAATGAATGAATGCATAGCATGCTACAAATGTAAGAATATGAAGGGTGGACAATCTGATGAGGACGGGCAGATAAACTGATGAGAACGAGTGGATATCATCCATCATTACTGAGTAAGAAAAAAATATAAAAACTATAATATATAAATGGATCCCTAATATGTATGGAGATCAATCCTGATAAACAGGATCTTCCAGAAGGATTTTCTCCACTTCTGGGCTCAGATACTCAAGATATGGTTTTAAACGATGGCCATTTACTTGAAAGTGGTACCAGCCGTGATATTGTGGACCTCAACTGTACCATGTGGGTGTACTTTATGAAAAATGTACGGACCGGTCCAACAGGATTTCAGTTCTCCGAAAAGAGATGTAAACGGGAATTGTACAGCAAGAGTTTCTGTCTTCACTGAAATTCCTTCCGAGTTATGATCCTATTATGCATCCTTCATACGATCTTTGTACCATTTTGGACAATCATATGCATCATTCCTTATCTCTTCAAGCTCATCCAGTTGAAGTTTTCTAAACTCTCGTACCTGTCTAGATTAACATTTAGGCGTTTAATTGCCCAGTATGCTTTGTGTTTGTAATATCCCTAACCTAATAGTACTGTATTTTATTTTCTTTAGGTATTTATTACATTTTTATTTACCGAGTATTTTAATGAATCAAGTTGATTTATTATTTTCCTGAGATTATTATTATTAAGTATGGAAATTCTTTTGAGATAATAATTGGTAATTTGATATTTTATGTTTGCCATTATTATTATTAATTGTTAACTTATTAGTATTCTCATTATTCATTAAGGTTATTATTTATTCTATTTAGTGCTGCTATTATTATTGTCATTATTATTATTAATTAGGATTACTATTATTACCTGTTATTATTAGTATAGAGTTATTAGCATTTATTTGTATTTATTTCTGTGGTGATGACTAATTACCTTTCTTAGTATTTTGCCTACTATTTTTGGTGTCACTATTGATTATTAATATTATTATAGTTATTTCTATTTATTATTATTTGAGTTATTCTCCCAAAACCCAATAACCCATCCTATAAATAAATCCTAACTTCTAAACCTAAACTAAAACCAAATCCTAATCTATCTTCTCTTCTCCCAAGCCGCACCTCCCCCTCGATGGCCGATCCATCAGCAGATTCCCCTCCAGCAGCACCATCTTAAACCTCACCCACTCCATGGCTTGCTGGAGCTCCTCCTCGCCATCGCCGGAGCCGGAGCATACTCCCATCTTGGCCGGCAACACAACCGGATCTTCTCCTTGATGCGCAGCGGCAGTACAGCCCACGGCAGATCTGTGGAGAGCGGATCCTCTCCATCGAAGTTCATCGGCCTCCGTCGAAGTCCGTTCGTGCTTCACCCCCAACAGCATATTTCACCCTCCAACCTTCCTGCCGCAAGCCAACCTATGGCCATGGCCGGGTTCATCCCATTGGCCAAGCCTGCTGCTCCCACCAGGCCGTGAGCCAGGCCGCATCACGTCCTTCTCCATCCTTTGGCCGAGTATCATGGACAGCACCAAGCCATCTCCTCAAGCCGTGAGTAATCTCCCCTCTTTCCCCCTTTATTAATGTTGCATACATAAAGTGGGTTTTATTAAAGGTGCTTGTACATTATATTAAATATTATATTAATGAATGTAATATTAATGAAATAATATATGTTTTTTTCATGTGGTGTATTTATGTGTGCGCGGCAAAAAATCCTTACTCCGAGCTATTTTCGGGCTCTCCGCGGGATGCCGTTGATCGTCGTCGGCGAGCGCGTACGCACCCCACGCCCTTCGCGGCGAGTTGCTCTATCCAACGACACTCTCCGCGACCCCGTACGCCTCCGTCGGAGCCTCCGTCGGTGCGCCGCAAATCGGCTCGAGGTTAGCTTTACATTTTATTGTGTGGTGGCATTTGTGTAATAATTAAAAAGTTATATAATTGTGTGAGATTGTGTGTGTGTGCGTGAGTGCCTTGGGTTTTTGCATGCATGCATGAGTGAGTTTTATTAAAGGTATTTTTATATTATTTTAATTAATTACATGTTAATAAATTAGTGTGAGTTATCATGTGTGTCTACATTATGTGCATGTATGGGTGTTATAGATACTTATTGTGCATGCATATTAATTAATGAATAGGTATTTATAGTTAGTAGTATGTATTTATTAATTTAGATATGTATGCATGTGTTTATGTATAATCATGTATAGGTATGCATGATTTATATGCATGTGTTTCTATTCATTGTATAGATGGGTGTGTTGCATTGGCGTGCGCAAGTTCAGGCGAGCGGCAAATCCAGGCCCTTCCGGCGAGCGCGAGATCACCAGCTTGCAGCTGGGCCTTCCCCAGCACCCTGACTACCCTCCCATGCAGTCCGACAGCGAAGAGCGGCACCATAGCGACCGTAACGGTGACTCGCCCGGTAACGTGCAGGTTTCCCAATGTGAGTGTCTCTCTCTCTTTCTCTCTCTCTTTATTTATTAAGTGACCGCAGATATTATTTTATATGTTATGTAAATTGTTGAGTAGATTTCTTATGTTACATGTTTATGTGTGGAGATCGCCGAGCGTGAAGGTGGACGGTCATCTCCCGGTTATTTTACATGTTGGATGTATAGGAATATGATATGCATATTCTTGATACATGTTAGAACCCCATGTTTGTCCTATGTATATCTAGAGTATTGTTGTAGACATATCAGGATGTAGCATGAGGGTAATTGAGATGGATATTGGTGGTAATGACTTGATCTAATAGAACTTAGATGCATGTATATGTTGTGATACCGAGTATTGGGATATCATGTTTGATCTTAATAGAAGTGTGAACCTTTGAGGATTCGGAAATCAGATTGAATTGTTAGAGTGAGAGAGCGGAGCTTGAATATGGATATATGTTGGAATGACAATTATTATATCAGAATCATTGATGTAAATTGATAATTGATGATCATATGACTATTGGGAATCATGAGTTGGTTGTGTTGACTTTGGATTGACCTGGGACTTATGTTATTACATTGAATGATGATCAGTAGTTAGAAATGTCTTTATTAGTGAGTATTTGAGGACATATTCAGGTATGACTGAAGTAGTTGAGTAGATATTCTAGATTACATGTGTTTGAGGATGTTTCTTATTTAATATGATTGGGGTATGTGTTTGACTTGTTGATCTCGAGGACATGCATAGTTATTGATTACACCTATTGATAGAGATTGAGTTATGACGATAGTAATCTAGTCGATATCAGCGACCTATATCTTGGAGTTTGATAACAGTTATTATTTGATCTCAGTTATTGAGGGTTATAGGATTAGAACATATTGGTATTGAGGAGAGGACTAATTACAGGTTCTTTGATATGGTAGTTACCATTTTGGATTACACTGATACTGACTGATACTTAATGACTCATGAGGATTATATTGAGAATATAAGTTGATGGAATAGTAATGATATCTCTTTAGTAATGGATGGGTGAGATTATGATCAGATTGGTTGAGACTGTTTATTGAGCAGTAGCTAGACTGTTACGGTTATTTTTGTATCCATGTCATTGAAGTTACTGGGAAATGATTGTTTGACTGTAACCAGAGTACAGCCCTATTGTTCATCGTATACACGGTTACTGTTACTGTTACTGTTACTGATATTGTTCACCGTGTATACGATTACTGATTGACTGTTACTGTACTGATATTGTTACCGTCCCGTAGCATCCCAGTAATTGAAATGGCATAAGGTATTGATTATTACTGATGGCATTACCTGACTGATTGCACACTAGACACCTTTTTACTGGACCTTGGCATATGACTGTATCACTGTTACTTGACATCTAGTACTCCTGTACCCACTGTATCCATGTCCCATGCAATGTTGACCTGTTAATAGCACAGTCAAAACCGGCGTCCGGCGGTTTGCCGCCTGGTGTCGGGATTGACGAGGATGTATCCCACAATCGTGCTAGCGTCCGGCGGATCTTGAATGAAACTAAGTGCCACACGGAACAAAGTGCCACATCATACACATGGTGGGGGCCACCTCTTGAATCCGTGGGGGCCACCTCTAAAATCCATTCCCCTCAGAGCAAAGTGCCACACGGAGCAAAGTGCCACACTACATACGTGGTGGGGGCCACCTCTTGAATCTGTGGGGGCCACCTCTTGAATCTGCAGGGCCATTTACTGACTGTGCCACCTGGTGTTAGCGTGATATTGCATTCTCAGTGCTATTAAACATCACACGCACTTGTATGATGATAACCCCTAGGATGCATGTTATTTGGTTCTCTTTCCTATTCGAACAATGATACCCGCATATCGGAGTCGGATGAGTTCTACTGGATGTGCGGGCTCCAGGGTGAACTGTCGGATGTTGTGGGACGCCGATGGGAAAGTGATAA
>JAVJIF010001751.1:0-64469 GCA_038442645.1 Agave tequilana | reverse complement strand
GAATTGGTTGGATTGATGTTAATTTGGCTGGATTAAATTGGCTTGGTTTGATTGCTGGCTCATTCTGCAAGCTGCTGATGTTGCTTGATGCCGTTGCTGCTACAACAAAACAAACATGGGGTAATCTCACCATGAGATGCTCGTCCTTTAACTTTTTCTTGTTCAATGTGCAACCAAACAATTGATAGTTTGGACGAGAAAAAAGATATCCCTTCCTTCTTTTAAATTTGACAAAACAAACATTACATCAAGAAAGAAGGAAGAGATCTCTTCCGCTCTTCAAATTATCTTCATCTCCACTCTTCTTTCTTCCCTCACTTAAAAAAAAAAAAAAAAACAACGAGCCCTCACCTTCTCACTCCCCATCATAAAAGGAAAGGAAACTTTAGCACCTCTTTTATGGGTGGCCTAAATTATAGAAATTATAGAAAAACTATCTTGCATGGAACTGCTAATGGTCGGATTCGGGTAGAAACGCTGCAAATTACAGACAGGGATGTAAATTAATTTGAATAATGCTAGGATATCCGAAACACATGACAAGATATCTTAATGTTTTGAATGTGTATGTATGTGCGCACGGCGCACGCGTAATAACATGCAGAGCTACATACAGAGCAAAATCTACCGAGCATTATATTAATGTAATAAGAACTTTTTCATGAGGTTTTATGAAGTTGGAATATAATTCCATTTGCTAATTACATTGGATCCTTAACTCAATTATTAACAATTTTCACAAGTACTTGGTGAAAGTTATCTGACAGAAATATGGAAAATTTTCAGATCCATGAGCACGCAAACAAATATATAGAGAGACCCCCAAAAGAAAAAGAAAGAAAACAGTAATTAACCAAACACAAATTATCTGACAAACACTTCCGGTCTTTCTAGTATGTCCTTCAATTTCACAAGCCAAACACAGAACTAAAAGGACATAACCAAAATTTTCCTTCATATCAAGTCAGTAAAACCCTTGATCAAGATCAAACAGTCACTAGGTAGGCTTTTATAAGAAACAGAGCGAGGAAGACAATGAAATGTAAAGAGTAGAAGAAAACAATGGGTTAAAAATGAGAAAGAACCATATATTCTAGAAAGCAAAAGCTAGCAAAATATCCCGGTGCCTGTTACCAGGTTGAAGATATGAGACTAGAAATATATCTATCAGTAATTACACAGAGAACCAGATCTTTGCAACTGCAATTAGGATGTGATCCAATCAACATGTTTATTTAGAATCTACGGGGATGTCGGATTGTAAATCCCGACACAGAGCATGAATTTTGACAGAAAATGGAAAAAAGCAGAGAGCATCACAGGCTTGAAAAGATAGATTCAAGGGCAAAGGCCGTCAACTAGTTTCTTCGTTGTGACTAAAATTCTTGAACATTTCATGTTCAACAAGAGCAGCACACAAACAAAACAGTGGAGATTTCAATTGTGATACTGCAACTGAGGTTTGACTCGTTGCTAAGACGCTAGCTGAGTTTGGAAGATCCCAAAATTTCAGGTCCCAAAATTCAAAACCAGCAGTAGTTCTTCGCTCAAAAAGAAAAACAGTTCTGAGGTCAGAATGCAACTACAAATTACAATATTATTAAAGGCGTAAGACTGCAAGTCAAACACGATTCACAATGAAATTACAAATTATAGATCAAAAAATCTCCCATATTAACAGTAGGACCTTGCGTGACTGGAACCTAAAACAATATGGCATCTGCTTGGTTGTTGAGCCACAACAAAATTTACGACATTACACAGCTTCCAAATGCAACAAGCCCCAGGGCTAAATATTTTTAAACTGATATTGCAAATATGTATCTCTATAATAGAGAGATACATCAAGTTTCCTCTCTGAAGCTATCAGTGCAAAAATAAGGGGGAAAAAGAACCCCAGAAATCAACAAAACTGGAAGTCAAAGAATGCTCAGGAAAACTATCCTTGCCACCAAAAAAAAACACTCAGCACATCAAGAAAAAGTACAGGTCAAAAACAAAATCTTCTTAGCAGCCAGTCAAAATTTATAGAATAAATAAAACGATCTTAGACCACCTTCAGACTTATGGTGAGTGGTACTATGGAGTTCAGGTGACGTTTTGTTCTCTACATTGCCATTCAGATAACAGCTAACTCTGCTACTATTGCCTACATTTATCAGTCACTCCACTACAACTAAAAGCCGATTCCACCAGGGTGGATTATTATTTCCTGCTTAGCTCACTTGTTGTTGGTTGCCATACATAGGATAAGCCCCATATGCTGCAGCATACATGCTTGGATCTTGAGGTGGTACTGCAAAACCATATCCATTGTAGACTTGCCCTCCATAATAAACACCATTCCATTGGCTGCTAATGTCTGCTCTCTGTCAATCAGAACATGTAAAGAAGTCAGGGAGCTCTTGTATTTAAATAATCAATTTTACTATTTTTTATAGGCAAATAAACCCTTATGTTTTAATAGAGAAGATGATCTAATGACTTTCAGATGTAACTCATTCCGATTTCAAAGGCCAGACCCACACATCAACTGCCATCCAATACCATATAACACTCATGCCAACTCCTTCCTCTAAAAATGACAATTTTTGGGATTTGGATCCATGAATCATATCCTATGACCTATTTGGTAGGATATGAATCCCAGAAATAGATCCAATTTCTTATTAGATACTATATATGAAACCTTCAAGATCCAAACACCAGAACCGATAAATATTTGTATTGTTTAGTTCACTCAGTTGATAAATCCTCTCTTTTTTTCCCCTCAAAATGATCTATATTTGAATACTTGCTCATACACAATCACGTCTAATACTGATAAAAACATTTGAGTTAAAAAGTATTGTCAATTTCTTTTGATGCTTAATGAAAATGGCATAAAATTTGGGGAGAAACATTGGGTCTGAATGATCTAAATCCAATAGATTATTGGATTTGGATCTTCAAGTGGATCCAAGAATCCTTAATGGACTTGGATCTGCATGTGGATCTGATCCATCACCAACCCTATCTATCTACTAGGGCAGTTCTTATAATAAGCATCTGAATTGAAGATACTGAAATATAGACTTTTCATGGAAGAAAACCATCAGAATTTCTACTAATGTATTAAAGATCATGCAAACTGTGTAGATATACAATTTTATGTCCACCCGCATAACTTTGATATGATGGCCTGTTTAATGTGTTTATGCATATTTACTAATGGAAATATGATGCATATGAAGTAACAACATTAAAAAAGGACAGCAATATCAGTAATGATGTATGTAGTCAATAATAAACAGGTTCCACATGAAGAAGTGGACTGCACCATCTGCAATCTACTAAAACTTTGTGAAAAATGGAAACCATTTGCCTTGGAGAAAACAAAAACGATTGGCAGTAATCTGTGACTGAGAAGACTCTTCCCAAAAAAAGTCAATCCTAGCTCTTGGTAATAAAATGTTATCTCATACGTATAACCAGTTAGTATTCTTAATCTTGATTAGTGCCAACTGTACTTTCAAAATGTACCTGTTTGTTAGCAGGGTTGCGACCCCAGGAGAGGCGCACTGTCTGCTTTCCGATAACCGAGCCATTTAATCCCTGTAGCGCCTCTTCAGCATTGTTCCTGACACAACGAAAAATAATGGAAAATAAATTTAAAAAACTAATAAAATTAAAATAGCACACATACCCACACGAACAAGTATGCACAAACATACCCACACACAAAAACATTATACCAGCTTAGCCACTTTGGGTAAATGAAAAACAATTCAGAAAGTTGAACTAGAATAGAACCATGGTTTAAAATCTTAGTATCGACCAAAGGTTTATAGTATCAATTTCGTCAATATCGGCTATCAAAATCCGTAAAATTGCAATATCGATTCCGAAATCAGTTGATATTATAGGGTTAATATTGTATTGGGTATCTCAAAACCCGTACAATATTGCTGATATATATCAATCAGTCGATATTTGAAACCGTGAATAAACATAAAATTGGGTTGTACCTTTGAACAAATTGTACAAAACCACATTGCTTCCCAACTGGGATTTTCACTGATGCAATTTCACCATACTGAGAAAAGGATTGCTTCAGTTCATCTTCAGTGACATTTGGGTCAAGTCCTCCAACAAACACCTGCACATCAGGAAGTGGATCATTGAGAAGAGATGTGAGTAAATTAAATTCTCCAGAGAGAAAAGATAAAGAGATACTGTTGTGTTGGTGGAGTCCCCATCTGATTGAAAGCCTTGTGCGGATGAACCATTAGATCCAAAACCACCTAAAAGAACATATGATTAACAAATCTAAATGACATCAATGGTTCCAGATGTACAGGGTCCTGGTTAAAGGGATACAACCATACAGCAGAGTTAGGTAATTAAATGTTAAAAAGCAGATAATGAATAAAAAATATATGATTCAGGAATAAGAACTTGCTGCAAGGGATGGTGCATGACTAAACAAGGCCATATGGCTGCCCGACTGATGAAGGGCATGCAGAAACTAGATCTGGACATATTCCCCGGTCTCGACCCAGATGATTCTCTTAACCAACTAAGCTTTCTCTTTAGGTCAAGCCATATTAGGTTTAAGAAAGAGTGGACTCATCTGTAGCCTTACTACAGGATGGTGCAAACTATCAGCAGCTTTCTATCATGCTTTCATAGGTTGCACTGGTATGGTAGAGGATACAGATACTATATAGGTACAACAAATCCCAAAATACAGAGAACTGATATATCATATCCAAAATGTTGTAGATACAGAAATAATTCTTGACAGGCTACAATGGTTAGAAAAGAAAACATGTTAACCAAGATAATATAAAAGATTTCCAAACTATTTAGGACAGTATTCACCTCGTCTTTCCAAAAATCTGTTCTGACATGTCAGCCTATACCTGATACTGCAAGCACGCTCTGGAAGTGTCCTATTCATGTGCTCTGTTACTCTATTCTGTTCTGGTCGCCCTGAAATAATTAGCTGGTGTTCGATGTCGTTTCCTGCTAAGTAAGCTTTGAATCCCGTGGAGGTATACTCTCGCCTCCATTGTTGGACCTTAAGACTTTCACCTTTCGCCCCTTATGATTCTCCACCATAATTTTTTCACTCCTTGAATCCAGAAATACTTCTAATTTTTTGCTTCAAGAATATACCCAAACTTTTCTGGAGAAATCATCTATGAATGTAATATAGTACCTAGCACTCCTATGGATGCTACCAGCGAAAGTCCCCACACATCTGTGTATATGAGATCTAGCAAGCGCTTTGTTTAGTGCTGTGATGTAGAGAATTTACTCTACGTTGCATGCCCATGATGTAAAATTTACAAAGATCAAGTTTGCAATATTTGATACCTGGTATGGTAACTTTGTTGTGTAGGGTTTGAAGACCTCGCTCGCTCATGTGTTCAAAACACACGTGCCAAAGTCTTGTAGCATCCTCCTTCTCCGTTGCTGTTGAAATATCACCAATAATAATGTTTCCTGTCAACTTGTACAAGTTTGTTGTTCGTTCTCCTTTAAGAATCGTCATGGAGCCCTTGGTAACTTTGATCATCTATCTGCACCTGAAAACTTGTACCCTCGAGCTTCCAAATCTCCCAACGAGAGAAGATTTTTCGTTAAATCTGGAACGTTACATACGTTCGTGAGGGTTCGAACATGTCCATCAACTCGTGCGGATGTTGTCGATGCAATTTTCTTGCATACGTCGTCGTTACCCATCAGGACAGAGCCTCTATCATAAGGCTTATAAGCACTGAACCACTCTTTTTTTTTGGTACATATGGTATGTGCACCCCGAGTCAAGTAACCAAGCATCTTAGTACTTACCTTTTCATGACTGAGCTGTCAAGACATCACATGAATCCTCATCTGCTTGTTCGACAACCCTGACTTGAGCTGCTTTTCCACTAGCCCCATCAGAATCCTTACCGCCTTTCTTCTTCACATCTCCTTGTATTTCATATAATTTTTCTTGATGTACCCTGATTTTTTGCAAAAATAGTAAGAAAAACTGGTAGATTCTGAATCTCGTTTGGCTCTCTTACTTTTAGATTTTCCCATCTGGCCCTTGACAACTAGTCCTGAGGCTCCTCTATAGGATCTGTCTTTTTCATCAGCTCATTGTCTTTGAGCAGCTGCTTGACATCTTCTAACTCTAAGGTTTCCTTACCATATATGATGTTCGCCAAGTGGTTATAACTTGATGGAAGATAAGAGAGTAACAGAAGAGCTTTGTCTTCTCCTAGCTTAACTTTTAGAGGCAACAAGTCACTTAAAATCTTATAAAAGCATTAAGATGTTGTAGGTGTAGTACCTTCCTTCATCTGAAAGCTATATAGGGTATGTTTGATTGTCGTAATTGACCGTAATTCATAAGTTATAATTGGTAAAATCTTTTACAATTGTAAATGAGTTACATGCATTTAAGTTTTAGTGTTTGGTTGGTAATATAAAGTTCTAAGTGAGAAAGTGTATTGTATTTTAACGGTGCTTAGTTGTCGTAATGTGTATGTCGTAAGTGAAAAAGTTAACCACAATTAACTATTTGGTGATTTAAAAAGTTTTAATATTGCAAATAAATATTAAAAATGCTAAATATTAAAAAAATTAATATTAACATAAAAAATATACAAATTTGCATGACCACAAAATTAACTGTAACTGGGCTGTAAGTGAGTGGTAATTGGGTTGCAAGTAAGTGGTAGTTGAGTTGCGAAAGTCTTTTACGAATTACGGTCCAAACAAACGCCGTAATTATAATTGAGTTGTAAGTCATTTATGAATTACGGACTTTTACGCCTTTTACGGCGAAACAAACAGCCCCATAATTGCTACTACTTCATGAAGAGCTTGTTTGATAAACTCTTTCGTCATGTAAAGACTCTCCAGCATACACCAAAGGCCAGTAGTTGTCTCCTCATTCATGACGTTGTAGAGGATCTCATCTGATAGGCATAGTATGATCGTCACCTTTGTATGAAAGTCGATGTCGTTTCACTCATCATCCTTCATCTTCGATGGCTTCTTTTCAATAACACAGAGCCTTGTGTGCCCTCCTTCACGAGCCACGATTTCTCGCATCTTTCGCAACAAGAAGTTGGACTTTTCATCGAATTTCTCCACGTCGAACTTGGTTGTCGTGATCGTCTTACTAGCCATTGCTCTGATATCAATTATTGTTGATCAACGTCAATACAACAGAGAAACATCAAGTTGAAGACTCGGCAGCGAAAACATAGAAGATCTATTACAAGCAAGCAATTGAGACTAATCACCATACAACTAAAGAACACCATATTTAATGTAATTCGACAAAAGTGTCTACGTCCACGGGGAGGAGGGAAGAAACTTTATTGAAAAAACAGAGAAAAAATACAAGAGTTAGAATATCTCTCTCACAACTCTCAATGGTAGAATCTCTCATAAACTTGACTTGCCTTCAAAGGTCACCCCCAAGGGGTTTTTTATAGGCACCTAGGGTGATCCTAATTCAACCCAAACTTTAACAATCCAATCAGCATCGCCTCAGAGAAAGAAGAACACCCGAATCCAATCCAAACTGAAAACAGAACCCGACATTAGTCGACTAGACCCTAATATAAGTCGACTAATAACATGTGTAAGTCGACTAATAACATGTATTAGTCACTATACCCAATTATTAGTCGACTACTCTGTCAAAATTGGAGAACCCAATTTTCTGTTAACAACCACTAGTCGACTATACCAAAGTATAAGTTGACTAGGAAAACCATAAGTTTTTTTAATAGACTTATTAGTTGACTAATAAACTAATTAGTCGACTTAAAACACGCACAATTCCTGTAACACCACCAAAACCTGTATTCTTCTCCAATGAATAATGAGACGCTCAAAATACTAACAAAAATAACTATCTTTAGCTTTTTTTGTTGCACCCTCCCTGCTTCTTCGATCGTCCTCTTCCTCTCGCAAGTTGGTGAGGTGTAACCTTTAAGCAAACTTTGATCGTCCCCGCTTGCAGTTTCCAAGAAGTGAAACTTGACTCGAGAATAAAACCCATTATACTCTTCATTGCAAATTTGACATTTCGATTTTCATTCCCTCACATTTCTCCAACTTTCTCAAGTTTAGACACTATATCCCAGGACAAAATGCTTTCATTCTCAATGGGAGTCGTAAACAGACTACTAGATTATGATTATGATTTTAATTGTGGTGCTTTCTTTCTGATCTAATTTAATATGGCCCAAAGCCATGTGGCTACTGTGCAAAACCTGAACTGATTGCATACTGCTAAATCCAACCCGATACCTAGTCAGATTAAATTAAAATTTCAAGCCCATTATAGACCTATTACGAATACAGGCACGAGCCACATTTGTACATGTATCTCGTTTTTTCTTTGACATTTCGATGTTAGATACATGTCCAACAAGGACACTTTGCCTTCCCATGCGTGTGAGTGTTCATAGCTTACCCAAAGGTTTTGCTTTCAATTAAGCAACAACCATGGGCGGACCCATTAGTGGGCTGGGCCGGGCTACAGCCCGGCCCATTTTTTAATATATAGGCGTAAACTTAATTTTTATTTTTGTTCTTTTTTTATATATTATGTTAGACCCCTTTCTATATTGGTTTTTTATAGCATTTATTCCTAGTTTCACTCCTGATTTAGTGGAGAATACTGTTTTATTCTTTTGATAAATTCATATAATTCATAAGTATATGTTTTAAAAAATTGCAGCCCACCCCAAAAAAATTTTCTGGTTCCGCCCCTGGCACAACCCAACTAACACCCCCTCCACCCCCTACAAAAATAAAAACAAAAAATAAAGGGAAAGGAAAAAAGTACGAGAAATAATACGTTTTTCTTGAAAATGTATATGCCTCCTTTACAACCCAACCTAACCAAACATTTATAAGAAAAGTGGTACCCCAGAGTTTATCCCATCTTTTAAGAGTGTATTAGAGGAATTAGTTTCAACAAATTCCCTTCCAAGAAATAAACTGTGTTCTGCCGCCCATAGAATGGAAAAGAAAAAAAAAAAAAAACTTCTACAAGAGGATAAAGTTTCCCAAGTAATGGAGAATCATGTTTGGTCCATTGCCTATTTATAACCTTATAGATCCAATCCAAGGTTATCAGGAACACGGATCGCTTAAAACATACAAAGAAAACTACATAGAACGCCGATGCTCCTAAGATGTTGGTACACAAGGGATAGACTTTATTGTCTAATCAAAAAATGTGAATTACATAGAATTGAGTAGTAGTTGTATTGTCCTACATGTATATGTAATATGTATGTGTATATGCCACAACATATGTTTGTTACAAGGGCCTGAAGGGGAAGTGTATTGCATTTGAAGAGTTGTTGAAGACCCAAAACATTGCTATCATTGCTTCAAATCCCTAATGTTCTGCAATTTGGAACATGCGACCTAGATCTCCTAAGATGACAGGGGTCGTGTATTTTTCTAGCAACATATATTCGAATCCTCTCAACTTCTGCAAGAGTTGAAGGACAAGAATGTTGCATTTGAAGAATTGTTAAAGACCCCAATGTTCCAATCATCGTTACAAATTGCTAATTTTTATAATTTAGAACATGTGACCAAGATCTCGAATGACAGTGGGTCTTACATTTTCTCGTAACATAGATCACAATCCCCTCAACTTTGCACCTCTTTAGTTTATTAACATTGGTAGCATGAGAAAATTTTCATCTGGGACTAGTAATGACAAAATAAGTTTGCAAATTGGCACAAAAATAAAGTAGTGAGAATCCGTTAACCTCCAAAAAGGTACTAACAAATTAACTTGTAATAAAGATTGTCGAGAAGTTAGTGACGGGCCATCTAGCTTGCAGCAAAAACTGTGAGTTTAAATGCATTTTGGTAATGGTGTAATGGCGCTAATGAGAAGACTTGCATAAAGAACATAATTTATTTTAGCTCCACAAGAAGAAGAATGAGACTTGAAGACATTTGCGTCTTGTAAACAATCCTCTTGTCTGAAATATGGGATAGGTGAAATTAAAAGTGTTTTGGTCATCCACAACACGTTGATCATTTTGGTCTTGTATCTTCCAAAATGGAACAAACTTCTCACAGGTGTTTCATGCATCCGCAAAAGAATTCTTGGTTCTCCCAATAAATAAAAAGTATAAGATGCCCAAAGTCCTGAATGGATGCACTATTGAAGTTATGGTGACATGTTAATGTAGCAGACACATCTATGTATGCATGTCACTATTTAAAACTGTCCATTTATATTGACTGACATAAGCAATATAATGTAACATTGCAACCAAAATTTCATTTTTGTTGAGAAGTTAACATTTCCTCTATAAACCACAATCCATCTCATATGTCAACAGATGTGATCCAAGAGTTGTTCAAGTGCAAGAAGGGAACCAAGATACTGACCCAACATTATCCAAATTTCAGCAAGTTTGTCGAAGACTTGAAAACTTCGTTTCCCCATCACGTCTAATGTGAAACAAATGTAGGAGCAGTGAAACAAGTTGTTGATACTTACTTTTCTCGACAGTTTTCCTTTATAGTGTACACTGACTCGCCCTTAGGTGACGAGAGTTCAGCAATCAAATCTTTGCCAGAGACATATAGGTTCCAACAGAGTGCTCTTTCAGTTGAATGCCATAATCCCACTGTTGATGAGACCTAGAAGGTCTACACTAACTGTTATGGGGAGACACTCAGGTGGAAGAGATAATTTTAATAGCAACACTCAAGGATGTTCTCGTGGTGGAGGCCGTTCTGGTGCGAAATTTGGTGACAGAGGTTCCTTTGAGGGGACATATCACTATTGCAAAAAAATATGCCACACTAAGAACAATTGTTAGTGTTGGCCCAAAGGCCTTCCACCCTAGTTTTGATGATGATTAACTCATGTAGTTATGTTTACTAATAATCTTGTGTTGTTTAAGTTTCAGATCATTAACCAAGATATTAGTTGGTGATTAGCTTCAACAAGGAGTTTAGAAGCTTTTCATAGTGATTCCAGGGCCAAAGCTTCAAGATCATACTTTGCCTAGCCCATGGATGGAGTTTTGGAGCAAGTCAACTTGAAGATGAAAATCATTAAGAAGACTTAGGTATCCATAGTTTAGTGTGTTTAGATCCATTTGTAAAACTTAGTATAGTTGATATGCTCAAGTGCACAAACACACACGTTTCATGTTTTGGAATTGGTTTTCATGAATGATTGATCAAAACAAGTTTACATGGTTTTTATGTATATTAGATGTGTTCAATATACATACATGTTTCATATCTTAAACAAACTTATTTTGATATGTCTATTCATGAGTTTTTAGGAAAATCAGATTTCCTATTGGAAAAATCAAGTTTGATAAAAATACAAGTTTTATTTTTGGTAAAAATGATAAAACACAAAAATAGTTCATATTGATTGATATTTGAGCTAAACTTTTTACCACATGTTTATATATCAATGCAAAATGATAAACTATTTTTGGTGATTTTTAGAAGTGTTAAAAGATTTTTAGAAAAATATTTTACATTTTTTTTTGCCCAGATTTCTGTTCCAGGCTTCAATCAGTCGACTAGTCAAACTTACATAGTCGACTTGGCTGAAGTCGGTCGACCGGGCCGGTCGACCGACGTGCACAAATCTGTGCACGTTTGAGTCACTGGGACGGTCGACCGTCCGGGTCGACCAGTCTGAGAGCAGTGCTCTCTGTTTGTTTGGGTCGACCGGGCCGGTCGACCGTGGTTGCCCACGGTCACATTTCTGACCGTTGGCGGTCGACCGGGCCGGTCGACCGTCAGCCTGTCAGGCTGCCAGCTCAGCCTAACGGCTAGTTTCTGATTTGGCCTATATAAACCCCATCTCTTTGGGTTTTTGGCTAAGATTTTGAAGAGCAAAATTCTCAGTTTTCTGAAGTGTTTTAAAAGATTTCAAAAGTATTTTTGGCCAAAAAGAATTCATCTTATTTGTTTTAGTTTTTTGGAAAAATCAAAGAAAAGAGTATTTTGGGAGATTTGTCTTGGTTTTCATTCTATATCTTTTGCAAGAATTTTCCCAAGTGTTTTTCTTTGTTGCTTGTTTTCCAAACACCTAGTTTTCCACACTTGAGCTATCATCTATCCTAATATATTAGGATCCTTTGTTTTGTGGAAAAAGAGAAAAGAAAAGAGAGATTGTTTGTGGTTGAAAGAAACCACTTGTTGTACACCCTTATTCTTTGTGTATCCCTCTTAGGTAGAGGTGATCGGGTGATTGGTTTGCTCCCTCTAGAAAGAGGTGGAGTTTGGTTGTAAACCCTCTTCGGTAGAGGTGTTGGGTTGTTGTGGTTGTTTGGCTACGGGCCTACCCCTCGGTTGTGAGGTGGTTGTTTGAGAGAGGAGTTCGGTACTCCATTGTTGTACAAATCCTTCTCGGTGAAGGTTCCCTCGGTGGGAGTCCTCGTGGACGGTATAGTGGATTGGAAATCCTACACGGTGGTGTAGGCGGGGATGTAGAGCAAGGTGCTTGAACCTCGAAACATATCCGTGTGTTTGCGTTTGATCCAATATCTCTCAACTCTCTCTCTCATTTATTTGTGCAAAGTATCATACTTCATTCATATCATATTTGCTTGTGCATAGTATCATTCATATCATACATATCTAATTGCTTGTGTTGCCTTGCATATATTCATATTGCTATTCATCCTTATATGCTTGGTTGTTTGTGTGTGCCTCACTTGTACTTAATCAACAAGAGCTTCACATAGCACCTCAATCCATTCAAGGGGAATCAAGAGGAGTTAGTCCAGAGCCCTTCACGGAGAATTCGGCTACACTTGTTGATTGTATTAAGTGTGATTGTAAAATTTGCATTAGCTTCCGCATTTAGCGCATTTAGTTCCTAGATTAGCACTTACACCATACCACCCCCCCCTCTAGGTGTTTTTTCAGTTAGAAGCTACATGAGAATCTAGCTCAAGCTGCTGATGTAACTACAACTCAGGAGCACAGGTAGATTCAAGGATATACATGCCAGCAATTTCAAATGTTTCAACAGTTTAAGGCTACAAAGATATCTTCTTGCTCCACAACTCTGTTAGACAGGTATTCCACTACGTGCCTTACATCTTCTCCCACGTGAGGTACAAATTCAAGAGTTTTAGATCATATGACAAAGGAAAAAGTATTGTCATCCCTTAATTCTGGTTCTTTCCATCCATCAATGACATGAGAGATGGTTCTATATCTGCTCTACGAGGTATATACCCTGTCAGTGCTACATCCTTAATATCTCTGTTATGCGTGTTTTATGTTTTGAAATTCCCTTTTAGTTTGTTATCAATCAAAAATATTACTAGATCACTAAATTGTTGTGTCACACATTTTGTATTTCCAGAACTTGGAACGAGGAAAAAAATTGACAAAAGGCATGAATGTGGATAATTGTAATCTCTAGACTTGGACTCCAAGCCGGTAGCTCTAGTTCTGTATCTGATTCTAAGCAACATTGTTGATTAAGACATCCATCATTACAAGCTTTGAAGCTTTTAGTTTGCAAGTTAAATCAAGATGTGTTTAGATTGTGAGTCATGTCAACTAGGTAAGCATCATCATGGTAGAGTCAATAAAAAAGCTGATAACCCATTTGTTTTAGTTCATTGAGATATATGGGATTCTTGTCCAATAATGTCAACACTTGGTTATAAGTGTTTTTAAAATTTTTGTAAATGATTATTCTCGGGTCACTGGGATATACTAAATGAAAGGTCATTCTCAATTGTTTGCTTTTAAACTTTTTGATCCAGGCATCAAAACAAAGAAATGGCATGTGCATCAATGGAGACAAAAACAGGCAGCATCAACATCTATTTGTTCGAGTGAAGTTTGAATAAGAAACATTTTTTATTTTCTTGTATTTTTGGTTATTTTAGATTTTTGGTTTATTTTTAATTTGCTTTATTTTAGTACCACATCAGTTGTAATATAAAACTCAAGTTGTGTAAAGCCTATTTAAAGGCCCATCTGCTATTAATAAAGTTATGCAGAATTTGAATGAAAATTATTGTGAAAATTAAAGTGTTTTAAGAGAATTCATATTTATCTCTTTTAATTAAACCCTAACCCTAATTCCCATTTTTTCTCTTTCTTCACCATCCTGTAATCGCCTTCTCCTCTCTCTCGTTCTCTTCCCCACGTGCGCCCACAACCCCCCGCCTCCTCTTCTTCTCTCTCCTCTCACTCGTGCTGCCAACGCCTACAGAGCCCCACAGCCACCGCCGCAATAGAATGCAACCCTTGCATCACCATCATGTCTCCTTCCCTGCCTACAGTCACCCTCTCCTCCTCGTTCTGTTGGCGTCGCGCAGCCAACACCCCTCGCCAATCGACTTCTCTCCTCCATCTGCGCTACCTCTCTCCCCTCCCTCTCCCTCTTCCTTCTTCCCAGCCACTACCATTAGCCTCTTTTTCTTCTCGTCTTCCTAGTTTTCATACCTAACCTCGATCTCCCTTTTGTTCACCGCGTCGCCGGCCCGCCCGATCTCTCCCGTCGCTGCATCACCGCCCCCACCATCGCTGCGCCCCCTCCTTTGTCCTCACACTCCCTTTCTTGCTTGCCAACAGTCGCTTCCCACTCGGGTTCAAAATAGAACCCGACTTGATCCATTTCAACTTCAAGAGGAGACCCAACCCGATAGTTCTGCACCCGACCTGATAGCTTTGCACCGACAACTCGTTTAGCCACCGACCCGATCCACTTCAAATTAAGAACATACCCAGATCTGCAACAGAGCAGACGTGACCCTCACTACAGTGCAGACACGATAAGCCAAACAGACCCGTTAAGCGTTTGATTACATTTTCGAGCTGTTTCTCAATCATCTGGAGTCCAATTCGAGCCGTTCTCGAGGCGTTGGACTCGTAAAGACAGAGCTACGCTCAGCAAAACATTGAGGTCAACGTGATCCTCAATAGCTATATTTTTCTAGACACGATATTTATTTGCGAGTCATGATAATAATTCTATTGTGTTTTATCGATTCTATTTGTTGTCCACTATATATCGTGAGTTGTGAGAGTTTGTTACTCTTGTAATTTCTGATCATTGATATTGATCGTATAACTGCACCATCACAACTAAGTATCGCATTAATTTGCTTGAGATTAGAACGATACAATCTGTATTTGTAACTTTTATTTAAACCCATCTGTTACATTATAAGTTTGAACTATCTTTCAATCCACGATCGTATTTTGCTGAACCATTGCACATTACAGTTAGATCACTACTTTCTATCTAGCACGTATACATGTTTCACATCACTTTTGTTCTAAGTGAAGAATCAATTTAATACCTCTTTAAAAATGGTGAGCATTAATAATATGCCGAGAAATTTGTTAGTTCATGTTTTTCAAACTTCTTATCTCAACATGGTATTATGTATTAGTCCTCTTAGTCGTTTAACACTCAACAAAATGTTGTTAGAAGCAAAAACCAGCATTCACTTAAGATTATATGCACATTGTTAGTTCACATGTAGGTTCCAAAACAATTTTAGTGGATGTCGTTTTTATCCATGTTGTTTGATTACTTGCATGCCCTCATATGTTCTAAATGGTCAGATTCTATACTCGGATCTACGTCCACAAATTGATTTGTTTCCTTTAACCACAAAATGTTTGAATCTGCATGCTTTGTACACAATAATAACCCTAATAAAACTAAGTTCAATTACGGTGCCTTTAAAAGTGTGTTTCTTGGATATTCAAATATCCAAAAGGGATATAAGTATTATTGTGATATGTGCTGATGTCACATTCTGAGTCTGAGCCATATTTTGACACTGAATCCGATTCTTATAAGTGTAATGAAGATTTTATACATTTTTTAGTTCAGGAACATTCTGCTAGTAATACTACATCATTAGACATTATGGATCTAGATATATTGCCTCCCAAGCTTGGAGAATTATCAGGGCCTATGCAAGACGCACCTTCACTATGCCACCATCACATATTGTCCCAGTTCCTACTTCATAATATGTTGAGAGCGATTTGCTCTCCAATGATGTTACTCTCTAGTTCTAATATTGGCCTTCTAACTGCTCTTGATAAAAGTAAATGCGATAAAATTTCTCATCTTTTGTTCAATTTTGTCTCTTATTTTCATTTATTATCTTCTTATGGTGCTTTTATTGCTTATGTGAAATCATACTCAGTTCTCAAGTCTATGTCAAAAGCCCTTTCTATTCCATATGGCTCTACAATAGAATGAGACATAGGACCTAGTTTCTCTTCCTCCAAGAAAGAGAGCAATTGGTTGTCGATAGGTGTATAAGATATAGCTGAAACCAATGGGGCTTTGATTCGCTTGAAGACACGACTAGGAGCCAAAAGATTCTCTTAGGCCTATGGTGTTAACTACTAGGACATGTTTCGCATGTAACCAAGATGCTTGAACCAGATACTTATCTTATTAGCTACAACTCATCATTGGCCTTTACATCAGTTAGATATCAAGAACACTGTTTTAAATTTCGACCGATATACTGGTATCTCGGCCGAGATACCAGTATTTTATTCAAAACGATACAATAAGTGCTAAATTTTATCATATTATTTTGAACCGATATGAGCCGATATACCGCCATGTGGCCGATATATCAGCTGATATCTGAGATGAATATATCTGATATATTGCCATGTGATACATTTGAGAAGCTTCTACAAACGCATTTGAGGAGCTTTTATAAAAAATAAGTATCCCCTACGAGCTTATAAGCTTAAACTTGCTTTAAGTAGTGTTATACAATTTATGTAGGCAATCACATGCATATCTTCATCATGTATGACATCCGGTATTTAGTATCATATCGAGATATATCACTTGATATCCGGTGTATATTTTGCCAACTAGTATATCGCCGATATCTGATATTTAAAACACTAATCAAGAATGTGTTTCTCCATAGTATTCATGACGAAGAGGCATTATGGAGTAACCACCTCGATTTGTTTTTAGGGAGATCCAGAAAGGCGTGCAAATTGAATAAGTCCTTAAGCCTGCTTTGGACAGTTTGCATCGGTCATCTAGATGTTTGAACTTACTTGTGCTCAAAAGGATCACTCAATTTTTTTCATCAACTTCAGCGAAAGAGAATACTTTTGGTTGTATACGTAGATGACATTGTGATTATGGGCGATCATGCAGAAGGAATGCATTCTCAAACAATACTTACAACAATGTCCTAGACAAAAAGACCTTGGATCTTTGCATACTTCTTCAGTATTAAGTTGCCAAAATCCAAGAAAAGAATATTTCTATCGCAAAAAAAATGTGTTTGACATATTGTCTGAGGTTGATTTGTTAAAGTGTAGAGTTTGAATACACCGATAGAAATTAATGCTAAGTTATTACCAGATTAGGGGAGGATTTGGAAAATCTTAACGAATATCAACGATAGGTTAGAAAGTGAAATTATTTGACAGTAACTAAACCAGACATCATTTGCAGACAGTATGGTAAGTCAGTTTCTTTCAATACTAAACGAGTCATTAAATACGAATACTAAGATACTTGAAAAAAGTTCCAAGCAAAAGATTGTATTCATATTGTGAACATACTCATGTGTCAGGCTCTTCAGATATAGAATGGGCAAGCTTATCTATTGATAGGCGATTAACCCAAGCTATTATGTTTCTGTTGGGGAATCCAGTGTCTTTGAGAAAGAAACAAAACATAATATCATGATGTAGTGCTGAGTCAGAACATTATGCAAAACAAATTTGACATGTGAGTTAGTTTGGTAAAAGATCTAATGTGAGCTTGGTTTCACTTTGGAATCTCCTATGAGGTTTTATAGTGACAATCAATTTACTATCCACATTGCTGAAAATTATGTATTTAACAAGCGTACAAAAATATTGAGGTAGATTGTCATATGGTGCACCAGAAGGTGGTAGACCATAAAGTCATCAAGACTCAACATATGCCATTGATGAGTTTGCTAGATATAGTCACAAAGCCTCTGAAAAAACGCAAGTTTATTTGTGACAAGGTAAGCATGTAAGAAGTATATGCTAGTATCACTAGGAGCATTAAGTAATTAGCGGTCATTATTTATTAAGAGTCATATTGTTATAGAAGTTGTATTTGTCTATAAATAAGAGTAATGAGAGGACTCAACAACTCTCTAATTTTCATAATCTAAATATTCCCAATTACCTAATCACTCCACACCTTAGTGAATTACGATCAAGTTTGTGTGTTCAGATTCAAGGTGCATTCACAATCCTAATCTCCAAAACGAGCAAGCCAAGAATAAAAGAGTAGCACTAGTGAATAATTGATTCAATGAATTATTTTAATGTATTTAACTTTAAAATTGTTCTCGAGACTTGCACTATGGCTTTAAAGATTAGGCATGAGCTTTCCAATATCTAATGTAATTAGAATTTTGATCATATTTAATAAAAATCTTTGATCATATTCAATTAAATAGTTTGCTTTCTATTTTTTGAATAAGTACCAAATCAAGGCTTCCTTTATAGATATTCAAAGATGAAAGTTTCTATTATCACCATTCTTAATTTTACATATTTCAGATGTATGACTTTTTCCTGTAATGCTGCATAATTATCCAAACGAGGCAAGCAAGTGCTCCAAGCATGGTAAGACCTGAATACGAATCTGATTATGCCTACTTCCTTCATAGTTTGTAGAATTCGAAGTAGTGTACTTCGTACCTACACCATGAGCCAAAGCATGCCACAAATATGGGAATACTAGTTTAAGGTTTTCAAGTTTTTCTGCTTGTAACATTAACCTAATGGCCTAAAAGGGCTTAATCTAAAACTAGACACATTAAGAAATATTTAGTATACATTTTCAAATCTGACATTTTGGTTGATATTTTATAAAATGTAGTGAATGATACACAGACACATATAAAGAGAGAAATGTCAAGGTGGCTATAAACTAAAACGCACCTATCAACTACCATGAGTGATATTTAGATGACTCGTGTGTAGCATCGAAGGATCCGGATAGAACATTTCAATTTATTTCTCACCATTAATTTTGTAGGATATACCTAGGTGAAGGCAGTCATGTTCATGACCAAAAAATAGGTTGACAAAATTTTACAACAGTAGAAGAAATAAAACTAACTTGACAAAGTATGCATATGTAGAGAAATTAAACTCTAAAAGCATACTTTATTAGAGAGATATCACCTCAATATATAGAATACAAACAGGTACTGGGTTATGGATAATGTAAACCCAATAATTCAATTAACTTATTATCTAAACTAACACTCTCCCTCAAGCTGGAGCTTAAATTAACATGCCCAGTTTGTTACATAAATTAGAAAACACCTGAGGTGAGACAGATTTAGTAAGAAGATCCGTTAATTGCTTCGAAGAAGTGTGAACTGAAAAGTAACCACATTCTTGATCCAAGCATCTCTGATAAAATGATAGTCAACCTCAATGTGCTTGGTTCTTTCATAGAATAAAAAATTCTGAGTAATGTAGATAGCAGACTTATTATCATAATGCATCGGCATTGGTCCAAGCTGTCTGAAAATCAAGCTCCACCAGTAGTTTTTTTTTTTTAACCAAACCATTTCACATGCAATATGAGACGACAAATATTATTATTCCCCTTAGCAACATAACCTGGAGGTTGCTCCGTATTCACCTCCTGAAGATCCACATATAAGGAGGCATTCTTTACATTTAGCTGGAACAAGAATCATGACAAGTTAACAGCAACAGAGAATAAGAATCCTCATAGAATTCATCTGAGCAACTGGCTAGAATGTCTCAAAATAATCGATGTCATAGGTCTAAGTGTAACTTTTGACCACGACTGTGACCTTATACCGATCCACAGATCCATCTGGGTAAAACATTAAAGTATAGACCCGTGACATCCCACAACATCTGTGGGTGCTGAAACTAACTCCGAAGTTTTTTGAGAAATAAGAGCATCCATCTCCTCATCTATGGCCTGCTTCTATGCAGGTACCAATAAAGCCTCATCACAAAACTTAGATATATACTCAGAAGACATGAATAGAGTAAAATGACGAAAGTGGGTTTAAAACGATCATAAAAATGAACTTTGAAATAAAATAATTAGTGCAAGACTGTTTACCTTTGTGAAGGGCAATTAGAATATCAAGGTCAGAGAGGGAGATGTAGATGGTTGAGGAGGATCATGATCCATCGGAGAGGGATCGGCTGTAGCTGGTTCAGAGACAGAAACTTTTTAACGATGAGTGTAGACGTATCTGAATCCCGAACTGTTTTTGATGCAGGTGGCTCTGAAGTGTCTTCCAGCGGCACGGGCGACGAATCAGCAAAAGTAGGTGCAGGCAATGACACAGACAGTGAAGATGAATAGTTTCAGAGGCATCAATAAGATGTTGTGAGGAGAAATATAGAACATACTCAAAGAATGTGACATCTGCAGACAAAATATTTCCTGGTGGAAGGGTTATAAACCGATATCCCTTTTGAGTTCTAGAATATTCAAGAAAACACACTTGATAGATTGAAGAAAAAGTTTATCTAGCCCAAGAAGTACGCCCTGAACAAAATAAGTACAACCAAAAACACGCAGAGTCATGGAGAAGATATTTTTGTTAGGATAGAGGCGAGCAAAAGAAATTTTACCATCAAAGATAGATGAGGGCATCATATTAATTAGATGACAAGCACTTAACACAATATTAGACCACAAATATTTGGGAACTCATATGTATCATCATGTCCTAGCGACATCCAGAATATGTCTATATTTGCGTTCAGCAACTTCATTTTGTTGAGATGTATGAGAGCAAGATATCTGATGAATAATTTCATTTTTGAAGCAAAAAGTAGACACATCAATTTTAACATATTTCAAGGCATTGTCAGAACGAGTATACGAATGAAAGTAAAAAACTGATTTTTTTTATTTCATTAGAAAAAAGTTCAATAACATGGGCACTTTTGACCTCTCTTTTAGTAAGTACAGCTAAGACATGCGAGAGAATTCATCAAAAAATAACTAAAACCTTTAATGCAAGGTACTCGACTGGGACCCCAGACATCAGAGTGAACTAACTCAAACGTAAAACTACTGCGATTGACTCGACTTTGTTAGGTAGCACGATGATGCTTACCAACTCACAAGACTCACAACCTAAAGAAGAAATAAAAGACGCAATTGGAACTTCAGAGCAAAATTTTTGTACCGACGGATAACCCAAGCGCCAGTGTCAGAGTAAAACGTGATCAGACCGATCTGCAACCGAACCAGTAGGGTCACTCGATAGTCCAAATAGTACGTGACTTCTTTCTCATGCCCCGAACCAATTCTCCTCCCAGTCGATAGATCTTGAAACACACAATGAGAAGGAAAAAATTTATCTTGCAGTTATTATGTTTAATAAACTGACTAATAGATGATAGGTTACAGGGAATTTGAGAACATATAGGACATCAGTAAGAGTTAAGAATGAAGTAGCTTAAACTACCCCATTGCTTGATACAGGTGACTGGCTACCATCATCAATATTAACAGAAGAAAATTTATTGAAAAGTTTAATGAAATAGAATTCTGTTTAATACCTGTCATGTGAGATGATGCTCCCGAATCTAATATCCAAAGCTTTTGAGGAGAGGCAATACAGGCACTCATACCTAAAAAAGATGCATGAGTCGCTAATTGATTATTATGAGAGAACTCAAACTGACGCAGTCTATCATACTCCTCCTGTGATAGAACTACAGAGGGAGATCCAGAGGTACCAAAATGAGAAGTTAAGCGGGCACGAACGTGGGTAATCACCAGAGACAGGAGTATCAGTATCAACTAGTTGTGCACATTCAGAGCGATCAAATTTCTCCTAACACTTCTCAGAAATGTAGTTATCCTTCTGTAGTGCTTACGCTGCCTGAGCCCCTTATCACCAACAGTCTGTTTATCACCATAAGAATCACGACCTCCTCCAAATGAGCCACGTCCTCCTACAAAATCATGTCCGCGACCTCGGTCACGACCTCTGTCACGTCCGGAAGTCATAGAAGATTGCTTAATAGATGTAGTCGGACACATCAGCTCAAGTAGAAACACGCATAAATCTGGAGAAAGTGTAAGAATATTATCTCCTCCCAGTATCTGATCTCGCACTTGAGATCAAAGAGAGAGACTCAAGCCAGACAAGAACTTTAACATGCAAGATCTTGACGATACTCCCTCAGTGTCACTGCATCAGTGACAGCAGACTGATGTATGTCTAACTCATCGATAAGGCCCTTGAGTTTGCCATAAAACTCGTGTTAGATTTATCTCCTTGATTGAGCTCAAACAGACGCTCATAAATCTCTAAGACCCTTGAAGAATTCTTCTCATTCCCATACATCACCTTCAAAGTATCCTACATCTCCTTAGCAATAGCTAAAAACATGACACTACCACTAATCTTCTCTTCCAGATTGTTTTAGAAGTCATGTCATTACATATTAGTCACCAAAAAGCCAAGGTGCATAAGTGGGATCAGTAGCAGCTAGCGGAGACTGAAGGAGGTAAGCCAACTTGTTCTGAGCACTAATAAAGATACGAAAAGATTGTGCCATAACAAGTAGTTAGAGTCATTCAACTTCACCGTAGTCCCCAAATCGTCTTGTTACAGAAGTGGTCGACTATCAATAAGGAGATCAGAGTAGAGGAAGAACTCGTATCATTCGATATCACAGCCTATCAAAGAAAAATACCAGAAACTACCAGTAGTAGTCAGAAAGCAATCAATAAATCAGATTATACCTGATTTAATTACCAGAAGGATGCAAAGACATTCAAATCAGTATCATATGAGCAATTTTTCCAATATAAAAAGCCAGATCAGATCAGATCTGGCATAAGAAAAGCCATATAAGACTATAAAACATCATCGAAAAGCACGGTTGATGTTTCGTGAAGCAACAAAGCTCAAAAATAGCCTGGGAAGGCTCGACAGAGCCTGGGAAGGCTCAGAGACAGCTTGGGAAGGCTTGACAGAGCCTAGGAAGGCCCTACAGGGGCCTGGGAACCTGGCGATAGCATGGAGGTCGTCGAGACTGAATTGGTCTTGGGGCGGCGGCAAAAAGAGGGTCTGGAGGCGTCAGCAAGTAGATCTGAAAAAAGGGAAAGGAAAGGGGAAGAGAAAGAGATGACGGCTAGGGTTAGGATTAGGGTTTTTGCTCTGATGTCATATAGAGAAATTAAACCCTAAAAGCATATTTTATTAGAGAGAGATCACATCAATATATAAAAAATATGATGTGAAACGGGGACCCTATGATGTGGTGTATCAGTGATAGATCTGAATTCGATAATATTTCACCAAAAAATATGATTTTCGGTAGGAAATTACTTAAAACTAGCAATGTAATAAGATGGATTTTAGCAATAATTTGCAGTGTAATTTAGATAAGTCTAGCTCAAAAAATAACTACAATACTCAGTTAAATTGAAACATTACTAATGTCAAATTAGTTCAATGAATAACAAATAATTAACAGAATCGCATGCACTCACAGTATTAGTGGACAATAAAAAATTTTGATAATAATTAGAGATAAAATTATAGTGCAATCCAACTGATGGGGCTTGGCTGTGCGTGAGTTTTCTGTTGCTGTAGTTGCTTGTGCTGACGGCTTGTTGGCACATGTAGAGGGAAGAGGCGGCATGGGAATTGGTTGATTGTCGCTTGCGGGTGTGAAGGGAGCAGGTGGGGATTGGTGTTGTTGACAAGAGGAAGAAGACGAACAGGGTGTTGGGTTCTTTTGATGACGATTTGAAGAGGAGAAGAAAATGAAGTTGCAGCACGTGTGGGGTTGGTCACATGGGGGGAAGGAAGTTGAGGGTTCTGTTTGATTTTGTAAACAGAAAGTTGCTTTTGGGCTTCTCTTTTTTTCTGTATTTGTTGTAACTAAAATTATTGGGTGGTTGGGATTGAAATAGTGGATAAAAGATAATGAGGATAGGAATAGACGGATGGGGATAAGATTTGGATATTGGCTTCACACTCAAAATCCGGGAAGATCAGTTTCACACTTAAACTCGCAAAAGAGATTTCATTTTGAAAACACTCAAATTTTCATTAAGTAAACTTTCTTACAAATCTTTTTGACTCATGCCTTTATATAGGCTTACAAGACTACAATTTTTCCCACACAACCGATATGGGACTAAAATAAAAGAAAAGACAAACAATATACAAGAATAAAACAACTCAAAATAAAAAAATAAATACAGACTCCAATAACTGAATGAGTAACTTTGTGGCACTTCTAGTCGTCGCATGTCCGCATCAAAATACAAATGGGTATTGGGTTATGAGCAATGTAAACCCAATAACTCAATTAACTTATTATCTAAACTAACACATGCAAATGGAAGTCATATTAACAACTCAATGGAAAGTTAAAGCAAATTCAGGATAGCTATAAAGTAATACCTTGTAAAAATAGTGATGGATAATAACGGAATCAATATGAATATAACACCAACATATATTTAAGTGATGGATAAAGATGGAATTGATATGAACTTAATACCAATATATATTTAACAGAGAGAGAGAGAGAGAGAGAGAGAGAGAGAGAGAGAGAGAGGCATCATATATAAGGTACCTTATCAAAGTGACATCTCCAATGCACATAGTAAAAAGAATAATGTAAGCTGGCTTGTTTCTCAAAGAAGCCATAAAACATGCCCCACTTACACCCTTTATTTGACATAACCTAACCAATTTAAACACATCCAACACAGAAGCTGCCTAACTCTAAAGTGTTCCTTATAATCAATCAAGCACAAAAAAAAGTTACGAGGGGGCAGGGGGTTCCACAATTTAGCACCACCATGTTATTTCAAGAATCTTAGGACCTTTAATTTAATCAACCTTAATTCTACTTTTCACAGTTGCACCCAAATAAACAGGCCTTACAAATTACCATTAATCCAATTTTACACGCAGTCTTGCAAGAATTAACAATACCATCATAATCTTGGTTGGAGATGATAAGGGTAGGCAGACAGAAATTATATCTCCTCTAATCTATCCTAAGTTCAAATTAACCTCAAGAAATTAAATCCAAACTACAAGATGAAGCAAAACATTAACTAAACACGATTTGCCCTGGGCTATCCAATAGCATGTTCAACCAAGGTAAATTGTACTGCGTCGTGATCCCTATCCACGGACAATATGGATCTCTCTTCGAATCTGCAATGGATAGGGTAAAGCAAGATATGAGGTTTCGGGGATAATATCTGGTCTGAAAGAGAGAACTCAAATGTGGTTTCAGTATGTTTTAGGCAATACAGACCTGTAATAGTATCATGTGTCTCATGATGTTTTTTTAAGTTAAGCCGAAACCTATTTTTACTTGAAAGAAAAATTTAAGAAGTCATAGGAAAAAAAAAGTTCTAAATACTAATGCAGATGAGTTATCTTGCTTTCTTCATTTCTGATTTCTATGTATTCCCATCTTCTAAGTCTACATTTAGTTGCATGTGGTACCAAAACCAAAACCTAAGAAAAAATACAAAGGGATGCACACAAACTCTGAAACTCAAACCAAGACATACCATATTAACTAAACATATTGAACCAGCCTTCATATAAAGACCCCAAACCATGTTCTCAAACCTTACTCCAAGAAACACATTTTGGTGAATGCAATGCATCTGCAATGTTTGGAGATAGCATTGAAGCTGCAAGAATTTTGAAACTCAATGTTTGGTTATGAAAATAGTTGGTGTTGGATTGAGAAAAGTTCCTCATTGATGTATCACTCTAGTGAATAACAGATTTGTTGAAATAAATGGCAACAAAGCTTGCCGCATTTTGCAGCTACATTTCTAAAATTCAGGAGCCTTCTCACAAAACAAATAAGGAAATGAGCTCTCTTCTGCAGTTCCTCACCTAAGCTTTGATTATCCTCTGTTTCTAGTTACTGTCAATGGCAGGTGGAAAGGAGAAAAGGGTCTAAAACCCCTGCCCCAAAAGGGGGAAAAAAGGGAATGGAAACAATGAACAACCCCAATAAACAAATACGCACAAACACAAAATTCTTAGTAACTAAATTTCAAACTATGGGAGTCAAGTGAGGACCATTATTTTCTTGTGGTTAAAATTGTACCTGAGATTTCGAGAAACACTACCGTCACCTTTTCCTTTTTCTTATTTTTTTGGCAACGAAGTCATGTTTCTCATTTGATTTATATTGCACCTCAAAGACGAATGCAATTCCCAATAGCAAACCTTGGGCATCTTCCCTCTTCTCTAGAATCTTCCTACTTATTATTCTAAGTAGTGGTCGACGTTGCAGTTTCTACCTTTTGCTGGCCCATTATAGAAAGCCACAACAGTCTTCAATAAAGTTTGGGTTGACCAGACATCAGGTTGCCATGGTGGAGAAACTGAAGATTAAATGGTAACATGTACATTATACTTTTCTTTGTCAGTTACATGAGTTTAAGAATTTACATGATGATTCTTCAAATGATTTAAACACAAATGTAAACAAGATAGTGAATGAAATGAAATTTATACTATTCAAGAACCCATTTTTATTCGTAGAGAAAACATGATTATATACTCATAACAACAATCAAAACAATAGTGTTCTGCAAGAGAATAGAAACATTCAGTGAAAATGGTGCAGAGGCGTCATGGAATAGGTGCACAAAATAGAAAATACCAAGTGAACTAGCTAGTAAAGATGAATGAACAGCAAAAATAAGGAGAGTTCAAGATAGTTCAATTGCTATAGATTCTGCCCCTTTCAGGAAAAAGACAGAACTCTATCCTGTAGTTACAATACAATGAGGTAGTCAAGAGTAACAGGTTCTAATTTTTACCATAAACTGCATCTGAAATTTCCAGAAGCTACTAAGTAATGAAAAATAAAAAACATACGCGCACACACATTAGAAACAAATATAAAAATGGGTGTTGTCAGTAAGACAATTTTTTCTCTCACCTGACTTTCTTGGAGTTGCAGCACCAATGCGCATGGGCCTACTAGAGCAATATACACCATTCATTTCAGTCATGGCTTGAGTTTTCTCGTTATCATTTCCAAACCTAACAAATCCATAACCTTTTGAACGGCTTGTAGCTGAATCAATAACCACTTTTGCACCTTTCACAGATGGATATCTAGTAGCAAAAGTTTCTTGCAACATAGAATCTGTAACATCAGCAGCTAAGTCTCCTACGAATATAGAATGATCAGAAGCAGCATCTGTTCGTCTATCACCCATGCTAAATGAAGCCCAATTTAACCGAAAAGGTTGATCTGTGTTGGGCATTATGTGACCACTGAAGGTATGCAGTACCTTTTCAGCTGCTGTATGAGTATAGAATTCAACAAATCCATATCCTTCTGACTGTCCTGTTTGTTTATTCCGAATTACTTTTATGTTCAATACCTGGATAAAGCAGTGATGTTGGCATCCAACAAGTGGTTAAATTCAAATGATCTTCAAGAACTGAACATAAACTATTTTGTCTAAATTAACTACCTACACGCTAAGGCAATCTGCATAGCTTAAATTGATTGCAGCAATATTCACTAAATCAAGATATAGAGAAACATTAAATGAAAAAGCATAGTAGCTCATGATCCACTTCTTATACAAATCAAGGGAAATTATGGCATTTCACAATATAAGACAATGTTTGTTAAAGCAGCAGAATAGTTCATCAATAGGAGTATAAAGGTGAAAATAGGAGAGCTTAAGAGGACTTCCCTGAGATAACTCGTCTAACAATAGGGGAGACATTTCCAAAGCACTATCAGCTTTTTACCCCACGAAACCAATGATATAAAAATGTGCGGAAGTGGGAAATGAATTTTTGGCATTACTCTAAGCGGATGAATAATGAAATGAATGAATTTTTCCAGGAAGCAAAACATGTAATCTTTAAGAGGCATCATGAGACAGCACTTGTAGTAGTCTCCACAGGAACGTTCCACTTGAGTCTTTGAGAGGACAAACCAGACAGAAAGTGTTGGTGAATAAAGGTCTATAAGACAGCACTTGTATTAGAGTCCACAGGAACTTCAATCCCACTTGAGCCTTTGAGAGGACAGACTGGACAGAAAGTGTTGGTGAATCAAAAGTCTATCTAGGCAATTTTTAATGAACATAATAGACATAGATTACAGGCGCCCCAAAGAGCTTTACAAGTGGTACCTTCTTCATTAAAGCAAAGTTCTAACAATCCCCAACCTTAGGAAGTACATGCTATTAGTTTTTTCTTCCTTCTCAGCTTGTGCTGCGACAGCGCTGAGATAATTAGCATTATTAACATTTTCAGCTCAAAAAAGATGAGAAACAGACTGAAAACTTCTATTTCAATGTTGGTTAGTTTCTTCTGTCGAATACGAATTAGTGAACACTGCTGCTCTAACCTTCACTTTAATCCAGGATTTCAGTGATCTTTGTAGTTGTTTTCCTAAACAGAGAAATTTTGACACTTACAGTGATAAGATAGGTATTGAGTAACAACTAAACTGCCACTATGAGTACATAACTGAAAGTAGACTTCAAAAAGTTGGAATCTTTCGTCTACTCCAGATTAGTGTTCAAAGACTCGTCCGAGTCGGATACAACTCGGCCGAGTCGTATCCGACTCGGAGGGTGCCGAGACGTATCTGAGACCCTGTTCGAGGGAGCCAGCTCAGAATCGACCAGCGCGGCTAAGACTCGGAGTCAACTCGGCCGAATCGGACGAGTCACGATCCGACTCGGAGTGACTCGGCCGAGTCGATGCCAAGTCTTAGCCAAGTCAGGTTAAAAAAAAATGACATACCTAATTTAGGGCTCGCCCCCCACCAGTTGTCGCCGCCCGCCTCCTTCGCCGACGCCCTCTCTTCTCTGTCCCTCCCCCCCCTCTTCCTCCCCCTCTCCCCCTTTCTCCCTCTCTTTCCCGATCTCTCCCTCAGTCAAGAGAGAGATCGTGACAAAGAGGGGGGAGAGGGAGGGGGAGAGGGGAGAGAGGGAGGGGGAGAGGAGAGAGGGAGAGGTGAGGGGGGAAGAGAGCCAGAGAAAGTGATTAAGAGGGAGAGGAGAGGATGAGTGAGGGAGAGATCGGGTGAGAGAGAGAGCGAGAGGAAGGGGGAGAGAGATCGGGTTCGGCTGAGAGCGCACCCGATCTCTCTCTCCTTTATCTTTTTTTTTTTGGATTTTTCATATTTCTCCCTCAAAATTTTCATATTTCCAAATTTACCTCCAAACCATTATATTTCCCTAATTATCCCCACAAAACAAATTTATTTTGGACATGTGATAATGAATTTTGATGGATATAATTTTTTACAATTTGTCGTGATTTTTTAGAATATTTTGAGTTTTCTATATAGCGTTTTGCACGTATCGCTCGAGACCGATCTGAGTCGTCATGACTGATCCATTTCAGTGCCCTCTGAATCGGCGGCCAAGACCGCGACTTTGAACCATACTCCAAATGGCCAATTGATATGAAATTGAGGTTTCTTAAGCAATTGAAGAATGTATTGTCTGATGACTAAGAGCGGTAGAAGAGGAAGAAGATGGCCATATATTGGTTTAGTTCTTAGGTTCTGACTACTTGTTGTCTTATATTTTTTCTTCTACCATGGTGTCCAATGAAAAAAAGCTAAAGTGACCCTTTATTGGATTATATTTAAGTAGACAACATTCAGAAAGATGATCCATTCCCATAAATTTTGCAAACAGCACATAAAAGATGTGGGGAGAGAGTATAAAATATTATTATAGAGTTTTTTAAACTCATCAAAAAAGATAACGCAGAGATTGGAGTTCAATGGTGCAAGAAAAAAGACCAGACGCAGCCGAAGACAAAGGGTTGGTCGACCGGTCAGGCACAAAAGCCTGCACGAGAAGAAAGGAGGGTAGCGGTCGACCGCCCGGTCATCGCGGTCGACCGCCCAGAAGAATTGCTCAGCAATAGCAGGGGCCAGAGTGGACAAACTGGCTCTGCACAGAGCGCGGTCGACCTCACGATCGACCGCCCAGAGCGCAGTTTCAACACTGCACAGAGCGCGGTCAACCGCACGTCGGGTCTGGGCAGTTTTCTATTATGATTCTGACTTCGTTTCTGATCCAATTTAAAATCTGTTGGTTTTCTTTTATTCAGAGATTCTCTGGCTATATATAGAGGGTATTGTCCCTATAAATTGAATCCTGTAATTGATTGATTAATAAGATTTCTCTCCCCTTCTACCCGAGGACGTAGGCAATTTGCCGAACCTCATTAAATCTTTGTGTTCTCCCTTTCTTCCCTTTGTTTGCTTGTTCCTGCAATTGGCGACTAGTCTCTGGTGTTATTGCAATCTTCTGTTGCTTGGGTTCATCGATTCTCAACAAGTGGCATCAGAGCTTTTCAGGTTTCGACAGGGAGTTTCGTTTGGGTGGAGCAAATCTCTTTGGAAACTGTCTACAATTTCGTTCGGAAGTAAAGATCTAATCTTTCTTATTTGAATTTGTTTTCACTAATAATTTTTCGCATTGCTTTGAGGAATCTACTGAGGAGATGGCTGGATATAATCAATCATCGGTGAATCCGTGACCCATCATCCGACAAAAATTAATGACGTGAAGTTAAGTTTGACGGCACGAATAATTTCGGGATGTGGAAGTGTGAGGTGATGGATGTCCTGACGGCATTAAACCTCGAAGACTCTCTACATCTAAAAGAAAAGCCGGAAGATACTTCTGAAAAATATTGGGACAAGATGAATTGGACGGCGTATGGCGTCATCAGGTCTTGTCTAGCGTCTTCAGGTCTTATTTGACACAAAACATCAAGTATCATGTGTTGTATGAGACTTCCGCAAAGAATATTTAGGAGATTCTTGAAAAAAAAAGTATCGGATGAAGAGGATCGAGACCCGATTGCATCTGAAAAGGAGGCTTCATCGTTCCAGTTGAAGAGAGGACTCGTCATTGATGATCACAGGAATAACTATACGAAACTGCTTGTAGCCTAGTTAATACGGATGTGGCGATCGAATAAGAGGACAAGTCGTTAATTCTTTGATTCCTAATTAAGAGTATGAAACCTTCATTGTAATCTTAATCAATGGTAAACAATCACTTAACTATAGTGATGTAGCGACTGCTCTTGTGAATTATGAAGTATGGAGGAAAGATAAGCAGTCTTCTTCTAATAAAACAATAGCAGAGGCAATGACTGCAAGAGGGATGAGTTCCAATCATCGGAAGGGAAAGAGATAGTTTGGAAAGTCCAAAACTGTTAGTCATGAAGATTTGAAGAAGAACTAGTGTGCTTTCTACAGAGAAGAAGGGTATTGGAAGATTGATTGTCTAAAGATCAAGTCGAAGAAGAAAAAGTTTAAATCAGATGCCAACATCACACAGGCGTATGGTAATAATTCTGACTCATCTGGTTATTCACTTTTTATAACCCCTATTGATTGCTGTTCAGAAGATCGAGCGAATCACCCTTTCCCCTTGGCTTCTCCGCAAAGTTGGACCTGGCTTTTCGATTATCTAATAAATCATTTAATGAAAGTAGATTATCTGAGTGAATTTTAGATACGGGTGCTACCTATCACGTGTGTCCTAAACAGAAGTAGTTTGCTACTTTTGAAAAACTAGATGGAGGCTTGGTGTCGTTCGGCAATGGACACACATGCCAGATTGAAAGGATAGGCACAACTCGCATCAAGTTATTTGATGGATAATAAGAGAGCTGAAAGATGTGAGGTATGCAACTCAGTTGCAGAAAAAATTGATTTCAATTAGAGCTTTGGAGGCACAGGGCTAAGAAGAACTCTTGGAGAAGGCGTTCTCAAGATGTCCAATGGCTCATTGGTAGTTCTGAAAGGCATTCGACGCAACAACTTGTACTACTTGAAGGGTAGTATAGTTACAGAAAATTTGGCAGCTTCAAAAAATTTGAAAGACGACTCTACCGAGTTATGACAAATGAGGCTCGGACAAGTTGGTTTGAACTCTATGAAAGCGTTAACAAAGCAAGAATTAATGAAAGGTGCATCTACCTGCAAATTGAAAATTGGTGAACATAGTGTTCTGTACAAGAAGACGAAGGTGAAATTTGGCACCTCAACTCACTCCTCAGAAGGTCTTCCTGATTATGTTATATTAATGTTTGGGGTCCTATCGAGACGAAATCATTTGGAGGCCATCGGTACTTTGTCTCGTTTATTGATGATGTACCTAGGCGATGTTGGGGATACCTTATGAGACAAAGATTTAAAATCCTAGATATGTTGGTGAAGTGAAAGAATATGATGGAGAAACAGGCTGGTAGAAAGATTAGAGTGCTCCAAATTGATAACATTGGAGAGTAAAAGGATCAATTTCTACGATTTGTATAAAACAGTGGGATTGGTATTCACTTCAAAATTGTTAAACATAGGCTGGCTAAGGAAATGAATCGTTCCTTGATGGAGAAAATTCGGTGTTTGTTGTCTAATGCACAATTGGATAAGTCGTTCTGGGCTGAGGCTCTGAAATATGCTAGGCATCTCATGAATAGACTATCGTCGATTGCGATAGAAGTAAAACTCCATTGGATATTTGGTCAGGTGGAGCTGCTCAAGACTATGATTTGCTGCGGATCTTTAGATGCCCGGCCTACTTTAGTGCCAAAGATGGTAAGTTAAATCCGCGAGTAAAAAAAATTTTGTTTTTTTTCGTTGATAGGAATATGAAAGGTTACAAATTATGGGACCTCAAAAATAAAAAGAATGTGTTGAGCAAGCATGTCACGTTTAATAAGACTTCATTGTCGAAGTCTACCATCTCTCAGCAGGTAGAGAGGTTGAAGACCAAGAAAGTATCGCAGCGAGTGGAGGTTGATGCTACCTCACCAACTCCAGTTGATTCGGTATCAGTTGGGATCTCACCGGATATGACACCGGGTGGAGATCATGTAGCCGTGATGAATACTAAACGGGTTGAATTGGTTGTAGCAAAAAGAACTAATTTAAATCCACGAAAGTGGGTGATAAAGCGTGAATCTCGAATTGGTGAGCTAGACAAGCTCAAATTGAAGGCCGTTCTCCATGACAATATTGATATAGAGGTTTATATGACTCAGCCAATTGGGTTCGTTGTTGCAGATTCGGTTTCAGTTGCTGTAGCTCAATGGAACTTGTTTGGATGAACTACAGATGACTTGATCCCGTTAGGCATGCGTATGTAGGCAACCACATTGGTGCAGCCAGATGGAGTCGACATGGTGCCATGTTGTGTTCGGCTCAGATTTGAGAAATCTTCACTGAGATAGAGAATTGTGAGGAGTATAAAAATCGTGTTAATATAATTTTTTAAACTCATTGAAGAAGATAGCACAGAGATTGGAGTTCAATGGTGCAAGGTAGAAAACCAGACGCAGCCAAAGACAGGACCGGTCAACCGGCCATGCACAAAAGCGTGCACAAGAAGAAAGGAAGATAAAGGTTGACCATTTGGTCACCACCCAGAGGAATTGCTCAGTAATAGCAGGCCCGATCGATCGCCTGGTCGACCGGTTATAGTGGACAAACTGGCTCTGCACAGAACGCGGTCGATCGCACAGAACGCAATTTCGACACTGCACAGAGCGCGGTTGACTGCACGTCAGGTCTAGGCAGTTTCCTATTGTGATTCTGACTTCGTTTCTGATCCAATTTCAGATCTGTTGGTTTGCTTTTCTTCAGAGATTCTCTGGCTATATATAGAGGGATATTATCCCCATGAGTTAAATCTTGTAATTGATTGATTAATAAGATCTCTCTCCCCTTCTGCCCCGAGGACGTAGGCAATTTGCTGAACCTCGTTAAATCTTTGTATTCTCGCTTTCTTCCTTTTGTTTGTTTGTTCAGCAATTGGCGACTAGTCTCTGGTGTTACTGCAATCCTTTGTTGCTTGAGGTCCTTGATTCTCAACAAGAGAGAGAAGCTGATCTCCAGTAATCTAAAATCCACAGTTCTTCTATGAAAAAAATCGCCCCCAACAGTGAGTGTCTATGTTTATTCTTAAATGATTCAGTAAGAGTGAAAATGATATACGATAAAGAGAGATTGTTTCATCTTCACCAGAATAACAATTACAGAAACAACCAGAGCTACCCTTTAAGTAGTAATAGCGAAATGAGATATACACATGTTCAAGACAGATCGATAATATAGAACAGTAAAGATGTACTCTTCATTTCCCGTCTACTATCATTTAACTATTTTGTTTTGAAAAATAAAAGATAGTAGTAACAAATTCTAACTTTTGTGAACTCTGAGTCTCTGACAATCTATTCTTCTATGAAAACAGCTACATGCTCAACTTTTTCAAATCATACTCTTGTCAACAGTCTTGTCCTAACATTATACTGAAATGCACTAAACATAATGAATAAATTACAAATTGTTAGCTTTACCACCAATTAACAGCTGAACAAGCTTTAGGACATTTATTTCAGCACAAACACACATTCCACTGAATCAGCATACAGCTTTATTCACATTTTAAATCTACAGAGGAGTAAAGTTTCCTCTTTTTTGATAGAAAAAAATCTCGCTCCTGTTTCATCTAAATTTAGATTCTTCCCGTGACCATATCTAATTCTAGAGAAGTAATAAATACTTAAAAAGGAACCTATTTTTGTCATTCATTACATAAGCAAGCAATCCAGTTATCGTCATTAAGATAAAAAAACCACATTACCAAACAAGTTAGAGACAACAAAGCCATCTTCATTTGGTTCAAGATCCAACAAGTAAAAAAAAAGACAGGAGATCCAATCCAATCCAACAAATCAATAATTTAATTCAATGAAGAAGAGATGAATCGAAATCCAGTGGAAGCCTAACCTCTCCAGCGTGACCGAAGCAGCTGTGGAGGTAATTCTCGTCCATCCAGTAACGGAGATCCCCCACCCAGATCGTCTTGTTCTCCTCGGACGCCTGGGGCGCCGCCGACGCCGGAGGCTGGGCAGGTGCCGCTATCGGAGGGGGCGGCGGCTGGTGGTAGGGGATGAAGTGGGTGGGGGCCGGGGCGTACTGAGTCGGCGCCACCATCATCTGCTGCTGCATGACCATGGCCGCCGCCGGGTACTGCACCGCCACCCAAGGCTGCTGCTGGGGATGGTGAATTTGGGTCTGGTCACCGCCGGTCACCTGCTGCATCATTTTCTCTTGATTTTGGGTTATTTTTCTTCTTTTTTTTTTTCTCGCCTTTTTCTTGCAGAGAAATGGAAGAGAAAATTTGGGAGAGGTAGAGAGAGATAGGGGTCGTGAGGGGAGGGAGGTTTGATATGGGCCGTTGGATTGAGTTGGGGTGATGGGATCCGTTGATTTGGGCTACTGTTGACCAAATCCGCGTGGGTGTCGGTTTGCTGTTAGCCTTGAAGCCGGGGCGAAAATATTTTTTGCGAATAAATCACACACACATGCTATTAAAAAAAAAAAAATGCCGGAGGGAGAGAGAAGAGAAGAGAAGAGAAGGGGAGTATTTTTGATGGGATATTTGCTATCAAAGCTAGGGTTTGATTGGGGTGATGAGAGAGAGACACTAAATACATTATTGAGGTTGGGGGTGAGGTGAGATCTCCCATGCAAATGTAAGAGTTTTGTTAGAGTTTTGGGTTATCCAGCGATTTTTGCATGTCTAATTCCTTCATTCCTCTACTAACTGCATCATTATGTCTCACTACGGAAAGACCCATCAGCACCTACCTTGTTCGTCATTGGACGCCCCACAACGAATTTGAGGGTTGGTTATAAAGTTGCACGCATATTCATATTCCCTCTCGTTAGTTGTACGGCTTTTGACTCTACGTATTCTCCTTTCAGCTGTTTTTGAAATACGTCACATTGGACATCTTGCAGCGCTCCAGAAATAGGCCTCACTCACTCACCAATTGCCTCCTCTCTACACATCATTTGGGTGAAGTTCACCTGTGTTAGGTATATACAGGTCATGCAACACACTCGTTTACACTTGAAACAAACTTCTTGTTAGGGGTAGCCCAACAACACAGGGCGGCTACACAAAAGCATCATGTACTCTATTACTCTCTGTCCCTGCTTCCTTGTCTATATCAACAATCAGCTGTGTATGTTGTTAGATATTTTAATAAAACTTGAGTTTGGCGTATTCAAATAGTGACTATTTCTTTAATTAATACAATTAAATTATAACTTAACTGTTTAATTACTATCACCTATTCTCACTCTTAATCACTGTTGACATATTCTCATTCTTACACGTTGTTAACACATACTTGATTTTTCTAATTAACTCACCCCTGACCTATAAATAGAGTCATCTCAATTCATTCTAAGAAAGAAAATATTCATTCTTCTTCTTTTCCTCTGAAAACTTGAAATTTACTCTTCGTGAGAATGGCTTCGGTGTTAAAGAAAATATTTGTTATTTATCTTTATTTTCTAGGTGAGATCGTTCTTTGTCTGAGCAGAGGTATGGTCTACTATCCTAAGTCAGGTGCTGGTGATTTTGGGGTCTTTTATCGCTAGGAGACGATTGTCAGTTCAACCCCCAGATGATTGGGGCGAGCTTTTGATCCTTTAGGGTAACAACACACGACTGCATTCCCCAGACCAGCCTATTCTTTGTGTTTTAGTTTCTAGTATTGCATGCTAGGATTTGCTCTAACTTATTTGTTTTGTGCAATGTTAAAATCTTGATTTGCATGTTTTAATCAAAAATAAAATAGTACACAATTTTCAAGACTCTAAAGGATCAAAAAGATATATATATATATATATATATATATATATATATATATATATATACTTTCTCCTATTCATTTAATCTATTTTTATTCTATTTTTATTTTATGCCAAATTAATTGAATTTAGAAGACAAATAGTATATATCTATTATTATTTTCTAAAATTTAAATCTTCATGCAATTACTCTGTTACTGTAATAAGTAAGAGAAAGTCTCATCAAAGTCAAGACAATCCAAATGGCTGCATCAATAATTTATGCTCTTCCAGTAATCAATACTATCAAGTGAAAGTTTTATATTCCAAAATAATTTGGATTTATGTTTTGAAAATTTTCTTATCTCTAATAATCTATGTTGTAATTAAAATGGTTGTGTAACGCCCCGGTCCGGCGGGTACGGAGACGTTACTGCGACGTATATACGCAGGTCAGAAATACCCTCACGTATATACGCTAAGCATCAGTACATGCAAGAATCAGAGTACGGAAGCACGTGGTGCATTATACATTCAAACACATGAGTACAGTTACAAAGTTATCACAGGAAATGATAAATATTACAAGAATATTACATCACCAACAGGCTCAAATGTGAGAATACAAAGAGATGTACATGTATGAACAGTACAAATGGAGGCTCAGAGTCACAACAGGAAAACTCTGGAGCCGAACAGGGGGCCTGGAAGGATAAGGTTCTGAACGGTCTGCTGGAGATCCACGCTACCGTTGCGCCACTCTGATCAACAACTGGGAGAATCCACACGCTCCAAGCTCCATGACCTGGACATGAGAATCCAGAGGAGTCAGAACTCCTCGGCGAGTGTGATGCGAAAACCAGATGGCGAGTATGGATAAGCACATGTATATCGATAAATCTGGATCATAAACATGAAAACCGTGTCATAGACACAAGCATACAGGAGCAAGTAGATATAAATCATATGATATCAAGCAGAGAAGACTCATAGTATGATCAGATAAGAGCAGGAGACAGGCAAGATAGAATACAAGTAGAGAGCAGGATATGAACAGTTATAGTATAATAATCATAAAACTGGAAATCCGAAGTAAAATCCGATACAAGCAAACATGATAAGGCATATTACAGATTCATAGCTAGCATCTTTTATTATTATTATTACTCGTCTTGCCCTGATGTCTAGATATGTGAACTAGCGTCCCAGCGCACATATATCCACATCTGAGTAAAGCAAGGTTGTTATTGGAAACCAACGGGGGTATCAACGAACAATGTTTACAGTGGGTCCCGTACATACTCGGGACTACGGCCCAGGATTGTTTCATTGTTGGAGGACGGAACCTACCGCAAGGCGATCAGGAGGGTCTTATAGGATGCCCTTTATCAAGATAGTACCAAGAAGGAGGGAGCCAGCGCTCCCCTCGGTCGCCTGGAGGCCCACAGGTCAGACCGGAAGTTTTAGTTGCACAACATACCTAGTATCACTGTAAACACGAACATATATTGATAGCCGCAAGTTTCCCCCGCCCCAATGCAAGTTGTTCCTTTTTATGATTTATTATGTAGTTATCAATTTACGGGAATAGCAGGTGCAAGACATGATCAGAAATTCAGGAGTACATGAGTACTGTAGATTCAGGTCACTGTATAAGTAATACAGGATAACAAGTATAGTATTCCCGTAAATGTGATAATCACAGGTCAAGTATTAATATGTTAGAAGGCAGGTGATAAGTCATATCATAGCAGGATGCAAGTGTTAAGTAGAAGCAAGTCGGGTGTCAGGTGATGTCACATCTGTTGACAAGTGATATAGATAAGTGTCAGGTATTAGCATGTAGATGATAGGTATCAAGCAAAAACATGTCAAGTGTTAATATATCAAGTGTGTACTTGGCAAGTGCTAAAGTAATAGCCGAGCGCGATCAGCAGAGCTGAGCAAGCTGGAGCGAAGCTAATGTACAACACTAAATGCTATCACGCTCGGCGTGGTTACCGCTATCAGCGTAGCTAGACACACGTGTCGCAGCAAGCGTATGAACGCATACTACCGCTTACGGAGAAGCCATGCTCACGGGGTAACTATACTCGAACAGAGTAAGCGGTAAAGTGTTGACACTAGGTTCGCCGACCAGGCGTAGCATAGAGAAAGTCCAGGAGACTTTAAACCTCAAAGGTTGTACCCAGAGGTTAGGATACCTGCAGAGAAGGTGTTAGTTTCAGACAAAATACATAAGACAACCAAGTCAATCCGACGAAGCGGACGCGGGTTTGAGAGTGAGAGAGAGGAGAGAGAAAGAGAGAACTAGAGAGAGAAGTACATGGAGAGAGAGTATGTACAGGGGGAAAGAGTATGTACAGGGGGACGCGGGTTTGAGAGTGAGACGCGGGGGTCGCAGACGCGGGAGTCGCGTTGCGTAGATTTCCACAAACGCGGGGTTCGAGACCCGCGTTTGAGCAAGGACATGAGAAGAACGCAGACGCGAGCATGAGCTCCGCGTCACGTTGATACAAGAACGCGAAGGTCACGTTATACAAATATCAAGAACGCGAAGATTCGCGTTAAGGAATTGCTTGGACGCGGGGTGAACTCCGCGTTTAGCAATTAACAGAGAGAAAGAGAGACAGGGAGATAAGAAACAGAGAGACGCATGGATGAGGGGGAGAGAGGGACGCAGGTTTTGGAAGACGCAAGGATGAAAATAAAGGAAAGAAAAGAAAGAAAGAAAGAAGGAAGGAAGGAAGGAAAATGAAGAAAGAAGGAAGGAAGGAAAGGAAAGAAATAAGGGGGAAGGGAGGATGGCCGGCCATAACCGGCGGTCACCGGCGGCGGCCGGAGTGGGCGGAGTTGGCCGGAGAAGGCGGCCAAGGCTCCAAGCCCAAGTCATCAAGTGGGGTGCAAGTCTAGCTCATTTTGAATTTTCGGAATTTTGAAAACGATGTTTCGGAGAGCGACGAGTTGACTAGGATGGAAGAGCTCGCCGAGGAGGAGAACTTGGTGTGATTGGTGGTGGCAAGATGGTGTAGGTGGTGGTGAAAATGGTGGAGAAGATAGTGGAGATGATGGGTTATTTGGTGAAAATAGAGGAAGAAGTAGGTGGTGTGGTGGTGTTGTGGTTGTTGGAATGGTGGAGGAGATGGAGGAGAAAAAGGTGGAAGAGTTGGTGGTGAAAATGGAGGGGAGAGTGGCCGGCCATGGGAAGGCAAGGGGGCGGCTCGTGGGTGCTGCCACGTTCTCTGTTGGCTGCTGGAACCAAAGAAGAAGAAGAAGAAATATGAAAGAGAGAGAAGAAGAAAAGGGGGTGTATATATAAAAGGGTTGGAGATTATAACAAGTTTGCCATCAACCAATGAGACTTGCGTCTCTTACAAATTAAAAGGCTGCGTCCGGGCAAAAGTGGACTGGACGCAGAGATGAGGGCCGCGTCCAGGAGGAAAACGCAAAAGTCGCGTTAGACAGAAAAGATAATAAAGCATGGTTGATAAGATTTAGAATTGATCTTGCAGGACAAGCATTAAATGCAGTATGGAGAGCATCCCTACATTAAATGTTGAACCTAGGTTGGTGAAACTCGCGTTTAGCGAGGAGAGAGAAAAATGAAAAAAAAGAGAAAAGCAAAATATCTGGAAAAAATTCCGGTATCTGGGAAAACACCGAAAACTCCAGAAAAGTCCAAAAAATGAAGTAGTTTGGAAAGCTTTCCAAAAATTCTCAAAAATAATAAATATTATTTAAAAATTTTTGATGAAATCGGTTTCAGAAATTCAATCCCATTTTCATAATAAAAATCCTGAAGTCAACCGTTGACACCGGTGTACACCGAGTCGGCCGGATTTTGATAAAATCTGAAAAAATCTCAGAAAATACATGAAAGGAGAAAATATAATTTTAAGAAGTAATATGAAAGCGGAATCCAGAAATTTGATTCCAATTGTAAACTAAAATTCTTGGAATCAACCAGTGAAACTGGCCGACACCAAATTTAGGAGAATTCGATAAATTTAGAAAATTCTCAGAAAAAGTATTTAAATAGAAAATGTGATTTAAGAAGTTACAGGAAAGCCATTTTTAGAATTTCAATTCCGTTTGTAAATTAAAAATCCGAGAATCGAGCAGCGGTGTCGGTCGACCCGGTTTTGAAGATTTTCAATTTAATTCAGAAAAATTCCAGAAAATCATGAAAAATCTAGAATATTGAAAAACGATATTTGAAACTGAAGTCGGTCAAATCAGAATAGCAGAAAGACCAAATCGAGTAATACTCTAGGATCGGGTTCCCGGTTCAGATTAGGGCTGATTCCGAGTTCACGAATCCGAATCCAAGACAAACGATCATATAAATATCTCATAATACGAAACAAATACAGGAAGTAAATCAAAAAAATACGATCAGAAAATATGAATACGCAACTAAATATGTATTCGGGGAGCGGGGTGTTACAGGTTGCTATGTCATTTATTCAAATCTGTCATAGCAGTTATGGTATTCCTCTTAGAGAAGGACAAACAATTTGATTTTTTTTTTTTCCCCTGCAAGCATTTTGCCACTTCGACATTAAAATTCAACCAACATATCAATGTCATTTAGCCTTGAATGTGGGGTAATGAAATGACGGAGAAAAAGGGTAAAAGAATGTGATATCCAAGAATTTGCTACTATGCACTTCAAACTCCTCAACAGCAGTCAGATTTTGTTTATTGCTGTTCTGTGCACATCTTCATATATGTTTCAAGTCCGCACATGTCCTGCTTAACCAAGAACTAGCAGAAGAGTCACCTAAGCATGCCTCAACAACATCAAGGCACTGGCTTCAGCTACACTGCAAAGTTGAAGGAAGAAAAGAAAGATAATATTTATTAAAACAAACAAACTTGAGAAAATAAGCTACTCCAGACAATCAACTTGATTGTCAAATGGAAGTTCTTCCGATGCTAAAGCTGTAAATTTGAATTCTAATGAGCAAGTTATTAAATATTGAGCATAAGTCCCATAACTTCATAAATGTATTCATGAATATCGAGAGCCAACTAAATATCTTATTATTATCATTCTTGAAACTTTCTATTCTTCTGCTGAAAATTATTACCAGTTAGCCACAAAGTATTTGCAAGAGCGACTGTGGTGGTCAACGTATTGCCTAAAAATAAGACGTGAGTGCGTGCGTGCGTGCGTGTGTAACATGACCTTCAACTCTGTTTGATAATTTATATATGTATTAAAATCTTAATTTTAACAATAAGTCTTAATTAATTAAGTTATATAATCATAAAGTACTAATTAAAGATTCAACAGAGATCATATTTAGCATGCCCCAGCATTAGTTAACTCAATATCTTTTTGACCATAGGGTGGTGATGATGATGATCACACTTTGCTACAAACTTTATATTTTCTTTTATAAATGTTGATTGGTTACTAGTACAAACATTAATAATTAGAAACTAAAAATGGGTGCCATTAATAGGAGTAGTAGTCAAGCTGGCTTTCTGGATCCTCCTCTTCAATTAATTAATGTCCGAATAGTTCTCCCACAGTGGTTGAATGGTTCTCGTATTCAAAATCCGGAAGGCAAAAGACATACATGCACCACATGCAACCACAAATTGAAATTAAATCTGAATCTGAAAGTCCGAAGATAAACCCAACGTGCAATGCACTCGAGCTAATGGGAGTTGCTGGTATACTGTATATCAATAATGTATATCAATAATGTTGGAATATATATATATATATATATATATATATAAGGAAAAAGTGCTTAAATTACAATCTAAGGAGGCGATCTAAAATTTCACCATAAAGCATCTCTAAAGATGATCCACTCCATTCATTTTGATTTACATGTCTTAAAATAATGCTGCATAAAAAATCATGCACTTTTGATATTTTTTACCTATGCATCAAATGGTTACAAAATGAACGGTTTTCAACAATAGAACAAATGACACCTTTTGATCGATGAGTCAAAAAAGTTTAAACTGCATAATTTTCTACATATAAGCATTTTAGAACATGAAAATCATGATAAATAGAGTGGATCATATATATAGATGATACATGGTGGGTTTTAAATCGCCTCCTTAAATTGTAATCTAAGGAGAACTACTAGGAGCACTTGACCCTACATACATACATACATACATACATACATACATGTATGTATGTATGTATGTATGTATGTATGTAGTATATATATATATATATATATATATATATATATATATATATAAGGAATTTGTACCTCAGCCGCTAGCTGAGAGAGTTCTCTCAGCTGGCGCAACGTGGCTGAATTTCAACCACAATTTTGGGTGCTGGTACCATGGTCACAGTTTTTTTATTAGGACTGTGATTAAATCGCAGTATTTTTATGAGAACTGCTATCATGGTCGCAGTCTTTTCTAAGGACTGTGACCAAGGTCGCAGTCTATTTCTGAAGACTGCTGTTATGATCGCAGTCCTAATTACACTGAAAATATATAATTTTTAAGACTGCGACCATGTTACAGTGGATTGTGACTATGTTGCAGTAAGTTACAACCATATTAAAGTGACAGTTGAGAGAGTCTCTCTCAGCTGGTGGCTGAGATACATTTATCTTTCTACCTCTGCCGCCAGTTGAGAGAGACTCTCTCAGTTGGCGCTTCAATATGGTCGCAGCTGATTGTTACATGGTCGTAGTCCACTGCGACATAGTCACAGTCCTAAAAAAATATATATTTTCAATGTCATTAGGACTGAGACCATGGTAGTAGTCCTCAGAAAAAGACCGTGATCATGATCGCAGTCCTCAGAAAAAGGCGGCGACCATGGTTGCAGTCCTCAGAAAAAGGCCGCGACCATGGTTGCAGTCCTCAGAAAACACTGCTACCATGGTAGCAGTTCTCAAAAAGATACTGCGACTTGATCACAGTCATCACAAAAAACTGCGAGCATAGTAGCAATGCTCAAAATTGTGGCTGAAATTTAGCCACGTTGCGCCAGCTGAGAGAGTCTCACAGTTGGCGGCTGAGGTACAGATTCCTTTACACACACACTTGTGTCCTTCCAAAAAGGATTTTGAGCCCAAATCTTTCCAACTCAAATACAACCCTCCGACATTCGAATACAAGATCCACTCCGTTGAAGTTGATCTATATTATTTCATGTATTTATAAATCAAAAATCAAATGTTTTACATACTTTTTGCCTATCCATCAAGTAGGAAAAACGGATGGCCTAAATAGTGAGTTATTAGTTTAACAGTGTAAAACATTTGAAACCTAAGAAAAATTAGTTTATAGGGCTTTTAAATGTTTAGATCATAATGAAATAGCCGGATCGAGTATTTGTATGTCTAAAGACATAGCTCTAACCAACTCACTACTTTCGTCTGCCTATTTTACGTAACTTGATGGATAGGTAAAAATTATTAGAAACATTAATTTTTGACTTATAAATACTTAAAATAATATAAATCAACTTCAACGGAGGGATCTTGTATTCGAATGTCGGAGGGTTGAATTTGAGTGGAAAAGATTCAGACTCAAATCCTTTAGAAGAAACACAAGTATATATATATATATATATATATATATATATATATATATATATATATATATATACTCACAAACACACAGGGAGAGAGGAGAGGGAGAGGGAGAGGGAACAGGAAATCAGTTGACATAGGAGGAACTACCTTCTATGTTATCGATGTGACAAAATCTCAGCCTGCATCAACGGCTGAGTAATAATAAGTGAGAGGATATTATTTTACCCCCCCAAAAAAAAAAAAAAAAAAATCCATTTTTCATAAGTGAATGCTGAATTAAAGTCAGTTGCCCCTTCTCTCCTCCCTCCATCCTCGTATCATCTCCTTCTTCTCCCCTCTCCTTCTCTCAAATCTAACTTCTAATTGAACTCAAACCCATCCCAATCGCTCGCCGCCCCATCCTCTCTCTCGAATCCATCTCCACCCTCGCCCAACCACTCTCTCTCTCTCTGTCGCCGCTGCGATCGTTCTAAAGCTGTCTATTCTCCCTCACTCTCAAACTCGATCCCGAACCCATCCGCCGCCCTCGACGCGGAGGTGGTGGCCGGCCCCGGTGGCGCTACAAAGAATCCCAACTGCTGGTGCAAGCTACAAACCCCAAAGTGTGACCATGTGGGGTCCTCGGCTGTGGTGGCCGTGGTCTCTTCTGATCAGACCGTCGTCGCCAATTGCGGCGACTCAAGAGCTGTGCTCGGCTGGAAAGGGGTGTCAGTCTCTCTCTCCGTCGATCAGAAGGTTATAACAAGATCCAATTTCTCTAATTCCATGTTAGAAAGAAGAAGAATTGAATTAAATGCACTAATTTCCTGTTTGAATTTTGCAGCCAGACTGACCAGACGAACTGCAGCGGATCGAGGATGCTGGCGGGCGTGTGATCTACTGGGATGGCGCCAACGTGCTTGGCGTGCTCACCATGTCACGCGCCATCGGTGACAGTTACTTGAAACCGTTTGGGATATCGGAGCTGGAGGTGACGGTGACCGAGAGGACCGACGAGGACGAGTGTTTGATACTGGCGAGTGATGAGCCTGCTTGTGATGTTGTTAGGATGTGCCTGCGGGGCAACGCACCGCCCGGTAGAGGGGGGCGACGGCGATGATGGCGGAGGCCTAAATTTCGATAAGGCGTGCTCAGATGCGGCAATTCTGCTGACCAAGTCGCGTTGGCGAGGCAAAGCGTTGGTAATGTGATGTGAGCGTTTGTGGTGGTGGATCTGAAAAAATTTGTAGCCGATGGATAAATTATAGGTTTTTTTTTTTTTTCTCTGAAAATTTTGTTAGATTTTGATTGTTAATACATGATTCCTCCTACAAGGGAGAGAGAGAATACAAACAAAGAGAAGAAAAGATGGCTTTTCTCCTTTAAATAAAAAAGATTCAAAGTTGGACATGTATGTGTCATCGTGATCTTTCACTATTTTGTGAATACTTGTGATTCTTTTATCACAACTGTTTACAGCATGATTAATCCTCATGAATCTAATAACGTACATACTTTCATTCATCTCATTAAACGGAAACACTGAGTGACAGTGAAGAGAAGATCACATCTGTTCTTGTTTATGGATGCTACAAATCGTGATCACATGGATTTTGATTCCGAAGATCTTGAGAACAACTTGAGAAGAACTGATCATGGATTTTGACATCACACGCCAACTTTCTTAGATTTTAAATATTCTACACAGTTAAACTAATAAACTCATTATTTCAGTCGTTGATTTCACGCCTGCTTGATATATAAGTAAAAAAATATTCAAAATATTAGAATTTTATTTTTAAGTACTCTTAACAATGTAGATTAATTTCAACAGAGCAGGTTTTCAATTTGAATAGCCTAACATTGAATTTGAATGGGAAAAATTCATCTTCATATATATTCTTCTCAAAAGACTCATGTAAACATGACTGAAAGAGTATGAAGTTTAAAGAATTAAAAAGAAAGAAAAGAAGAATTGGAGGAGACAGAGAGAAGCCACCAGCTACTCATGGACGGAAGACCTTAATTATAATACCAAAAACATAACATTCCTCTACTTAATAATTTGTGGACCGGTTTTATAAATTAATTCTCTAGAGAGTAATATTTACATATTCATTCAACTTAATTGCCATTCCTTGTGAGCCATGCATGTACTTCAACTACTTTGGGGGTGACCAGTTTCATTATTTTGAGGGGTGCAACAAGAGGATTTTACATAAGCTCACCCATTCTAGTAGTACTTCGGCTCAAGCATGTTTAACTGTGGAGTTTTACTGGGATCCGGTACATTGGTACTGGTATGATCCTACAGATGACCAATTTCATTATGTAAATAGGACGTTACTCAACTAGATTTTTTTTTTTTTTGATTTTTTGATTTTTTTCCCCTTTTTCTTCAAAGGGAGAACAAAACAAGAATATGACTAGTCCTTTCCTTTTTTCTCTCTTTTTTTTTCCATACAAAAAAACCCTAATGCAAACCAAGCCAAAATGTTCAATTCATAACAGGGGCATTCTAGTAATTGTCTAATTAATATTACAGTATTAGTGTACGTTGTGGGCGGGAAATGTAAGAAAAAAGCATTATGTATGGTATTTAATTGCTGGGGAGAGAAAAATTAAGTTTTAGGCGTCAAGAATTAACTGTGTGTTTAGTTCTGTAATTTATTCTTCCATATAGTTTGTTTAGTAGATTTGATTTAGTTGTATGGGTGCGGGATTGGTTTGTTGGAGTCTGTATTCAAGTTTCAGCTGCATGATAATGTTAGTTCAAAGAGAGAGAAAATAGTTATATATCATGTAACGTTAAGATGAACTTATAAATAAAAAGTTTGTTTGTTCAGGGGCCTCGGTTGAATTCCGTGGCCCGCATCAGCTAGCACGCGCGCGTCCATAGACACGCACACCCACACCCACACGCACACGCACACGCAAAGCAAGGAAAACACGCACAAAAAGGGAACCTGGGCCTCCTAGTACTTGTTTAAAAATTGTGTGTGTGTGTGTGTGAACAAGACATTGTTTTAAACAAGTAAGTTTATAGGGCCATTTAACAAGTTATTACCACAATATATAGTATTGTACCCATCTAGGTTCGAGGGCAAAAAAGATAAATAAAACACACCACACTCATCTACTCTCAAACATGCGCATGCACACTCTTGTGCTATGAGAGAGAGAGAGAGAGAGAGAGAGAGAGAGAGAGAGAGAGAGCAAATGACGAAATAAGTTGCCACCAGAACATGGAATAAGAAACCACATCATCAAACACACAAATTAACAACAACGGCACCATGCATATGCGCATGTCAATGGCCTCCGATTACGTACGTACTATCAACTTTTCTACAGATTCTTCTCGACACCTTTGTTGCCGACCGAATGGCCAACTCCAGGGCTGTGGCCAGGAGCTGTGGGCCTGGCGTCCTCGGCCCCCACTATCGGTGCATCATCGACGTGCACTGCGGCCGCCATGCTCCTCCCTCCAATATTGTTACTAGTATCATTTGGGAGTGGCAATTCTCACACCATTTATTTTTTTCCACCAAGACCCTTCCCTCTAAAGAGAAGGTCTCAGTAGCAAGGATCAAAAAAACAATGAGAAGAGCACAATACGATGCATATACAGGTTTGATCATCCCAGCTGCCATGAGAGAGAGAGAGAGAGAGAGAGAGAGAGAGAGAGAGAGAGAGAGAGAGAGAGAGAGAGATTATATGAGTATATCCTTGAGAAAGTTGAAGCTAGGGATGATTAATCTCCTTTGCTTCAAGCTTTCTCTAGCTCTCTCTCTCTCTCTTTCTCTCCGTCTCAATTACAAGGGATGATACTTCTTGTTCCAAGCGCCATGGGTATTTATAGTGTTGAGCTCAGACTGGTCGATATTAATAGTGTATATAGTACATTTGTGGACGGTGATCATGTGGTCTGTTGGTTAATTTGAACATCGGTCGGTTAACTCGATCCCTCATCGATCATAAATTAATTAAAGACCAGCAGTATAGTAGAGAGAATATTCCATATATAGCCCCCAGTTTGAAGCAGTAATTCAGTATAATTAATGTGAGTGAAGTGGTATAAAATAATATTCCCATGCTAATAACTTTCCTCCCTTGCTTTTGGGACCATTTTATTATTACCTTAATTATTCATTAACTAATAAGCATCCTTAGCTTGACCTTCCGCACAATGTATAGGCACCATAGCAGTTAGGTAGTTGCAGTTGCAGAGAAAATTTTCTAACACCCAATATTAATTTTGGCTTAGGAGTTAGATTTGATTCTCCTAGAGATCATTGATTGAATATACAAATTATTTCTCTTTAAAATCTAGTCTAACAAAATAAAACGGGGGGAAATCATTCCTTACCCTCATTAAGTTTGAAACTTGAATAATATTCTTATATCCAATAAGTTTCAAACTTATTCCTATAACCAAAATTCCCGGTCCGAGCTATCTTTAGAACCAATATATATAATGCTATGGTGTTAGCAACTAATGGAAAAATATTATTCATGTATAATAAGTGCTATCACCAATATGTACTATACCACGTAATACACGCTAGTTCTGTTTAGAATACTGTAAAGGTAAATTTCACGGGAGAATCTATTTACACTCAAATTGTGAATAGGAATGTAAATTAGACGCAAACACCAGAGAATTTCGTAAAAAATCGGAGGAGGGAAAAACCATGGAGTAAAGAGAGATTCCATTTTATCAAAGAGATTATAAGGAGTTCCCAATGCTCTATTACAGATTCAAATCTCTAGAGTCCAATCCCCTTTCTCCTTGGAGGAGAAGGTCTATTTGTACTGAATTGTTGGTCTGAAGGCGGATGGAACGCTGATGAGACTGGCATAACTGCCATGATATTCATGTGCGGAGTTATTGTAACGACTGCGATTGTGCGGCGCTTAGTTGTTGGGATTACCCCAAAAATTCTGCCCAACCCATAACTGCCCAGGACGTTACGAACGTGGGAGAAGTCAAGCTGCGTAACTGAAGGTGAAAAACAAGAAAGTCTGTAGCTGTAGCTATTTGTAGGCGGAGATCAAGGAGGACGATTGTTGTAACTATCTTACTCAGAGCGGGAATCTTTGGAAAGGGATGGACCTCGAGACGATCGGGAGTATGGGAGTTTTTGAAGCAGAGGTGTCCTCGGAAGGAGGAGCGGCCTCGGGAGCATCTGAGTGTCCTCGAAAGGAGGAGCGGTCTCGGGAAGGTGTTTGGACTTTCTTCTTGGCTCCGCAATGGGCCTGCCGGTACATCGAATTTGTTGCTTGTTCAGGATGCTCCTGACGAGGTGGAACACGTGTCACGATCCTGATAAGATCAAAATTTGACCACTACAGATGCTTCCTCCACCTCCTCCTTCTCAGCATCTCTGAGAGAGAGGAGGAGAGCAGACTAATTCGATCTTCTAGAATGATAACCCGTTTGAGTAGTCGGAGTGTCCTCTGTACTTCATGGGAGAGTAGTTGAGGTGACTTTTCATATTTTTAACTCTTTTGGAGGTTGATGTAGGTGAGGATCTGACTCATGGATGTTGGTGCGAACGTTCGCTTTCTAAAGACTTTCCGATGTGGATGCCGGGATAGAGGATGTATTTGTAATTCTTTTCAAAACCTTACAGAACATAATGTGATATTGTATTGCTTATTAGATACATAATATTGAAAGGATTTGCAATGAAAATATTTGAAATAAAATTTGTGCATGAATGAAAACGAGAGTAATTGTTTTAATCTTTTTCGTATTGTTCAATTTGTTGGTTTGTTTGGGACTTGCAACCTCTGCGGACACCAGCTTTCCAGAAATTTTGTCCTGGAAGAACTTAAGAGTGGTTAGGAAGGAAAACGGTCCAGTCTCCGAGTTGGAGGAAACCTCATCTGTTGTATCTACAGATATTCCCTCCGAGTGGGAAAAATCTCAGCTGCGGAGTTGGGTTCGCATTAGCTTTCGAGTGGGGAAAATCCCATCAACGAAGCTGCAAAATCGTGACCCCGAGAGGAAAAAAATCCATGCAGTAGAGTCCGGACTCCGAGTGGGTAGAATCCCTCAGCAGAGTGTCATGGATGCCGGAAGGAGAATTTGTGTTGCCATCTCTAAGTAGTGAACTCTAGTCCCGACATACTAGTTGTTGGACAGGTAAAAAAGTGACATGAAGTGAGGATGTTATCCAATGACAGATTGAACACGTTTACTCGGAGTTGGGCCACAAATAAATTAGAGTGACGATCTGGTACCTCCGAGTGAAAGTAAATCTAACAGTGAAGTTGACCTTCGTGTGGGAAAATCCCACAACAGAGCTATCTCCCGAGTGGAGGTAATCCCATTATACAAATATGGATGGCAGCTCCCAAGCAGGTGATATCCTCCGCATCAGAATATGGATGGAAAGACCCCGACAGAGAGAAACTATCAGGGGTTATCTGCCTATAAGTTCAGATTAGAGGAGCACGTAGGCTAGTGCTTATACTCCGAGTGGGAAAAATTCCATCAGCGGAACATCAAGCGGGGGCTCTGAGAGGTAAAAAGCCCGACAGCATAGTGGAGGACTCTGAGTGGGAGAAATCCCTAGCGGAGGGTTTTGACTCCCGCAGATAGCCGAGAGAGCACCCATGGGCGTGCCTGCTTTGGCACTTCCCAGTAGGGAAAATCCCATCAATGAAGTGTACAGACATAATCCTCCGAGTAGGGAAAATCCCAGGCCGCCTCCAGGTGGGGAAAATTCTATCATCAGGACGTGTGGATTAGATGGCTAGCACTGGTTGGATGGACTGCATTGGTTAGATATACTGCATTGGTTGGATGTATTACAATAATTAGGAGCATAAAACAATATTTTATTCATAATCAGGAATGGAATACATGAAATAGGACTTGGAAGAAAATATGTCCTGTTTGCCTGAGTCATGTGGTCAATCGATCACCTTGTATTGGGCAATCAAGTGTTATTCCCAAGAAGATTGAGTGTTTGGTTGTCCAAAGGCTATTTCGGAAGTAAGAATGTACTCTTTAAGTAAGTCCTGCTGGACGAGCTCCTTCAAGCACCTTCAAAGGGCCCAACAGTGGACGGTTTGGTGCCATTTACAGTCATGGTAGGAATAGTATTCCTCCAATCTGAGAAGCGAGGGATAGTGTTGGATTGGTCTTGGGCATCTGACCAAGGGCTGGTCTTTGATGGTGTTGAAGACCTCGTCGATCGGGAGCTTCAACGGAGTGAAGTGTCCCATTGACACGTAGTCTCAGAGTGTATTTGGAAAGAGGATCGGGAGCGCTTACCTTTTGCGAGTAGTTTGTCCCCATTGTAGATCATGAGCATGGTTAGGAGCTTCGTGCGGAGACTTTGACTTCCCTCTACCATTGCCCGATTTCACGGAGTAGTCGGAGGAAGCCTTCATCGCCTCTTCAAGTTAGATGTAAGTCTGAACTTGAGTAAGGATCTCGCTCATCTTGGTGACATTTTGCTTCAAGATGTATTTGTATAAAGGATGAGTGACTTGCAACCCTCTGATGAACGCGAGCGCGGAGATTTCTTCATCATAATTAGAGATTTTGGTTAGCTGGCTCTGAAAGAAGTTGATGTATGACTTGAGACGTCTCCTTACCTCATCCTGACAGAGAAAAGATGATAGCTATTTATCTTGGCTTCTCAATAAGAGGTATATTGGGTTAGGAATACCTCAGTTACTTTTGTAAGTACACCTAGAGGGGGGTGAATAGATGTATGGCTAATCTAATGACAAATAATGCAGAATTAAAAATAAATTGCAACATACTTAGTGTAACCAAAGAGTGTAGCCGAATTCCCGGTGAAGGGCTCTGGACTAACTTCTCTAAATTTCTCTAAATAAGAGTTGACGTGCTATGTAAAGCTCTCTTGGTTTAACATAAGTATGGCACACAATCAAACTCAAGCATATATATGATATGAACAATATGATGCAATGCACAATGAGAGAGAGAGAGTTAAGAGATAGTGGATCAATCACTAACAATAAGATATGTTTCGAGGTTCGAGCCACTGCTCTACGTCCCCGCCTTCACACAGAAGGATTTCCACTATATCGTTCACACATGACTTCCCACACAGGGAACCTCTACTGAGGATTTGGGTAATACAAATCGGGAGTACACAACTCCTCTCTCTATAAATACAACCTCTACATAAGAGGCAAGGCACAACACAAATCACCTATACACTTAGAGGGATGGGCACTTAGTCAAACAACTATCAACCTCACACAAGAGGGATAAGGCTCAAAGCCACAACTCCAACAATCGCCTCTTCACTAAGAGGGATACCAACACAACCTCCACAATCACCTCTCATTGGAGGGATAACAACACAAAGTACCTCTCAATAGAGGGATATCACAAAGTAAGGAGGGTTTACAACTCTTAGTGGATCAACAACTACAAACAAATTTTCCCACAAAAAATAGATCCTAATAGATAGGATAGATAGATAGCTCAAGTGTGAGAAAATAAAGTGTTTGGAACAAAAAAAAACACTTGGGAAAATCTCCAAATAGATATAGAAATTTAGATCAAAAACCAATTCCCCAAGACTCTATTTTCTTTGAAATTCCAACACTTTAAAAACAAATAAAGATAAAATCTTTAAGCCTAAAACTCTTTTAAAACTTGCTATTAAAACACTTAAGAAGATGAGGATTTTGTTCTTGAAAATTGTTTTTTGAAACCAGCTCAAATGAGGGGTATTTCTAACCCTCTAACAAATCTGCCCGTTGGCAGCAGGAAAGGTCAGAAATGACCTTCTGATTAACCGCCCGGTCGACCGGTCAACGGTCATTTTTATGACCGTTGTGCCACCGGTCGACCGCCCGGTCGACCGGGCCTAGAAACAGGGAGAAACGACTCTCTGCTGGTCGACTGTGGGACTGGATACAGAGAGCAGCAGCTCTCTGCCGGTCGACCGGGGCCATTTTCAGATAGCAGAGCTCTCTGGACGGTCGATCGCCCGGTCGACCGGCCCACCAGCCCAAGCTAGCGTGCACGTCTGTGCACGTCAGTCGACCGGACCAGTCGACCGACTTCTGCAGCGGTCGACCGGACGGTCGACTGGCAGAAGGCCAGTCTAGCTCTTTAAGGGATGTAAAAACTTGGCTTTTTATTATCAAATAAATCCCATAAAATCCCATAAATTTCAAAAAAATATGTTCTTATAAGATCTTTGAAATACAAATATGTGTGACAAAAATTTAACACATATTATAAACAATTTGAACCATTTTTGTGATATTGAAATTTGGCTTAAATACAAATCGGTATTTTCAAAAACCAAACTTTGAAATGGAAATCAGATTTTTCCAAACACATGTAAATACAAAAACATGATATTGAAATAACTTTGAAGCATATTGTATATGGATAGAATCCAATATACATATAAAGATTTATATCTATGTTTTTGACATGAAATCCGAAACCGGTTAAACCGAAAACCAAAACCAATAAATTGAAAACTTGTGTGTGTATATGAACTTGATCATATCAACACTATCTAATCTTTACACAGACCTAAAACATTAAACTAAACAAACTGAGGTCTTCTTATAGAACTCTTTCTCCAAGTCGACTCGATCCAAACATGATCCACCGAGCTTGACTCTAACCGAGTGCTAGATGTGATCTTGACGCTTGAGCTCTTGAATCAACATGTGAAAGCTCCAAATTCCTTTGTTGAAGCTAATTACCTACTAATATTTTGATCAAATATCTGAAATTAAATATCACAAGAATATTAGTAAATTATAACTACATGAGTTAATCATCATCAAAACTAGAGTGATGGGCCTCTGTGCCAACAACTTTGGTGAAATTGCTAAGAGAGCGCGGTGACTGGGAATAGAACCAGTTTGAGGTGCACCTTTCAGCTGGAGAGACAGTGAGGCACATGACTGGATCGTTATGGAAGTAGATCATCATCTTGTCTTGGAAGTATTGGATGTGTTGAATTGGATCACTCATTCGAGAGTAACAGTCGAAAGTGGGAGTTGAGAATTTTCTCGAGAACTTGCACTGTTGGTTCTCTTCGGAGAGAGAAGAATCATGAAAATTTGTGATCGGAGATGGGTGGTCCAGTGACTTGGCTTTTAGGATCCGCTTCTGAATCAGCTCGTCGAGGGCAAAGAGATTGGGAGACATGTTGTTCTCAAGCTCACCCCCACTTTGTGCTGGATTGTTCTGAAGGACTGTGACTTAGGCTTGGAGTTGTTGGTTGAGCAATCTCTACTTCTCTTACTCCTGAAAGATATTCTAGTGATCGAGGGCCATCTGCTCCCGCTCGCGGTCAGATTGCTCATGTTGTTCTTCATTTGTTCTCTCACCTCGTAGAGCATCTGAAGGAATTGGTCTTCGTGCTGCTGTGATAGTTGGATGCTGGCGACTGGCTCTTGTGACGATAAGGAGCTGGTATCCTCAGTGAGATGCGAATGGTTATCAGCAAGCTATGAGATCATGCCCCCAGCGGTGCTGGCGGCTCTGCTCTCTTGGTCGTGGCGGCGTTGTGAACGTCCATATGCTTTTTCGAGATCATTTTCTTTTGGGGAGGCTCTTTGAGGAGTTGTAGGTTGTTAGGTGGGAGGTCTTGAGTGAACTCAACTCTCAATGAATGCTCCAAAAATATAGAGGTAAATTCCTTTACGCTCAAATTTTGAATAAGAATGTAAATTAGAAGCAAACACCAGAGAATTACTTGAAAAGCGAGGAGGAAAAAGCACAGAGCAAGAGAGAGATTTCACTAAATCAGAGAGATTACAAGGAGTTATAATTGCTCTATTATAGGTTCAATTCTCTATGGTCTGATACCTCTTCTGCTTGGAGGAGAAAGTCTATTTGTACTGAATTATTGGCCTGAAGGCGGATGGAACGCTGACAAGATTGGCGTAACTGCCATGATATTCATGTGCAGAGTTGTTGTAACGGTACGATTGTAGGCGCTTGATTGTTGGGATTTTCTCAAAAATTTTGCTCAACCCATAACTACCCGGGACGTTACGAACATTGGTGAAGTCATGCTGCATAACTGAAGGCGAAAATTAAGGAAGTATGTTGTTGTAGCTATTTGTAGGCAGAGATCAAAGATGACGGTTGTTGTAGCGATCTTGCTCAGAATGAAAGTCTTCGAAAAAGAATGGACCTCGGGACGGTAGGGAGCATGGGAGTTCTCGGGGCGGAGGTGTCCTCGGAAGGAGGAGCGGCCTCGGGAACAACTGAGTATCCTCAGATGGAGGAGTGACTTCAGGAACGGCTGAATGCCCTCGGAAGGAGGAGTGGTCTCTGGAAGGTGTTCGGCCTTTCTCGGTCTTGGGAAGATACTAGACTTTCTTTTTGCCCCCGCAATGGGCCTGCCTTATGACGATTTTGTTGCTTATTTGAGATGCTTCTGATGAGAGAACACGTGTCGCGATCTTGATGAAGATCAAAATCTAACCACTACAAATAATCTCACAACAAAAATGACATACCTACAATTAACAAATGTCTTTTTCAAATTGCAAACTTTGGTAGATATAGTAACAAGTTTGAAACTATGCGGGTGTATAAAAATATTAGCTTCAAAATGTGGGTAAGTATTCGCTGGTGCCTAACTGGCTCCATCCTTTTTGCTGACAAAAAGAAAAAGAAAAAAAGAAGAAGAAACAGAGTAAGTAATACTTAATGTTCTCAGATAAAAATTATACGTATTGATCGAGCACTTAATTATATATAGTATTAATTAAGAGAAAGAGAGGTAAACTCAAAGGCAAGAGGAGATTCCACTTAGGACAAGAGAAGCACAAGCCCCGTTGGCATGGCACTGAACAAGAAGAATCCTGCAAGCTCCACTATGGGAAAACAAAAACAAATGCCCCCCTGTGTACTGCTTCAGTCCAAAAGAAACATGCATGAAAATAATATAAAGAATTTTTCACTGTTAGGGGCTCTTTCAAACACATCTGGCATTATAAAATTGAAAATTTTAAACATCCATGTTCCTATTTGCAAATTAAGCGAGGAAAATTCCCTCGTTCATGGAAAGCGAATGGCTAATTTGACCAATGGTCCACGGCAAGAATTACTGTTGGCTACAAAAGGGAAAATAAGAAAGGAAAAAAAAAAAGTACTATCTAAATAATCTCTCTTCTGTATGTGGATACAATTATATATCATTAGTCTGCAAACTAGAAGCAAGTATGCTTTGTCCGACTTATTTGACTGAATATAAGTCGATTGATACTTCTTTCTCGACTATTTTGGCAGCTTATAACTGTTGTTATTCTGGTCAATTGATAACTATTCTCTCTATTCTAACAACTATTTCTTTGAATTTTGAAATGTCCAATAATTGTTTTTCAATTACCAATATCCTATAAATAGTTAGGGATTCTTGGACTTACACACACAATTCATTCCGAATCTCTTGACTTCAAAGTTTTAAATTTCTATCAAGAAACCAAAATATTCTTTCATTTTGTCTTAGTCCACTTCCAAATAACTTGTTAGGTAAAAGTAGAAGAGAAACCTTATAAGACACTATAAAAAAAAACCATTTGCACTCCACATTTAAGACTTGTAAATTGAAAGTTGTAATTGGTGAAAGGTAAAGATCTTCTCAGTATAGAGAAAAGGTATACACAATAGGCAAAGAGTTTGTCAATTGGTATATGTGATTGATTTTGTAAGTTCTCAAGATCAAGATTAAGAAAAATCTCAAGCAAGGTTACTTAGGGGACTAGATGTAGGTTAAGAGAACCGAACCAGGATAAAATCACTGTGTTTGTATTTGCTATTCTGATTTTATTCTCTGTGATTTTTTTTTTAATTTTCATAGTTACTAACATTTCTAGTGAAAATTTTGTAAACACTGTTCACCACCTCTAGTGTTATAGTTATCATATACAGGATCCCACAATTACTAGTATCATTTTTGCTCAAGTATGCCTTGTCCAGCTAGTAAAAAAAATAGTCCAATATTGTTACAAGTATCATTTTCGCCCAGGGTTGTCAAAATCCCAGACAAAGCAAAAAGGAAAAAAAAAGGCTTTGTCCGTGGTTCGCAACCTTGGATAAAACAAAAGGTTAGCCTTTTGCTTTGACCGAGTTTGCCAACCAGGGACAAAGAAGACTTGGGCAAAAAACTTTTTCTTCAACGCATACACATGATACAAACATTCATGTATCACAAATATTACAACCTACACAATCTCACAATATCACAACTATCAATATATCACTAATTTTAATGTCACTACTTAGATCACAAATCACAAATCACAAATCATTTCAAAAATCATATCATATCAGAATAGCACAATTCATTTCAAAATTATCAAAATATCACAATTCATATCCAAATATCTCTAAATTTCTCAAAAATACAAATATCAAAATCTATTATAGCAAACATGATAATGCATATGAAAGTCGTCCTTGTTCTCGCCCACGTGCAGGGGCAGCCTAGATGGTCCAGCCTCCTCCTCAGCTCCTCGACGTCATTGAGACAGTTGAAACAGTCCATGCTTGTCATAAGGCCCTCCTCATCTTTTCGACGTCGTGTGCGTCATCCATCAACTGGCTGAGAAGGTCCTGACTCGTCTTGCTCATCAACAGGCTGAGAAGGTTGCTCACGTCAGGTATAAATGACGTGATGCCTCGGTGCACCTGATGGGCATGCAAATCGGCTCCTGCCAACCATCCTCCTAATGAAAGTTGCCACCCTCTGGAGTACACATGATAGGCGTGCAAATCGGCTCCTGCCAACCATCCCCCTGACAAAAGTTGTCACCCTCTGGAGTATTGAAACCCTCCGAATCTCGTCCGTCAAAACCTCATCTACCAGGTTCCCCATATAAATATATTGATCAACCTGCATCATAAATTTTGATAAAATCATATCAATAAATCATAAATTTAATTTTTATGAGAATTGTGTTAAGATATTACCATCTCTCGCTTATGTACAACGACATGTTAGTAAGCGACCGACCAGGAAAATGCTGAATAATCTAGCGGCGAGTGATCCTCCAATACCAGTTCATGTAGTCTGAGGGTAGTGTAGGGGATATCTGTGACTCTAAAGCTTTTTAGCTTGATCACCCCATCGGCTAATGTAAGCACTAAGCTCTTGCTTCCAATCACACTAGCGCATGCTTACACAGTCTATCCAACCTTAGTGCACTACTTGGTAATTGCTTGCAGCAATTTACTTTTGATTCAAATATATCTCCCATCTTCAAATCTATAGTGGCAGTAGGATTGTAGACCTATTGAATCAGAAGTTATGTTTTCCACACGTGTCGAAGTCACCCAATCATCATCTTCAGACTCATTGGAATGCGGATCTTCAGATTCTACATATTCATTGTTGGCATGCATATCCTCAACCTGGTTTGTGTTATCTTCAAGATCTTGTACTACAACTTGCATGCTATTTTCTTGTGTAACACATCATCACTCTCATCTGAGTCATAAACATCATTGTTTTCCCGCAGTACATCATCACCCTCATAGGTGTCATGTGCATTGGTGTTGGATGCATTGTTTCAACATTAAAGGAAGTACTCATGTCACTTGAGTACCAATTCCTACCTAAGATTTGTAACAACACATTAAAAGTTAGAATGTCATCCTTGCGCATAAGTGAAGAATTCAATTAAGTACGCTTTTACCTCTTTGCACTTGGATGCTCCGTTGGTGTAATATTCATCTCAAGTATAACGAGAATTGTTGAGTCAACCTGTGATGCTTAAATGGAGGAGACATGCATTGTGTATGGATATACATATGATATCGACATATTGTGACACATCCCCTCTCTTTGCACCAAATGGATAAAACTGTCTAAATATTTATGTCATTTAAACACTTGGTAGAAAGAGAAATATAAGCACCAAAATAAAACTCATGTTTACGTATGTATTATGTACCAGAGACTTGAAGCCCGTTAATTCATTATCCAAATCGAGCATACATGTGAATTCTTCATTTTGTGGCTCACATTATCTTTCCCACATATAACTCTATTGAATTCACACTCGAGTACAATTCAAGCATTGCTCGTATGTCATCATTATATGATATTCCTACTGTTGTAAAACACCCTTGTGCTACTGTTAGTGAAAGTACACCTAGAGGGGGGTGAATAGGTGTATGGATAATCTAATGACAAATGATGCGGAATTAAAAATAACACACTTAGTGTAACCAAAGAGTGTAGCCGAATTTTCGGTGAAGGGCTCTGGACTATCTCCTTTAAATTTCTCTAAATAAGAGTTGAGGTGCTATATAAAGCTTTTTTGGTTCAATACAAGTATGACACACAAACAATACCAAGCATATAAGTATGATACGAACACTATGAAATAATGCAAGGCACAATATAAGAGAGAGTTAGAGATAGTGGATCACTCGCAAACAACAAGATATGTTCGAGGTTCGAGCCACTGCTTTACGTCCCCGCCTTCACACAGAAGATTTCCACTATAACGTCCATATAGGACTTCCCACACAGGGACCCCCCACTGAGGATTTAGGTAATTCAACTTTGGAGTACACAACTCCTCTCTTAAACAACAACAATCTCTACACAAGAGGTAAGGCACTAAGCCACACAAGATCAACCTCTCAATAGAGGGATAAGACACTAAGTCAAATAACATTCACCTCTCACTAGAGGCAATGCTCAAAGCCAAACCAACCACAGTCACCTCTACACTTAGAGGGATACCAACACAACCAAACACAACCTCCACAATCACCTCTACACAAGAGGGATACCCACAAATAAAAGAAGGTTACAATACTTGGTGATCTCAAAGATCACAAACCAATTTTCCTCACAAAATAATGATCTTAATAGATAGGATAGATAGATAGCTCAAGTGTGAGAAAATAAAGTGTTTGGAACAAAGAAAAACAATTGGGAAAATCTCCAAATAGATATTGAAATCAAGATCAAAAACCAATCCCAAATGACTCTTTTTCTTTGAATTTTTTCAACACTTTAAAAACAAATAAAAATAAATCTTTTAACCATAAAATACTTGCTAAAAAACTCTTGAAAGATGGGAAAAATTCTCTTCTCAAATCATGGTGAAATCAGCTAAGGAGGGGGCTATTTTATAACCCTCCAAAAATTCTGCCCGTTGGCAGCCAGGAAAGGGCAGAAATGCCCTTTCGGTCGCTGCCGGGTCGATCGGCCAACGGTCATTTTTATGACCGTTGTGCCTCCGGTCGACCGCCCGGTCGACCAGGCCTGGATACAGAGAGCAGATGCTCTCTGTCGGTCGACCGCCCAGTCGACTGGGGCCAGTTCCAGAGAGCAGAGCTCTCTGGCGGTCGACCGGGTCGGTCGACTGGCCTCCAGCCTATAAGGCCTGTGCACGTTCGTGCACATCGGTCGACCGGCAGAAGGCCAGGTCACTATATTTAAAGGATTAAAAACTTGTCTTTTTATGTTCAATTAAATCCCATAAAATCACATAAATTCTACAAAAATAAGTTCCTTTAAGATATTTGAATAAAAATATGTGTGATTAAATTTCAACACATATTATAAACAATTTAAACTGTTTTTGTGATATTGAAATTAAGCTTTAAACAAAATCTATTTTTCAAAACTTGAATTTTTGAAATGGAAACCGTTTTCTCCAGAACTCATGTAAATACAACAACATAATATTGAAACAACTTTGAAGCATATTGTATATGGATAGAATCTAATATACATAAAAGATATTATATCTATGTTTTTGACATGAAATCCAAAATCGGTTAAACCGAAAACTAAAACCAACAAACTTTCAAACTTGTGTGTGTATGTGAACTTGAGCATATCAACACTATCTAATCTTTATACAAGATCTAAACAATCTAAATTAAACAAACTGAGGTCTTCTTGTCTCCAAGCCGACTCGATCCAAACGCGATCCAAAGAGTTTGACTCCAGCCGAGTACTAGATGTGATCTTGACGCTCGAGCTCTTGAATCAATATGTGAAAGCTTCAAAACTCTTTGTTGAAGCTAATCACCTACTAATATCTTGGTCAATCACTGAAACTATTTAAACACAGGATTATTAGTAAACTATAACTACATGAGTTAATCATCATCAAAACTAGAGTGATGGGCCTCTGGGCCAACAGTTAGTTTCATGTCAAGTGAACCTGATGCTAGTTTGGATTAATTTTGGTGATTTGATGGACTTTCTCCACTAATTCACGCACCTTATGATTGATTTTGTGACAATCACGGGTTTTATTACTCCGTTAACACATTGGTTTATTATCCCTGTCTATCGTTAATATATTATTAAACTAACAAAGAAGAGGGACATGACAGTAGACATTATAAACATTGTACCTAATTTAGTGGACGAAACAAAAAATGTTCAAATTTCTCTAGCTATATTAACAATAATACTAAGACACGAAAAATAACTTTAGAATGACAATGTTACTTACCTCAAATTAAACTTTGTCACCGAAGAAGAGAAGCATGTTGGCCCAAAGGCCTATCACCCTAGTTTTGATGATGATCAACTCATGAAGTTATGTTTACTAATGATCGTGTTTAATTAGTGACAGATTCATTATCAAGATCTTAGTAGGTGCATAGCTCAACAAAAAATAAAATGTCAAGATTTGAGCTAGCACGGTGTGATCTAAGGAGCTTTTGGATCAAGCTTGGACCAAGTCAAGAAGATGAGAAGACTTCAAGGGAAGACTTCAAGATCAAGACTTGTGTCTAGGTATAAGATTTTATTTTTATTTTAGAGTAAAAAATAAAGGATAGATAGTTGGTGGATTGCTCAAGTATACACACACACACTCTTGATTTAATTGTCTTTTCATAAAAGATTTTTCAGTTTAGAAAAGACTTTCATTTTGGAAAAATACTATTTTGGTTTTTGGTATTCAAAGTTATATGTTTCAACCAAAACCTTATTTAGAGCTTAATGTCAAAAATATAGATATTTCATCTTGATTGTGTAGTGGATCATATCCATACACACTATGCTTTAAAAGTATATCTTATTTTTTGTATTTGAAGATGTTTTGAAAAAACAAAGTTTAGAAAACATGTTTTGGAAAATACAGTTTTCATTTGAGCCAAATATTTTCAAGTTACAAAAATAGTCCAATCTTTTATAACATGCCTTGATTTTGTGCAAGCATGTTTGTTTATCAAAGTATATTGGTTAAACTATTTTTGTAGATTCTTAAGTATTTTATGGGATTTTATTTGAGCCAAAAAGACTAACTTTTTAATCCCAGAAAACTGTTTCAGGCTTCGGATAAGTCGACTAGTAACCTTTATAAGTCGACTAATCCTGGAGTCGGCCGACCGGACCGGTCGACCGACGTGCACAGATGTGCACTGGAGGACGGCCGGCCGTGCCGGTCGACCGCTCCAGAGAGCAGAGCTCTCTGGAAAGTTCGGCCGACCGTACGGGTCGACCGACAGAGAGTTCGACTCTCAGCTCCAGTGGGTCGGTCGACCCGGCGGTCGACCGTGGCTCCAACGGTCTGATTTCTGACCGTTGGCGGTCGACCGCACGGGTCAACGGCAGCTCTGACAGACCCCAACGGCTAATTTTTCTGGCCTATAAATTTGGGGAGTTTGGTCATTGTTTTGAGCCAAGATTTTAGGAGAGCTTTGAGCCATTTTTCTCATTCTTTTAAAAGGGTTTTCTTCACATATTTGAGTGCAAATACTTCCAATCAAAAGGAAGATTTTATTTAGAGTGTGTTAAAGAGATTCTTTGAGTTTTCCTTCACCATCTCTTTCCTTATTTTTCTCACAAACACTTGAGCAACCCATTGAGCTATTCATTCTATAGGAGGTTTTTGTGAGAGTGTTTATGGTGATCAAAGTGTTTAGATCACCAAGAAGATCATTTCTTGTACTTTGAGGAGGCGGACGTGTGTGTCCGCGTTGTTTCGAGTTCGGGTGCGAACTCTTGGTTTGAGGTGGGCCTCGGCGAGCTAGTGAGCTTGCGTGTGTACGGGACTAGGGAGTCCGAGGGCTTGTAGTGTTGTCGGCACCGATGAGAGATCCATTGGGATCTTGCATAGTGGAAATCCTTCGTGTGTCGAAGGCGGGGATGTAGAGCTAGTGTGCTCGAACCTCAAAACAAACCCTTTGTGTTTGCGATTGCTCTCTCTCTCTCTGTCTCTTTTATATCTTGCATGCTATTAATTGTCTTTATCTTTTACATGCTTGATATATTGTGTGCATAATTGATATAGTTGCTTGGGATTGTTTGCTAACACTTGTATTCAACCAAGAGAGCCAACGCGGGTGCCTCAACCCATTCAGGGGAATCTAGAGGAGTTGTCCAGACCCTTCACGGGGAATTCGGCAACACTCTTGTGTTATACGTGGTGTTTAGTGTAAAAGGTTTTATTTGGTCATAATTGTTTTTAGCTTCCGCATCATTGGCATTAAGTGACCATTATATTAGCCTTCACCTATTCACCCCCTAGGTGATCCTTCAAATGGTATCAGAGCTTGGTACTCTGATTTGGTCTAACAACCTAGAGAAAAAGATCCTTATTTTAGGCTAATCACACTATTTTTGTAACACACACATGAACATGGACTTCATGTCACCACCCATGTTTGACATTGTTAACATCCATATATGGAAGGTGAAGATGTCCTTGTACCTCAAAGCCTTAGGTATTCATGTTTATCTTGCCATCACTAATAATGATTATTGTTTATATGGTAAGAATATTGAGGCTAATGCAAAAGCCCTTAATGCTTTAAAGTCAACCCTAGATGAGTTTATTTATCTAGAGTTCTAACTTGATTCGGCTTTTGTAGTTTGGAATACCCTCATCTCCCTCGGTGAAAAAGATCAATACTATGCGGGGAGTGAGTGATTCGGACGTTGGAAGCGACACCTCCAACGTGTGCTATATGGTCCAAGGGGATAACCCCCTTGAGGTAACTTCCGAATCCGAGGATGAGGATAATAACATGTCATATGAAGAGCTTTCTACTTTTTGTCAATTATTGCTTGAAAAATATGACATGATTAAGAAAGATAATAAAAATTTGAAAAAGAAAGTTGATGCATGCATATAGAACAAGATTCTTTTAAATCTAATTGCATGTTTAGAAAAAGAAAATAAAGATTGAAAAATGAAAATGTTTCCCTTATGTCTAAATTAAATGATCTTTGTGAAGGGAACACGATTTTGAAA
>JAVJIF010001750.1:0-81336 GCA_038442645.1 Agave tequilana | reverse complement strand
ATTAAACACTTATGTATAACACAAGAGTGTTGCCGAATTTCCCCTTGCGAGGCTCTGGACAAGCTCCTCTAGATTCCCCTTGAATGGGTTTAGGTGCCGCGTTGCTCTCTTGGTTGAATACTATTGTTAACAAGCAATCCCACGCAAGTATATAACAATATAAGCATAAGGTATATCAGCATGTAAATTAAAGACAATGTAAGTAATGCAAGATATAAAAGAGACTAAGTGAGAAAGAGAGCAAGAGTGAGCATCGCAAACACAAGGGTATGTTTCGAGGTTCGAGCACACTTGCTCTACATCCCCGCCTTCGACACACGAAGGATTTCCACTATGCACGATCCAACCGGATCTCTCCTTGGTGCCGCACACTACAAGCCCTCGGAATCCCAAGTCCCTTACACACCACAAGCCCACCGGCTCGTCGAGGCCGCACCTCAAGCTACAAGTCCTCACTAGGACCCTCAATCAAACCGCGAACACAACTGTCCGCCTTCTCAAAGAACAAGAAATGATCTCTTGGTGATCTAAACACTTGATCACCAATTACAACTCTCACTACAACTCTCTATAGGATGAATAGCTCAATGGATGCTCAAGTGTAGTGTGAGAAATCAAGGAAAGAACTTTTGATGAAAAACACAAGAAAATCTCTTTTACACTCTTTGATAAAACTCTCCTTTTATTGGAAGTATTGACTCTAATTTTGTGGAGAAAAAACCTTCAGAAAGACTGGGAAAAACTAGCTCTAAGGTCTCCAAAATCTTGGCTTAAAACAATAACAAAACCCCCTTTATATAGGCCAGAAAATCTGACCGTTGGGCTCTGTCAGAGCTACCGGTCGACCGGCCCGGTCGACCGGCAACGGTCAAAAATCCGACCGTTGCAGCCTCCGGTCGACCGGCCCCGTTCTACCGAGCAACTGGAGAAGAGAGTAAACTCTCTGTCGGTCGACCGGCCCGGTCGACCGACAATTCCCGAGAGCAAAGCTCTCTGAAGCGGTCGACCGGCCCGGTCGACCGTTCTCCAGTGCACACTGGCGTGCACGTCGTGCACGTCCGGTCGACCGACCCTGGTCGACCGCCTCTGTCAGTTCTGAAAAATCAGAACTGGCAGAACCAGAAAATAGGATTAAGGATTGGTCTTTTGGCTTAATAAAATCCCAGAAATTCACAGTAATCCAGAAAAATAGTTTCAATCAAATAAAAAACTGTTTTTCTAAAAATATGTTTTTCTAAAACTTGTTTTTCCATAACTTCACAAAATACAAAAACAAGATATTTTGAACTTATAAAGCAAAGTGTGTATGGATATGATCCACCACACAATCAAGATGAATATCTAGTTTTGACATAAAGCACTAAACTTGTTTTGGTTAAAGGATATGTATATAAGAAATTACCAAAACCCAAAGTAGATATTTTGTCATAGGAAAATCTCATCAAATACAAAAACAAGATATACTTTAAAGCATAGTGTGTATGGATATGATCCACTACACAAATATATGAATATCTAGTTTTTTGACATAAGGCTCTAAACATGGTTTGGATATAAATATGTAATACTATGAAATACCAAAATCCAAATAAATATTTTGTCATAAAGAAAAATCTTTTTCTAAATAAAAATTCTTTTCTAAAAAGAATCTTAAATGAAAACTTCAATCAAGAGTGTGTGTGTGATATAGACTTGAGCATCCACCAATCTATTCTATCCTTTACATTTTTATCTAAAACAAATAAAAATCTTATACCTAGACACAAGTCTTCATCTTCTTGAAGTCTTCACTTGAAGGCTTCTCATCTTCTTGACTTGGTCCAAATGCAATCCACCGAGCTCATCTCTAGATATGTTCTTGATGCATAGGCTCGTGAATCAACCGGTGCTAGCTTCCAACTTGACTTTAAATCCTTTGTTGAAGCTCCACACCTACTAAGATCTTGATAAGGAATCTGTCACTAATTAAACAAGATCATTAGCAAATATAACTACATGAGTTGATCATCATCAAAACTAGAGTGATAGGCCTTTGGGCCAACAATCTCCCCCTTTTTGATGATGACAAAACTCATGGAGTTATATATGCATGGATTAAAGTAAAGCTTCAAAGAAGCTCCCCCTTACTCATGCATAACAAGAAATAATAGATATGGCAAAGAGGCACGCGAATATGTATGCAAGTATGGAGATAAAACATGCAACAAGCATAAATCAAAATCTTTTTCTCCTATTTGCATAAATCAAAACACATATGCATAAATACAAATCTTAATTCCCCTTAAGTAAGAAGGACAAATACTTCTCCCCTTAAGCAAGGAATCATGCATATATATCAAAAACAAAAACACAAAACTTCTCCCCTTTTTGTCAATCATCAACAAAGGGTTCAAAGTAAAATCAATCAACAATTTTTCTCCCCCTTTATGTCAAAAATAAAGAAGTCAAGGAGGGGCAATACAAATCAAAATTTTGAATATTTCTGTAACAAGACAAAATTTTGAACTTTTCTTATGAAAACAAAATTTTGAAATATCTTAAAATACACAACTTTCTTTTAAGGTACCAAATGTAGAACAATCAAATTTTTGAATTTTCTCTTTGATATCAAATAAAAATATTGATACCATTTTAAATCTAATGCATAAGCTTGAAAAATAAGATTAGAATTAAGCTTAGCATTAAACCACATGAAGAATTCGAACTAGTTAAATGAGAGTGTTTAACAACTAGTACGAAATCCTTCTATCAAGGAATAAATCTAAGGATTTTCATGAAATAGCAATGAAACACAAAACACCAAACACTCTAATCTATAAAGTCCAAATAGTTTCAAAAGAAGTGAGTGTACTAATGTTATGTGAAACATGGCATCATGAAAATGGCAATAAGGTACAATATTCCTTAGAAAATCATAAACATCAATCATCTCACATTTTTTTTTATTTCATTGAAACAAAATCTATATGTCAAGATATATGTATGTTTTGACAATACATGAAATATACATACATATCTCTTAAACTCAAGTGAGTCTATATGAATGGATTTGCATTGAAGGCAAAAGACTCAAGAGTTATACATGTATATTTAAGGTTTGACAAACACACATATACATGAAATAAAAGGCACATGATCATAAATCAAATCCAAAAGGTGAACATAAGTTTAAATATGTATGAATCATCAAAACTAAGCAATACAAGTACATTTCAAGGGTTCAAATAAGCATTTAAGCACACTTACTAATAGATCTTTTTGAGGCCCATGATATGTTCAAGTATAAATCCTAGTGTTGACAAAAACTAACATATAAACTAATATTCAAATCATGAAGTATTAAATTTAAGAAAAATAGAATCATGTGACAATCTCAAAAACTATTTGAAGAATACATAACTAGTATAAATTGTTTTTGAAAACTAGTTAAAGATCCTTCAAATGTTCAAATCATATGTTTTTCATGAATGAGACTAAGTACATAAAAATCCAAGCACTCATAGTCCATAAAGCTCATAAATATATTTTTGAATAAAAGATGAGTGTTCAAAGGTTATGTAAATAGTATTTTCATGAAAGTTGTCATTGAAGCTCAAATCACATAGAATCATTGTTATCAAATCAACACAAAATCATTTTTATTAAAAACTACAATCTTCATGGTATATGTATGAATTATACAAATCTAACAATACACATACATATCCCAAAATTGTAAAAGAGTCTATCAAATATTTGCATGAAAGCTAGAGACTCACGGGTATACATGTATATTTATTAGATTTGAATTAAACACACATATACATGAGGTAAGATCAAAGATAGGCATAACAAGTATAAATGACCGAATCATCAAAACTAGCCTATACACATGCATATAGTGAATACAAATGAGCATGAAGTTCAAATATGTATGAGTCAATTGTAGTTCACTATACATATATGTATAAATGCAAGTTTTGACGCATTCTACATTTAAGCATGTAAATGCCACATGAAGCACATAAAATCTTAAACATGAACATGCTATGAATGATATTATGAAAATAAAAGCATGTACATAAATAAAATAGGTTTAGAAATTGTTACCAACTCTAAAGCTCCTAGCATGGTGGTTGATCCACCAAAGCTCCTTGATAGCGATGCAACCCAAAGTATATCCATCATGTCCAAGTGCATCCACTACCAAGGTACCATCCCTCTCACGTTTTGTGAGAGCCCTCACCTACATCACAAGCAAAGGTGGGGGTTTTGGTACCCATATTTTCTTGGGTCCTTTGGGGTTAGCTTTATTATAAGGAACCAAAAATCCTTTAGACATAGCAAAATATAAGTTATGCTTCTTATCAAAACAATATTTTGCTAAATGGCCTTTGCGACCACAATGTGTACAAGTGTACACCCTATCATGATGCTTATGAGTGTGATTGTGATCGTGATGTGCAACATAAGCATGAGCATGATGTGTATGTGCATGAGCATGGGGAACTTGTTTCTTTTGAAACAAAGATTCCAACTTAGAATGATTGAATGCACATGTGCTCAAATTAGAGCTCAAATTTTCTATCTTATTTTTCAAATTCTTAATCTCATTAGTTGTGGCATGTAAAGCATGGTGAGATAAAGAATCATTTTTCTTTTCTTTTGAAAAACATTATCCTTTTCTTTTTCAACAAATTTTCTTTTTAAAGATTTATTTTCTTGAAAAACGATTTCCTTTTGTTTTTCCACCAAATCAATCTTATCCTTCAAAATAGTGTTCCCTTCACATAAATCATTTAATTTTGAAAATAAGGAAACATTCTCATTTTTCAAAACTTTATTTTCTTTTTCTAAACATGCAAGTTTATTCTAAAAGAATCATTTTCTACATGCATGCAATCAAATTTCTTTTTCAAACTTTTGTTATCTTTTTCTAAGCATGCAATGTTATCTCTAAATGAGTCATGTTCATTATGCATGCAAGCAATGTCCTTTTTCAAATTTTATTTTCTTTCTTAATTATGTCATATCTCTCAAGCAATAATTGACAAAATGTAGAGAGCTCATCATATGACATACTATCATCTTCTACCTCGGATTCGGTAGTTACCTCAAGGGGGTTATCCCCTTGGATCATGTAGCATACGTTGGAGGTGTCGCTCCCAACGTCCGAATCGCTCCCCGCATAGTATAGATCCTTTTCGCCAAGGGAGGTGAGGGTATCCACACTACAAAAGCCGAGTCAAGATTAGTTAACTTAGACAAATAATCATCATCTAAGCTAGATACTAAAGCATGTAGGCCTTTGCATTAGCCTCAATGTTCTTACCATTTAAGCAATATTCTTTATTAGTTGTGGCAAGATATACACTAAGGCCAAGTCCTTTGAGGAACAAAGACATCTTAACCTTCCAAATTTGGATGTTAAGAATGTCAAAGGTGGGTGGTGACATGAAGTCCATGGTGTGTGTACAAAATATTGTGATTAGCCTAAAGGAGGATCTTTAACTCTAGGTTGTTAGACCAATATCAAGAGCACTTGGCTCTGATACCAATTGTAAGATCACCTAGAGGGGGGGTGAATAGGTGATGGCTAATCTAATGGTCACTTATGAACAAATAATGCGGAATTAAAACTAAGTAGACCAAATTAAACTTCTTTTAATTAAACACTTATGTATAACACAAGAGTGTTGCCGAATTCCCCTTGCGAGGCTCTGGACAAGCTCCTCTAGATTCCCCTTGAATGGGTTGAGGTGCCGCGTTGGCTCTCTTGGTTGAATACTAGTGTTAACAAGCAATCCCACGCAAGTATATAACAATATAAGCACAAGGTATATCAAGCATGTAAATTAAAGACAATGTAAGTAATGCAAGATATAAAAGAGACTAAGTGAGAAAGAGAGCAAGAGTGAGCAATCGCAAACACAAGGGTATGTTTCGAGGTTCGAGCACACTTGCTCTACATCCCCGCCTTCGACACACGAAGGATTTCCACTATGCACGATCCAACTGGATCTCTCCTTGGTGCCGCAACACCTACAAGCCCTCGGACTCCCAAGTCCCTACACACCACAAGCCCACCGGCTCGTCGAGGCCGCACCTCAAGCTACAAGTCCTCACTAGGACCCTCAATCAAACCGCGAACACAACCGTCCGCCTTCTCAAAGAACAAGAAATGATCTCTTGGTGATCTAAACACTTGATCACCAATTACAAACTCTCACTACAACTCTCCTATAGGATGAATAGCTCAATGGATGCTCAAGTGTAGTGTGAGAAATCAAGGAAAGAACTTTTGATGAAAACACAAGAAAATCTCTTTTACACTCTTTGATAAACTCTCCTTTAATTGGAAGTATTGACTCTAATTTTGTGGAGAAAACCCTTCAGAAAGACTGGGAAAAACTAGCTCTAAGGTCTCCAAAAATCTTGGCTTAAAACAATGACAAAACCCCCTTTTATAGAGGCCAGAAAAATCTGACCGTTGGCTCTGTCAGAGCTACCGGTCGACCGGCCCGTCGACCGGCAACGGTCAAAAATCCGACCGTTGCAGCCTCCGGTCGACCGGCCCGGTCGACCGAGCAACTGGAGAAGAGAGTAAACTCTCTGTCGGTCGACCGGCCCGGTCGACCGATAATTCTCGAGAGCAAAGCTCTCTGAAGCGGTCGACCGGCCCGGTCGACCGTTCTCCAGTGCACACTGGCGTGCACGTCGTGCACGTCCCGTCGACCGACCCGGTCGACCGGCCTCTGTCAGTTCTGAAAAATCAGAACTGGCAGAACCAGAAATAGGGATTAAGGATTGGTCTTTTGGCTTAATAAAATCCCAGAAATTCACAGTAAATCCAGAAAAATAGTTTCAATCAAAAAAAAAACTGTTTTTCTAAAAATATGTTTTTCTAAAACTTGTTTTTCCATAACTTCACAAAATACAAAAACAAGATATTTTGAACTTATAAAGCAAAGTGTGTATGGATATGATCCACCACACAATCAAGATGAAATATCTAGTTTTTGACATAAAGCACTAAACTTGTTTTGGTTAAAGGATATGTATATAAGAAATTACCAAAACCCAAAGTAGATATTTTGTCATAGGAAAATCTCATCAAATACAAAAACAAGATATACTTTTAAAGCATAGTGTGTATGGATATGATCCACTACACAAATAAGATGAATATCTAGTTTTTTGACATAGGCTCTAAACATGGTTTTGGATATAAGATATGTAAACTATGAAATACCAAAATCCAAGATAAATATTTTGTCATAAAGAAAATCTTTTTCTAAATAAAAATTCTTTTCTAAAAGAAATCTTGAATGAAAACTTCAATCAAGAGTGTGTGTGTGATATAGACTTGAGCAATCCACCAATCTATTCTATCCTTTACATTTTTATCTAAAACAAATAAAAATCTTATACCTAGACACAAGTCTTCATCTTCTTGAAGTCTTCACTTGAAGGCTTCTCATCTTCTTGACTTGGTCCAAATGCAATCCACCGAGCTCATCTCTAGATGTGTTCTTGATGCATAGGCTCGTGAATCACCGTGCTAGCTTCCAACTTGACTTTAAATCCTTTGTTGAAGCTCCACACCTACTAAGATCTTGATAAGGAATCTGTCACTAATTAAACAAGATCATTAGCAATATAACTACATGAGTTGATCATCATCAAACTAGAGTGATAGGCCTTTGGGCCAACAATCTCCCCCTTTTTGATGATGACAAAACTCATGGAGTTATATATGCATGGATTAAAGTAAAGCTTCAAAGAAGCTCCCCCTTAACTCATGCATAACAAGAATAATAGATATGGCAAAGAGGCACGCGAATATGTATGCAAGTATGGAGATAAAACATGCAACAAGCATAAATCAAAATCTTTTTCTCCTATTTGCATAAATCAAAACACATATGCATAAATACAAATCTTAATTCCCCTTAAGTAAGAAGGACAAATACTTCTCCCCCTTAAGCAAGGAAATCATGCATATATATCAAAAACAAAAACATAAATACTTCTCCCCCTTTTGTCAATCATCAACAAAGGGTTCAAAGTAAAATCAAATCAACAAATTTTCTCCCCCTTTATGTCAAAAATAAAGAAGTCAAGAGGGGCAATACAAATCAAAAATTTTGAATATTTCTTTAACAAGACAAAATTTTGAACTTTTCTTATGAAAACAAAATTTTGAAATATCTTAAAATACACAACTTTCTTTTAAGGTACCAAATGTAGAACAATCAAATTTTGAATTTTCTCTTTGATATCAAATAAAAAATATTGATACCATTTTAAAATCTAATGCATAAGCTTGAAAAATAAGATTAGAATTAAGCTTAGCATTAACAACACATGAAGAATTCGAACTAGTTAAATGAGAGTGTTTAACTAGTACGAAATCCTTCTATCAAGGAATAAATCTAAGGATTTTCATGAAATAGCAATGAAACACAAAACACTCAAACACTCTAATCTATAAAGTCCAAATAGTTTCAAAAGAAGTGAGTGTACTAATGTTATGTGAAACATGGCATCATGAAAATGGCAATAAGGTACAATATTCCTTAGAAAATCATAACATCAAAATCATCTCACATTTTTTTTATTAAATCATTGAAAACAAAATCTATATGTCAAGATATATGTATGTTTTGACAATACATGAAATATACATACATATCTCTTAAACTCAAGTGAGTCTATATGAATGGATTTGCATTGAAGGCAAAAGACTCAAGAGTTATACATGTATATTTTAAGGTTTGGCAAAACACACATATACATGAAATAAAAGGCACATGATCATAAATCAAATCCAAAAGGTGAACATAAGTTTAAATATGTATGAATCATCAAAACTAAGCAATACAAGTACATTTCAAGGGTTCAAATAAGCATTTAAGCACACTTACTAATAGATCTTTTTGAGGCCCATGATATGTTCAAGTATAAATCCTAGTGTTGACAAAAACTAACATATAAACTAATATTCAAATCATGAAGTATTAAATTTTAAGAAAAATAGAATCATGTGACAATCTCAAAAACTATTTGAAGAATACATAAGTAGTATAAATTGTTTTGAAAAACTAGTTAAAGATCCTTCAAATATGTCAAATCATATGTTTTTCATGAATGAGACTAAGTACATAAAAATCCAAGCACTCATAGTCCATAAAGCTCATAAATATATTTTTGAATAAAAGATGAGTGTTCAAAGGTTATGTAAATAGTATTTTCATGAAAGTTATCATTGAAGCTCAAATCACATAGAAATCATTGTTATCAAATCACACAAAATCATTTTATTAAAAACTACAATCTTCATGGTATATGTATGAATTATACAAATCTAACAATACACATACATATCCCAAAATTGTAAAAGAGTCTATCAATATTTTGCATGAAAGCTAGAGACTCACGGGTATACATGTATATTTATTAGATTTGAATTAAACACACATATACATGAGGTAAGATCAAAGATAGGCATAACAAGTATAAATGACCGAATCATCAAAACTAGCCTATACACATGCATATAGTGAATACAAATGAGCATGAAGTTCAAATATGTATGAGTCAATTGTTCACTATACATATATGTATAAATGCAAGTTTTGACGCATTCTACATTTAAGCATGTAAATGCCACATGAAGCACATAAAATCTTAAAACATGAACATGCTATGAATGATATTATGAAAATAAAGCATGTACATAAATAAAATAGGAGTTTAGAAATTGTTACCAACTCCAAAGCTCCTAGCATGGTGGTTGATCCACCAAAGCTCCTTGATAGCGATGCAACCCAAAAGTATATCCATCATGTCCAAGTGCATCCACTACAAGGTACCATCCCTCTCACGTTTTGTGAGAGCCCTCACCTACATCACAAGCAAAAGGTGGGGGTTTTGGTACCCATATTTTCTTGGGTCCTTTGGGGTTAGCTTTATTATAAGGAACCAAAAATCCTTTAGACATAGCAAAATATAAGTTATGCTTCTTATCAAAACAATATTTTGCTAAATGGCCTTTGCGACCACAATGTGTACAAGTGTACACCCTATCATGATGCTTATGAGTGTGATTGTGATCGTGATGTGCAACATAAGCATGAGCATGATGTGTATGTGCATGAGCATAGGGAACTTGTTTCTTTTGAAACAAAGATTCCAACTTAGAATGATTGAATGCACATGTGCTCAAATTAGAGCTCAAATTTTCTATCTTATTTTTCAAATTCTTAATCTCATTAGTTGTGGCATGTAAAGCATGGTGAGATAAAGAATCATTTTTCTTTTTCTTTTGAAAAACATTATCCTTTTCTTTTTCAACAAATTTTCTTTTTAAAGATTTATTTTCTTGAAAAACGATTTCCTTTTGTTTTTCCACCAAATCAATCTTATCCTTCAAAATAGTGTTCCCTTCACATAAATCATTTAATTTTGAAAATAAGGAAACATTCTCATTTTTCAAAACTTTATTTTCTTTTTCTAAACATGCAAGTTTATTTCTAAAAGAATCATTTTCTACATGCATGCAATCAAATTTCTTTTTCAAACTTTGTTATCTTTTTCTAAGCATGCAATGTTATCTCTAAATGAGTCATGTTCATTATGCATGCAAGCAATGTCCTTTTTCAAAATTTTATTTTCTTTCTTAATTATGTCATATCTCTCAAGCAATAATTGACAAAATGTAGAGAGCTCATCATATGACATACTATCATCTTCTACCTCGGATTCGGTAGTTACCTCAAGGGGGTTATCCCCTTGGACCATGTAGCATACGTTGGAGGTGTCGCTCCCAACGTCCGAATCGCTCCCCGCATAGTATAGATCCTTTCGCCAAGGGAGGTGAGGGTATTCCACACTACAAAAGCCGAGTCAAGATTAGTTAACTTAGACAAATAATCATCATCTAAGCTAGATACTAAAGCATGTAGGGCCTTTGCATTAGCCTCAATGTTCTTACCATTTAAGCAATATTCTTTATTAGTTGTGGCAAGATATACACTAAGGCCAAGTCCTTTGAGGAACAAAGACATCTTAACCTTCCAAATTTGGATGTTAAGAATGTCAAAGGTGGGTGGTGACATGAAGTCCATGGTGTGTGTACAAAATATTGTGATTAGCCTAAAGGAGGATCTTTAACTCTAGGTTGTTAGACCCAATATCAAGAGCACTTGGCTCTGATACCAATTGTAAGATCACCTAGAGGGGGGGTGAATAGGTGATGGCTAATCTAATGGTCACTTATGAACAAATAATGCGGAATTAAAACTAAGTAGACCAAATTAAACTTCTTTTAATTAAACACTTATGTATAACACAAGAGTGTTGCCGAATTCCCCTTGCGAGGCTCTGGACAAGCTCCTCTAGATTCCCCTTGAATGGTTGAGGTGCCGCGTTGGCTCTCTTGGTTGAATACTAGTGTTAACAAGCAATCCACGCAAGTATATAACAATATAAGCACAAGGGTATATCAAGCATGTAAATTAAAGACAATGTAAGTATGCAAGATATAAAAGAGACTAAGTGAGAAAGAGAGCAAGAGTGAGCAATCGCAAACACAAGGGTATGTTTCGAGGTTCGAGCACACTTGCTCTACATCCCCGCCTTCGACACACGAAGGATTTCCACTATGCACGATCCAACCGGATCTCTCCTTGTGCCGCAACACCTACAAGCCCTCGGACTCCCAAGTCCCTTACACCACAAGCCCACCGCTCGTCGAGGCCGCACCTCAAGCTACAAGTCCTCACTAGGACCCTCAATCAAACCGCGAACACAACCGTCCGCCTTCTCAAAGAACAAGAAATGATCTCTTGGTGATCTAAACACTTGATCACCATTACAAACTCTCACTACAACTCTCCTATAGGATGAATAGCTCAATGGATGCTCAAGTGTAGTGTGAGAAATCAAGGAAAGAACTTTTGATGAAAAACACAAGAAAATCTCTTTTACACTCTTTGATAAAACTCTCCTTTTAATTGGAAGTATTGACTCTAATTTTATGGAGAAAAACCCTTCAGAAAGACTGGTAAAAACTAGCTCTAAGGTCTCCAAAAATCTTGGCTTAAAACAATGACAAAACCCCCTTTTATAGAGGCCAGAAAAATCTGACCGTTGGGCTCTGTCAGAGCTACCGGTCGACCGGCCCGGTCGACCGGCAACGGTCAAAATCCGACCGTTGCAGCCTCCGGTCGACCGGCCCGGTCGACCGAGCAACTGGAGAAGAGAGTAAACTCTCTGTCGGTCGACCGGCCCGGTCGACCGATAATTCCCGAGAGCAAAGCTCTCTGAAGCGGTCGACCGCCCGGTCGACCGTTCTCCAGTGCACACTGGCGTGCACGTCGTGCACGTCCGGTCGACCGACCCGGTCGACCGGCCTCTGTCAGTTCTGAAAAATCAGAACTGGCAGAACCAGAAAATAGGGATTAAGGATTGGTCTTTTGGCTTAATAAAATCCCAGAAATTCACAGTAAATCCAGAAAAATAGTTTCAATCAAAATAAAAACTGTTTTTCTAAAATATGTTTTTCTAAAACTTGTTTTTCCATAACTTCACAAAATACAAAATAAGATATTTTGAACTTATAAAGCAAAGTGTGTATGGATATGATCCACCACACAATCAAGATGAAATATCTAGTTTTTGACATAAAGCACTAAACTTGTTTTGGTTAAAGGATATGTATATAAGAAATTACCAAAACCCAAAGTAGATATTTTGTCATAGGAAAATCTCATCAAATACAAAAACAAGATATACTTTTAAAGCATAGTGTGTATGGATATGATCCACTACACAAATAAGATGAATATCTAGTTTTTTGACATAAGGCTCTAAACATGGTTTTGGATATAAGATATGTAAACTATGAAATACCAAAATCCAAGATAAATATTTTGTCATAAAGAAAATCTTTTTCTAAATAAAAATTCTTTTCTAAAAAGAAATCTTAAATGAAAACTTCAATCAAGAGTGTGTGTGTGATATAGACTTGAGCAATCCACCAATCTATTCTATCCTTTACATTTTTATCTAAAACAAATAAAAATCTTATACCTAGACACAAGTCTTCATCTTCTTGAAGTCTTCACTTGAAGGCTTCTCATCTTCTTGACTTGGTCCAAATGCAATCCACCGAGCTCATCTCTAGATGTGTTCTTGATGCATAGGCTCGTGAATCAACCGGTGCTAGCTTCCAACTTGACTTTAAATCCTTTGTTGAAGCTCCACACCTACTAAGATCTTGATAAGGAATCTGTCACTAATTAAACAAGATCATTAGCAAATATAACTACATGAGTTGATCATCATCAAAACTAGAGTGATAGGCCTTTGGGCCAACAATCTCCCCCTTTTGATGATGACAAAACTCATGGAGTTATATATGCATGGATTAAAGTAAAGCTTCAAAGAAGCTCCCCCTTAACTCATGCATAACAAGAAATAATAGATATGGCAAAGAGGCACGCGAATATGTATGCAAGTATGGAGATAAAACATGCAACAAGCATAAATCAAAACACATATGCATAAATACAAATCTTAATTCCCCTTAAGTAAGAAGGACAAATACTTCTCCCCTTAAGCAAGGAAATCATGCATATATATCAAAAACAAAACACAATACTTCTCCCCCTTTTTGTCAATCATCAACAAAGGGTTCAAAGTAAAATCAAATCAACAAATTTTCTCCCCCTTTATGTCAAAATAAAGAAGTCAAGGAGGGGCAATACAAATCAAAAATTTTGAATATTTCTTTAACAAGACAAAATTTTGAACTTTTCTTATGAAACAAAATTTTGAAATATCTTAAAATACACAACTTTCTTTTAAGGTACCAAATGTAGAACAATCAAATTTTGAATTTTCTCTTTGATATCAAATAAAAAATATTGATACCATTTTAAAATCTAATGCATAAGCTTGAAAAATAAGATTAGAATTAAGCTTAGCATTAACAACACATGAAGAATTCGAACTAGTTAAATGAGAGTGTTTAACAACTAGTACGAAATCCTTCTATCAAGGAATAAATCTAAGGATTTTCATAAAATAGCAATGAAACACAAAACACTCAAACACTCTAATCTATAAAGTCCAAATAGTTTCAAAAGAAGTGAGTGTACTAATGTTATGTGAAACATGGCATCATGAAAATGGCAATAAGGTACAATATTCCTTAGAAAATCATAAACATCAAAATCATCTCACATTTTTTTATTAAATCATTGAAACAAAATCTATATGTCAAGATATATGTATGTTTTGACAATACATGAAATATACATACATATCTCTTAAACTCAAGTGAGTCTATATGAATGGATTTGCATTGAAGGCAAAAGACTCAAGAGTATACATGTATATTTTAAGGTTTGACAAAACACACATATACATGAAATAAAAGGCACATGATCATAAATCAAATCCAAAAGGTGAACATAAGTTTAAATATGTATGAATCATCAAAACTAAGCAATACAAGTACATTTCAAGGGTTCAAATAAGCATTTAAGCACACTTACTAATAGATCTTTTTGAGGCCCATGATATGTTCAAGTATAAATCCTAGTGTTGACAAAAACTAACATATAAACTAATATTCAAATCATGAAGTATTAAATTTTAAGAAAAATAGAATCATGTGACAATCTCAAAAACTATTTGAAGAATACATAACTAGTATAAATTGTTTTTGAAAACTAGTTAAAGATCCTTCAAATATGTCAAATCATATGTTTTTCATGAATGAGACTAAGTACATAAAAATCCAAGCACTCATAGTCCATAAAGCTCATAAATATATTTTTGAATAAAAGATGAGTGTTCAAAGGTTATGTAAATAGTATTTTCATGAAAGTTGTCATTGAAGCTCAAATCACATAGAAATCATTGTTATCAAATCAACACAAAATCATTTTTATTAAAAACTACAATCTTCATGGTATATGTATGAATTATACAAATCTAACAATACACATACATATCCCAAAATTGTAAAAGAGTCTATCAAATATTTGCATGAAAGCTAGAGACTCACGGGTATACATGTATATTTATTAGATTTGAATTAAACACACATATATATGAGGTAAGATCAAAGATAGGCATAACAAGTATAAATGACTGAATCATCAAACTAGCCTATACACATGCATATAGTGAATACAAATGAGCATGAAGTTCAAATATGTATGAGTCATTGTAGTTCACTATACATATATGTATAAATGCAAGTTTTGACGCATTCTACATTTAAGCATGTAAATGCCACATGAAGCACATAAAATCTTAAAACATGAACATGCTATGAATGATATTATGAAAATAAAAGCATGTACATAAATAAAATAGGAGTTTAGAAATTGTTACCACTCCAAAGCTCCTAGCATGGTGGTTGATCCACCAAAGCTCCTTGATAGCGATGCAACCCAAAAGTATATCCATCATGTCCAAGTGCATCCACTACCAAGGTACCATCCCTCTCACGTTTTGTGAGAGCCCTCACCTACATCACAAGCAAAAGGTGGGGGTTTTGGTACCCATATTTTCTTGGGTCCTTTGGGGTTAGCTTTATTATAAGGAACCAAAATCCTTTAGACATAGCAAAATATAAGTTATGCTTCTTATCAAAACAATATTTTGCTAAATGGCCTTTGCGACCACAATGTGTACAAGTGTACACCCTATCATGATGCTTATGAGTGTGATTGTGATCGTGATGTGCAACATAAGCATGAGCATGATGTGTATGTGCATGAGCATGGGGAACTTGTTTCTTTTGAAACAAAGATTCCAACTTAGAATGATTGAATGCACATGTGCTCAAATTAGAGCTCAAATTTTCTATCTTATTTTTCAAATTCTTAATCTCATTAGTTGTGGCATGTAAGCATGGTGAGATAAAGAATCATTTTTCTTTTTCTTTGAAAAACATTATTCTTTTCTTTTTCAACAAATTTTCTTTTTAAAGATTTATTTTCTTGAAAAACGATTTCCTTTTGTTTTTCCACCAAATCAATCTTATCCTTCAAAATAGTGTTCCCTTCACATAAATCATTTAATTTTGAAAATAAGGAAACATTCTCATTTTTCAAAACTTATTTTCTTTTCTAAACATGCAAGTTTATTTCTAAAAAGAATCATTTTCTACATGCATGCAATCAAATTTCTTTTTCAAACTTTTGTTATCTTTTTCTAAGCATGCAATGTTATCTCTAAATGAGTCATGTTCATTATGCATGCAAGCAATGTCCTTTTTCAAAATTTTATTTTCTTTCTTAATTATGTCATATCTCTCAAGCAATAATTGACAAAATGTAGAGAGCTCATCATATGACATACTATCATCTTCTACCTCGGATTCGGTAGTTACCTCAGGGGGTTATCCCCTTGGACCATGTAGCATACGTTGGAGGTGTCGCTCCCAACGTCCGAATCGCTCCCCGCATAGTATAGATCCTTTTCGCCAAGGGAGGTGAGGGTATTCCACACTACAAAAGCCGAGTCAAGATTAGTTAACTTAGACAAATAATCATCATCTAAGCTAGATACTAAAGCATGTAGGGCCTTTGCATTAGCCTCAATGTTCTTACCATTTAAGCAATATTCTTTATTAGTTGTGGCAAGATATACACTAGGCCAAGTCCTTTGAGGAACAAAGACATCTTAACCTTCCAAATTTGGATGTTAAGAATGTCAAAGTGGGGTGGTGACATGAAGTCCATGGTGTGTGTACAAAATATTGTGATTAGCCTAAAGGAGGATCTTTAACTCTAGGTTGTTAGACCCAATATCAAGAGCACTTGGCTCTGATACCAATTGTAAGATCACCTAGAGGGGGGGTGAATAGGTGATGGCTAATCTAATGGTCACTTATGAACAAATAATGCGGAATTAAAACTAAGTAGACCAAATTAAACTTCTTTTAATTAAACACTTATGTATAACACAAGAGTGTTGCCGAATTCCCCTTGCGAGGCTCTGGACAAGCTCCTCTAGATTCCCCTTGAATGGGTTGAGGTGCCGCGTTGGCTCTCTTGGTTGAATACTAGTGTTAACAAGCAATCCCACGCAAGTATATAACAATATAAGCACAAGGGTATATCAAGCATGTAAATTAAAGACAATGTAAGTAATGCAAGATATAAAAGAGACTAAGTGAGAAAGAGAGCAAGAGTGAGCAATCGCAAACACAAGGGTATGTTTCGAGGTTCGAGCACACTTGCTCTACATCCCCGCCTTCGACACACGAAGGATTTCCACTATGCACGATCCAACCGGATCTCTCCTTGGTGCCGCAACACCTACAAGCCCTCGGACTCCCAAGTCCCTTACACACCACAAGCCCACGGCTCGTCGAGGCCGCACCTCAAGCTACAAGTCCTCACTAGGACCCTCAATCAAACCGCGAACACAACCGTCCGCCTTCTCAAAGAACAAGAAATGATCTCTTGGTGATCTAAACACTTGATCACCAATTACAAACTCTCACTACAACTCTCCTATAGGATGAATAGCTCAATGGATGCTCAAGTGTAGTGTGAGAAATCAAGGAAAGAACTTTTGATGAAAAACACAAGAAAATCTCTTTTACACTCTTTGATAAAACTCTCCTTTTAATTGGAAGTATTGACTCTAATTTTGTGGAGAAAAACCCTTCAGAAAGACTGGGAAAAACTAGCTCTAAGGTCTCCAAAAATCTTGGCTTAAAACAATGACAAAACCCCTTTTATATAGAGGCCAGAAAAATCTGACCGTTGGGCTCTGTCAGAGCTACGGTCGACCGGCCCGGTCGCCGGCAACGGTCAAAAATCCGACCGTTGCAGCCTCCGGTCGACCGGCCCGGTCGACCGAGCAACTGGAGAAGAGAGTAAACTCTCTGTCGGTCGACCGCCCGGTCGACCGATAATTCCCGAGAGCAAAGCTCTCTGAAGCGGTCGACCGGCCCGGTCGACCGTTCTCCAGTGCACACTGGCGTGCACGTCGTGCACGTCCGGTCGACCGACCCGGTCGACCGGCCTCTGTCAGTTCTGAAAAATCAGAACTGGCAGAACCAGAAATAGGGATTAAGGATTGGTCTTTTGGCTTAATAAAATCCCAGAAATTCACAGTAAATCCAGAAAAATAGTTTCAATCAAAATAAAAACTGTTTTTCTAAAATATGTTTTTCTAAAACTTGTTTTTCCATAACTTCACAAAATACAAAAACAAGATATTTTGAACTTATAAAGCAAAGTGTGTATGGATATGATCCACCACACAATCAAGATGAAATATCTAGTTTTTGACATAAAGCACTAAACTTGTTTTGGTTAAAGGATATGTATATAAGAAATTACCAAAACCCAAAGTAGATATTTTGTCATAGGAAAATCTCATCAAATACAAAAACAAGATATACTTTTAAAGCATAGTGTGTATGGATATGATCCCTACTACACAAATAAGATGAATATCTAGTTTTTTGACATAAGGCTCTAAACATGGTTTTGGATATAAGATATGTAACTATGAAATACCAAAATCCAAGATAAATATTTTGTCATAAAGAAAAATCTTTTTCTAATAAAAATTCTTTTCTAAAAAGAAATCTTGAATGAAAACTTCAATCAAGAGTGTGTGTGTGATATAGACTTGAGCAATCCACCAATCTATTCTATCCTTTACATTTTTATCTAAAACAAATAAAAATCTTATACCTAGACACAAGTCTTCATCTTCTTGAAGTCTTCACTTGAAGGCTTCTCATCTTCTTGACTTGGTCCAAATGCAATCCACCGAGCTCATCTCTAGATGTGTTCTTGATGCATAGGCTCGTGAATCAACCGGTGCTAGCTTCCAACTTGACTTTAAATCCTTTGTTGAAGCTCCACACCTACTAAGATCTTGATAAGGAATCTGTCACTAATTAAACAGATCATTAGCAAATATAACTACATGAGTTGATCATCATCAAAACTAGAGTGATAGGCCTTTGGGCCAACAATAGCATTGTTGTGGTTCGGATTCTCCACTAGATTCCTCTTCTTATTGGATAGGCAATTGAAGCTTGGAGGTGGTGGTGTTTGTCAACATATTCCACACTGCGAATACGGAATCAAAGTTAGAAGCAAGCAAAAGATATTCTTTAGGAAGTGTGCTTCTAATGGCCTTTAGGGCAAGTGCATTAGCCTCTATATGCTTGCTATCACTAAGGAAGGATTCCTTGGTAATGGCAAGGTGAACCTTATAACCTAGGGTTTGGAGGTATATGGACATCCTAGTCTTCCAAACAAGAATGTTGGAAGGGTCAAACATAGGTGGGGTCATGAAGTCCATGGGTCCAAACTATATGTGTGCAACCAATCAAATGCAAACAAGATTAGCAAATAAGGTTCTCACTCCTAGGATGTTAAGCGTAAGTATCAGGAGCGTAGGCTTTGATACCAATTGTAAATCACCTAGAGGGGGGTGAATAGGTGATAATGCTAATCTAGAAACTAAATGCGCTAAATGCGGAAGCTTAAAAACTAATTTGCAACACACTTAATACAACACACAAGTGTAGCCGAATTCCCCGTGAAGGGCTCTGGACTAACTCCTCTTGATTCCCCTAGATATGGGTTGAGGTGCTATATGAGGCTCTTGTGGTTAAGTACAAGTGAGGCACACACAAACAACAAGAAGCAAGCATATAGGGATGATAAGCAATATGAAATATGCAAGGCATAAATGCAAGCAAGTATGAATGATATGGCAATATGAATAATGCTATGCTCAACACAAATAAAGAGAGAGAGTTAGAGAGACAATGGATCAAACGCAAACACAAAGATATGTTCGAGGTTCGAGCCCCAGCTCTACGTCCCCGCCTTCACGAGAAAGATTCTAATCCACTATACTCCCACCGAGGGAACCTCCACCGAGGAGGATTGTTACAACAATAGGAGTACTGAACTCCTCTCTTAAACACCGCCTTACACCGAGGGGTAGGCTCGTAGCCAAACAACAAACACCTCTACCGAAGAGGGTTACAACCAATCTCCACCTCTCACTAGAAGGAGCAAACCACAATCTCAACCTCTACCAAAGAGGGAGCAAACCAATCACCCGATCAACCTCTACCAAAGAGGGATACAATAAAAGCAAGGGTGTACAACTTGGAGGTTTTCACAACCTCAAACAATCTCTCTTTTTCTCTTTTTCACAAAACAAGATCTTACTAGATTAGGATAGAAGATATAACTCAAGTGGATATCAAGGTATTTTGGAAAGCAAATAACAAAGAAAAACTACTTGGAAAATGTTTTGTAGATGATAGAAATGAAAATCCAAACAATATCCCAAAAACCTAGTTTTCTTTGATTTTCCAAAACCCTTGAAAAACAATAAAGATGAAATCTTTTAAAGCACTAAAACACTTTTTAAAACTTGTAAAAACACTTCAGAAAAGTAGGAATTTTTGCTCTTGAAAATCTTATCCAAAACCCTAAAGAGATGGGGTATTTATAGGCCCAAAAGAAAACTAGCCGTTGGGCTTATCTGGCAGCCTGACAGGCTTGTGGTCGGCTGGCCGGCCGACCGCCAACGGTCAGAAATATGACCTTTGGGTGCAATACGGTCGACCGCCCGGCCGACCGCCCATATACAGAGAGTAGACTTTCTGCTCCGGTCGACCGCTCGGTCGACCGCTCAGATACAGAGAGCAAGGCTCTCTGATTCGGTCGGCCGACCGGCCGACCGGCCCTGTGTCTGACAAACGTCCACAGGGCTGTGCACGTTAGTCAACTGGCCCTTGGTTTGGTGACCGTCCGGTCGGCCGACCTGGCCTGTCAGCACAGTTCTGGGTCTGAAAAACATGTTAAAAATATTTCTAAAAATCTTATAAAAACTTCTAAAAATCCTCAAAAATAGTTTTATCATTTTGCATTGATACATAAACATGTGATAAAAAGTTTAGCTCAAATATCAAGCATATGAAACTATTTTTGTGTTTTAACATTTTACTAAAAAGTAAAACATGTATTTTATCAAACTTTGATTTTTCAATACATGAAGAGGAAAGTCAAAATAAGTTTCTATAACTCATGTAAGCATGTATGTATATAGAGAACATCTAATATACATAAAAATAAAGTAAACTTGTTTTGATCAATCTATTCATGAAAACCAAATCCAAACATAAAACTTGTGTGTTGTGCACTTGAGCATATCAACTATTCATATCTTTACACATGGATCTAAAACACACTAAACTAAACTAGGATACCTAAGTCTTCTGACGATCTTCATCTTCAAGTTGAGTTGGTCCCAAAACTCCGTGATCCAACGAGCAAGGCTATGTATGATCTTGATGCTCGGGCTCGGGAATCACCAAGTGAAAGGCTTCCAAACTCCTCTTTTTGAAGCAATCACCAACTAATATCTTGTTTAATGATCTGAAACTAAAATCACAAGATTATTAGTAAACATAACTACATGAGTTAATCATCATCAAAACTAGAGAGGAAGGCCTCCGGCCCAACACGATAAAGTGGGCAAATACAAGTTGATCCATAGGGAAGAGAGATTCTTTGTGAATTAGTTAATATCCAGGCAAATTAAAAAATAAAATTAAAAGATGGTTGATTACTTTAAGCAGGAAGATACTAATAGGAAAATAATCTAGGAAAAAAATCTACTAAGTTTGAAAATATTAAATAACTTATTCACTCTTCTCAAAATGTCACAATTTACACAATGACTATGTGTTTACAAATCAAAAGAAAGGCATGCAAGTACAAAGTTCTTTTTAGATGATGAACAACTTAAACTAAACGACAATTTTAAAAGTCTTATATCATTTTATTTAAGAATAACTGAAGTGATACACTTTTAATTTACCAAAGTTCTTGAATGGTTTAATGAAATTTTTGATGTTGTTTAATCAAACAAAATCATGACAACAATGAGCACAATATGAGAGGTGAGTACTAACTTAAACTTTTTTTCATATACCCTAGGCAACAGATCAGTTACACATGATTATCAGTTACACATGGTTATAAGTAAATAATAAAACAAAATAGAACGATGAAGAAAAAACATTATAAAAAAATGAAAAACTTTATTGATACTTAACTCTGTTACAAATGATCTTCAAGCTCTTTGGTTGCAGCAACAAGCTTTCACTCTGACTTTTGGAGGATACAAGTGATACATTTAGCTCAAGCCTCTTCCTATTTATGTTCAAACTTTGTGTGGTGGTGTTTTTGTCACAAGTGATTGAACGATCGATCCTCACCACAAACGAGAAATGAAGTGGGTTAGTGCACGTAGATAAAAACACAACACAGAAAAGAAGGACATGAGGATTTATGTGAAAACTCTTAATTGAAATAATCACGGGAGAAAGAGGAGCTTCACTATAATTCTCGGCTTACTGGAATTACAGGAATCTGAAAGGCATATTGATTGAAATTAGAATAGAATCAATATCTAAATCCCCAATCAGAATCATAAGTTGAATCCATTGCTTTGTTAAAGGAGAATATCTATTTATGCTTGACTGAGCTATTGGCATGGAGGCAGATAGGTGCGGGTGAAATCTTCGTAACTGCACAGTTTGCACATGTCGACTTGTTGTAACGGGCATAATCACTGGTGCTACTTTTGAGATTGCATTCAAAAAAATTCACCACTGTTCATAACTGCCTGCGCTGAGTGGTGTAGATGTTATGAATGTGAAGAAATATAAGGCTACATAACTGTCGGTAGATATCAGAGATGATCCATTGCTGGAGCAGCTTGGTTCGTAGCAGAAGTCTTCAGAACGGAGGAAGCCTCAAGCTGAAGAAGATCGTAAGGAGGTCGAGAACAACATAGACTTCGAAGGAGAGCTCTGATGAATCTGGAGCTTTGGAAGATGAGAGACATGGTCGCCATCTTGGACAGATAAGATTTTGACCACTACACTTTGTTACAAGTTGTTAAGACCTCAACTACCTCTTCTATATTTATAAAAACTTGTTTGTTAAGATCTTAATTGTATCTCTTATGGTTACAACTAGTTGATTGTTAGGATCTTAACTGTATCTCTTGTAGTTGCAACTGCTTGATTTTTAGGAGCTTAACTACATCTCTTACTTCAGATAAGATATGAATTGATTGAAAATGATTCTCTATTATCGAAATCTAGATTAGAGAAATCTAGCTTCATACATGATTGTTGGGCTTCCCTCCATGAAATATGGCTTCAATATGACTTGACCATGAGTCTAAATTTACAAGCTTTGCTTTGACTCCTATATTGCATTAAACCATGCTCTCTTTTAGAATATTGTGTTTGTGTTTGTATTCTGCAAAATTAACTAAAAACAAATTAACTAAAAACACTCGAGTAGCATTATTATAGATACAAAATTAATAAATATGGGTAAGTAAAGTGTATGAAATTTTTTCTCATAGAATACTCACATACTTATCTTTTGTTAGTCCGCGCACTCTACAGAAAGGGGAATTCTCGTCAGATTAAATTCGATGTGAAATGAAAACAGCATTAGTTGTAAACTGACATTTGTCCAAGAGTCACGAAAAGTCAGATGTTTAACATCAGATTTTATCCTACGCGAAACACCAATTTCTTGTTGGTTCTATGTAAAACTGGCGCAAAAGGCCAGGCCTTTCGCGTCGGTATACAAAGGCCCTGGCTTTACGCATCAGTTCTACATAGAATTGACGCGAAAGAGGGCCTTTCTCGTCAATTCTATGTAGAACCGACGTGTAAAGTGAGATTTTTTAATAAATAATTAAATCAATATAAAAATCACTATACATCTAAACAGTTTACACATCCGACTTGTACACTCATCAAATATACATATCCGGCCTGAAAATCATCTAATACATGCAAACATATATCCAAATATACATTCACATCCAATACATGCGATATATATTCAAATACACATTTATATATATCTGAACAAAAATCTAATACTAAAACAAAATGCGTCAAAATGAGAGCTAAAACAATATGCACCAAATTAAAACATGCACAAAAGAAACAGGCACCAAAATGGAAGTGAAGCTAATTTTACTTGCACCAAAATAATTTTTCTTGCACCTTAACATCCTTGTAAATTATATACAACATCACTTGTGCTACTTTGAAGCTGAATACCAATATTTTGGACTATTCGAGCCAAAAACATATATAGATATGAACTTAGTAATAGAAGAGAAAAAGTATTAAGGTCAAGTATAGATAAAATGACTTACTACCATCCTTAAGTTGAAGAGGCAATAACATGCACATGTACTCTTTCTCTTGAGTTCTAATCTGTAATTAGAATGAGAAAATTTTATCACAAGTATCTAACTTAAAAGATGTAGAAACTAAATATTAACAAAATTATTTACTACTAAAATGATTTTAAAAAGTATCCACCTACTCTTCTCGAATTTCATTGATTTCATATTCCGTATATGTTTTGCCAAAATTGAACTGCAAACATATTGAAATATTTTTGTTAAATTTAATACTAACAAAAAGAATCGGATGCAGAGAATTATACCTCTGTTGAAATAACATTCATTGAGAGTGAATAATTTTTCGCATCATCCGCATAACGTTGTATCCATACTGAGTGCTATCGGGTTGACGAGGATACTACAAGAATTAGATTAATATATTAATACATAAATAGTTTTAATATTATTAATTTTAAAATATCAAATATTGAATAAAAAATATCTTAATAATTTTCCATTTAGGTCTCTGTGGAGACTGCATATTTGATTTTCGCTTGCTGTGATGAGTATGGAGGGGGCTCTTTTCATAAATTTGGAATATTAAATACTCACATATTAATGGAGATTAAATTTTTTAATAAAGCTAATAAAAAATTACAAGTATTAGACACTCACATATTAATCATAGTCTTAATATGTTCTCGCACATTGCCTCACAATGAACAAAACCAATATACAGTATACTAGGGGTCAACTATACATAATATCCAATGTGATCTATAAAAGAAATCATATAAAAAAGAATTAAATAACAATAACAATTGAATAAAATTATAAAATATGAATTACTTACCTTGCATTATGTGGCACGGGTATAGATTCTTGCATTGTATTTGTGATATATTTGGTCTTTGCAACTCTATCACTAGCCTTTGTACCTATAGAGACAGCGGTAAAATTTGAACAAATAAAATTATAATTTTGAGTTATTCTTACTTTCACACACAAGTTAAACAAAAACCTAAAAAATATCACAAATCAATTATAAAACCTAAACATATTAATTCTAATAAATTGATAAACATTAACGACTTACTTAATGTAAACGAAAATAGTAGACCCGTCTATCTCATTTTTGGATCTAAGCTATGTTATCTCATGCTTATCGATGTAAATTTTGTGATTGTGTCCCACATTTATTTCCAGCATGGGTATAAAAATGGTATAATTATCTCTCATCCCATTCATAAATTCTCCAGTGCCTTGAATTGTGAGTTATCGTCTTCTGCCCTAGCAGGCTGTGGTTGGTTGGCTGATTGATATGTGGGGATGTTTTCTGTAGCCAAAGATGGTGCCACCTCCTTCCCTTTAGTCCCTTTAGCCGTGCATGTAATGATACCATTATCATTAATCAAATTATAAAACTAACATGTGCTTTAATTTTAATAACATACTTGTGGATCCAAAATGACAAGTCTCCTTGGCCACGAACAAGTCTCCTTGGCCACGAAACATAAGTATCAATGGCTTCACCGACGGTACTGGTATCTTCGAGTAAAAATGGTAGCGGTGTAGAATAGTCCAATGGCATCATGATGGACAGTCTATAGCAATCCTCTCTAAGTGGCCGATCGTGAAGTAATTGACATTCATCAGCATATCCCCGCCCCACAACCACTTTATGGGGTCAATGGCCAATTCACATATAAGATTACCACACTGTTACATAAACTAATAAACATGAAATTAACAAAATATTTATGTGATAAATTACAATTAATAAATAAGATTACTACTGGAATCTCAGCTTTGTGATATCTGTTTGGGACCCATGGGCTAACCATCTCAAATTACTAGATATACTATTGGTTTATTTGTCAGTTGAGCTTCAATTCGATTTCAGAACTAATTAATGAACAATTTATTGTATTCATCTATTACCCACTTCTCCTTCTTTATTAGATTGATGCGCTTTGTAAAGTCCATATGCTCATTTATATAAGGTTATACTTCATCACTGCTATACAAAACATATCTATGTGCTTGACAGAATAAGTTCCTAGTGATAGTAACCACATCAAGTTAAATATTACCATTGCCATATGTTCTATTAGTGCACACCCTCTTAGAAAGTCTTATAACTTCAATATTTGATAAATATTCATTATAAAATTCAACTGTCGCTTCATATATGTAACATTCAACAATGCAATCTTCAGGTCGATTTTGGTTCCTCATACCCTTTTAATATTTTTATGTATCGCTCAACTGGATACATCCACCTCAAAAAGATCGGACCACATAGTTTAATCTCTCTAATTAAGTGAACAGTTAGATGCACCATGATATCAAAAAATGAAGGTGAAAAATACATCTCAAGCTGACACAGAGAACCATAATATCCTTTTGCAACTCTTCTAATTTTTCTAGATCAATTACCTTGCTACATATTGTATTGAAAAAAAAGCAAAGTCAGATAATGGTATGACAGACATGTCTCAGCAATATAAAATGTATAATTTTCGATAATAATTGTTGTATCAATATATGATAACATGAGATTTCAATCCAACTTGCCTAGATCTTTTATTGACATGAGACTTCGAATATTGGATGAATAACCACTTGGCACCTTAATTTCGGCAAGACGCTGATATAATTCTATTATCTTGTCTAAAATAATATAACATGTTGGCAGTAAATATGTATTATGTTTCCTCTTCTATGGTGCCAACTGCTTACGTAATCCCATTTCAACCAAATCAAATTTAGATTTGACATTATCCTTAGTTTTAACGAGTATATTGAGTAATATACCAATAATACTATCACATAATATCTTCTCAACATGCATAACATCAAGGTAGTGTCTTACAGACAAAATCTTCCAATATGAGAGATCAAAAAATATTGACCGCTTCTTTCACACATTCTTATTAACTGTATTTTGCTTCACTTTTTCATTACTTGCAATGAGATATTTCACCTGATCATATACACGTTCACTGTTCAATGCAGCTGGAGCTTTTCCTTCTTCTGTAGTTCCATTAAACGCTTTTCGTAGCCTCCGATAATGGTGCAACATGGACTAGAATTTTGGGTACCAAGGCATATTGTCTTCTTCACATACATGATATGCCTTATGTCCTTTCCCATTGTACCCTGATAAGTTACCATATGCTAAAAAATTATTTATTGTCCAAAGTAATATAGCTCAAAATGTGAAAAATTCTTGATGATATGCATCAAATACTTTTACCCATTCTTCCTACAATGAGAGGTGTCAAATAAACATCTATATCATTTCCTGGTTGTCTGGGACCCGATATTAGTAATGACAACATTATAAATTTGCCCTTCATGCACAACTAGGAAGAAAGATTATTAATAGTCAAAACAACTGGCCATATACTGTGTGTATGCTACTCATGTTACTATGAGGGTTCATTCCATCACCCGAAACACCTAAACAAAGATTTCTTGTATCACATCCAAATTCGAAAAACTTTAAATTAATCATTTTTCATTGCGGAGAATCAGCTAGATACCGACGCATATTATCAATAATCCTTTCGTCTGAATGCCACGTCAAACTCTTCGCATATTTTGCATCCCTATACATGCCTTGAAATTTAGGTATTATCGAAAAATACCATAACACCTTAGCCGAAGAATTCTTATTTGTTTTGCATCGTGACCTTCCACACACCGGACATACCTTTAAACTTTCGTATTCATTTTGATACAAAATGTAGTCATTAGGGCAAGCATGTACCTTCTCATAATTGATACTCATAGAGCACAAGATCTTATTAGCCCCGTATGTCTAGTCCGGAAGTTATTATCCTCAGGAAGCATATCTTTTAAAAGTTAGAGTAAAGTCGTAAAATTATGATTGCTCCACCTATTTTTCGCTTTTAGATTGTGCAATCTCAATACTGTAGACAACCTAGTGAATTTAGAGCAACCAATATATAAAGGTGTTTCTGCATCATTCTTCAAACTATCCAATATTTTGTGGCGATCCATAAAGTTTTCTTCAACATCATGCACCATGTCTTCTAATTTATCGCTCTTATTATAGTCAATTTCTTCTCTTTTATCACATCTTTTTTTTTCCTAAATTAATAGGTCTATCTTCTCTTTAAATCTCACCATGTTATATCCTTCTTATATTACCTTGATCAATCTCGTTGATGAATAAGTAACCTTTAAATACTTCAACCTTAAGTTTATCAATATAAGCACATCTTATGCACAAACACTTAATATGATTAGGATTGTTGACACGCTCATCAGCAAACTTGATAAACTCCTCTACACTATTCTAATATTCCAGTCTTAACATATTAGCAATCATCCATTTTTGATCCTTTTTTATATAGTATGAACATAAAATATAAAAAAAACTAATTATTTACAATATACATAACATGAATTAAGGAGTAAACATACTTAATTTGTGTATCCACTACAATATAAAAAGTCGAGCTTTTAACACCAGTTAATAAATAACTGACGTAAAACACATACAAGCCAACTCACAATTGCAATTTGGGACCACTAAAAAATAATTTATCCAGCAAACAAGGAACTTGGGACTACTCATGATTTCACCCTAATATGAAGCACAATACAACCAATTGAAGGAATTTTAAAAAAGTATACAGTGATTACCTCGAAGCTGCAGGGAAGGAGGGTTCATTCATGGTTGGAGAGATCAAGGCGGCAGGGAGATCAGGGCGGTGGGGGAGATCAGGGTGGTGGGGGCCCGTTCGTGGTCGGCAGGGAAGATTCGGGTGACGAGATCAAGGCGGCGAGATCAGGGCGGAGGGGCCGTTCGTGGTCTGGGAGAGAAGACGGAGAGGGCTTCGAAGGCGGCAGGGAAGATTCGGGCGGCGAAATCTAAGCAGCAAGGGGCGAGATCAAGGTGGTGAGGGCCTCATTATCGGCGAGGACGAGGACGATGAGGGGGAAATCAAGGCGGCGAGGGCGGGGAGATCATGCGGAGGAGACGAGTTCGTGTTCGGAGAGAGACGGCAGGTGCGGACTCGAGCGCGGCGAGGGCCTCGAGGTTGGCAAGGGTCGGTGAGGATGCGGACGACTAGGGGAGATCAAGGTGATAGAGGGTTGCGCGAGTGGGGAGATCAAGGCAGAAGAGGGCAGAAAGAAAGGAGAGAAAGTTAGGGATACAGTGGAACTCTCTGCGGGGGGGTCGGGGTCATTAGTGGGTGCAGGGCTGACCTATGGCATAGGTTCTATAAAAAAACCGACACGAAAAGTCCTAACTTTTCTCGTCAGTTCTATAAATGAACCAATGCGAAAAGTCAAACCCTGACTCTGAGTTAAAAAGTGTGACCCACAGAAGATATTTTGCGTCGGTTATTTTTTAGAACCAACGCGAAAAGTAGGGCCCATATATGTCACAGATGTCAAGTAAATACAAAAAAACCAACACCCTATATATAGCATCGTTTGTATATTAAAACGACGTTGGAAGTGCCGTCACCTTTTCCCACATTTTTTAGTAGTGTTGAGCAAAAAGAAAAAATCTAAACTTATCTCCTAAAGTAGGGAAATCCTAATGGACATTCAGTGATCTAATAGGATGGTAAAAGCCTTTGTCATGATAACAAAGAGGATCTGAGCTAGTGGATTGCCTTGTCATAGTCCATTAGTAGGCTGAAATGTCTCTTGAGTAATGATCATGCCATTTGAAGGGAAGCGTGAAGTTTGTCGTATAGGCGATATTCCATTTTATCCATGTATCACTGAACCCCAGCCCTATCATCAAATTTTGGAGGAAATCCTATCTGACTCTATCATATGCTTTCTCCATATCAAACTTAGCCAGAAAAAATTGACGTTTATTTTTGTGGCCTACGCGAATTGAATGCCATAATTCTTGAACGAGGAGGATGCTAGCAGCTATATCTCTTCCTGGAATAAAGCATTTTGCTCGGGTTGTATCAGAGTGGGAAGTATCTGTCGTCTCCATCGTGAAACTAGGATGGAAGCAAGTAGCTTATACATTGTAATGCAGACAGTTATAGGTCAGAAGGCATTTATAGTAGTTGGTGAAGATACCTTAGCAGCCAAGGCAATCGCTGCTGTGTTCCATTGTTTTTGCATCTTTCCATGAGCGAAGAAGTATTGAACTGCATTGACGATATCATATTTGATGACCAGCCAATTTTGTTTGTTGAATTCGACAATAAATCCATCTCGTCCTGGGGCCTTACATCGCGTTAAACACATCAACACGAATTTCATCATCTGTGTGATTGGTGCGATCAGTAATGTATCAGTACGAGCATCAATTTGGTTGTCAACAAGACGAAGGATCTCATTTAGTTTAGATTAGGCCTCTGTTGTCAATGGAGAAAGTCTTCAATGGTTTAAGAAGTGGTCAAAAGCAAGGTGGAGAACTATGGAGTCATTTACTAATAAGCCTGATCAGAATGTTGCTGCTGAATTTTCTATAAAATAAGCCCCAAAACGTGTTCCCTGGTTGAGTTTTCAATTTGAATGAATGATATGTAAATGTCAATATTCCAATGTTGTTTTAATAATGAACTATATTATACACATTGATCCAGTATGATGTTGAAATATTTGAACTCAGCTCACTGCTCATTTAAACAGTCCTTTCTCCTATGTCTCCTTCTTTTCTATTTTGAAAATTTTCATTTTCTTTTCTTTCTTTTCCCTTTTTTCTTGTGTGTATGTGTCTACGTGTGTTGAGTGGGTTGGTTGGGGTTGGAGGGTTTAGCTTTTGGGCACTCAAATTGCATAAGAACAACATGGGTACAATACCCAATTATCAGTCTCAAAAGACAGTAATTCTTTTCCAATTTGAATAAAAAGTTTAAGACTTTACTGCTATGTTTGGCAAGTGAAGTTAGGGATTAAGATTTAATGTCCTGGGGAAGAGAATTGGAAAGGAGTTAGGAATTAGATTTTTTTTGGTTGTTTGGATGAAGCTAGATTAGTAAGATTTAGTAATTGAGATTAAGAGAAAGAAAGAAAAATGCTAATTCTATTCTTTTGGTGGAATTTGTAACTCCTGAGTTGAGTGGATTTCAAGATGGTATTGAAGGTGGTTTTGGGCTTGTTTCACCTAATTCTTAACATTTTTTTTATTTATTTAGCAAGAGTTACTGAGAATTAGCTCAATTCTTGAGCTACCTTCAATTGCCAAATGAGGCCTACATATGTAAACTGGATTTGTAAAGCTTACCCCATGATGTGAACGTACAAAATATGTGTAAGCAAAACCCTTTCTTTTATGAGCAAAGTAGTTATGTCAGCATTCAGTACGTCTCTCATCCATCCCTTCACTTTTTACCCATCTATTTTCCTATTTTTCTTCAGCTAGTATACCGGGTACGTGATATACATGTTAAAGAAAGATAGCTAAAGGATTAATAATTTGATATAATTAGATATTTATGTTGATTAGTATTAGAATAAATATTATATTACTTTAATAAAAATTCTGACTCATATAATATAAGAACGTAAAACAATAAGAAAATTAGTGTTAAGTTTGATTCTTATCTCAATTTAAGCATAATACAGCTTATATAAAGCTGAAAAATAACAATTATTACAAATTGATAGTTATTAGGCAGGTATTCAAAAAAATATGGGATTTCATTATTTTTTTTTTTATACGATTTTACAAATATCAATGTTTTTGGATTTATTTTAGATTTATTTTGTGGTGGAGTAAAGTTTTTGTAAAAGTAGAATGTATTGATTTGTATTAATTTATCTTCAATCAGAGTATAAATTATCTTCAATATTTAAAATAATAGATAATAGCATTGGCAAACGAGTCAAATGAATTTTTCCTAAACTCTATTATCTTTACTACTATAATTTTATTACAAATAACAATTGAATATTAATTTTTTAGAAAAATCTTATGGAAAAATCATAATTTAATCAATTATCTTTCTATATCTTATTTCTTTTTGAATAAGCACATGGTAAATATATATCAATCTATAATAACTTTTTAACTTTCATATTTCTTTTTGAAAATTTATATATCATACTTAAATTTAGATAAATATTAATTTAATAGTAGCTTAGCTAAAATCTTTTTTTCTTCCTTATAGGCTGTCTAAAAATCATTAAAGACAAGCCATTAAAAAAGACAGAGTTTCAGGTTCTAGATGCAGGACTAATGATGGCCACCCGCGTCTCAACATCAAAGCGCGTGGGCTCAACACCCGCGTCTCAACATCAAGGCGCGTGGGCTCGACACCCGCGTCTCAACCTCAAGGCGCGTGGGCTCGACACCCGCGTCTCAACATCAAGGCGCGTGGGCTCGACACCCGCGTCTCAACCTCAGGGCGCGAGGGTCCAAGGCCCGCGTCTCGGTTATAACCGCCCTGGTTATGGGGCCAGTCACTGCCCACATAGCGGGGAAGTTAGCCCCTCATTGTGGAGCACTTTTAGGAGGCACGTTCACCCCTGAAGCCTCTATAAATAGCCCCGCCTCTATGAGGAGAAGAGAACACAAGAGATCAGAGATAGACAACAGACTATACCCAGGCAGACAGAGAGAGAGAGAAGCAAGAGAGAGCTCAACTCTTCAGCAAGCTTGCTGCGTACAAGTTGCTCTTTGCCTACCTTCTCTTTGAGAGTTTTGGTAGACAGAGCTGTGCTACTCCTTCTACCAGCCGAAGAGAAGATCCCCGAAGGTCTAGACGGTCACCCGGTCAACGGAGAACAAGATTCACTCTCCATCGCCACACGAAGAACCCAGCCTTAAACAAAGGGAGGATTCAAGACTCAACATCCTCCCTCCCTTGTAATCGGAAGACTGATCTGTTGTGATCTTCTATCTAATCAAAAGAATTTTATAATCGAATCCTTCTTTTTCCGACGCATACAAGAGATGGCGACTCCGCTGGGGACTTCATTTGTTACCGACGAGCAAATCGTGGCGCAAGGTGACATCCTCCGTAAGGGGAAGATGGTCGAATCGCTAGTTGTCGAGTTCGACCAGGCGAAGTACGAAGAGTTTCTCTCTTCCGGCTCCAAGAGCCCAAGGACCCGCGTCTGCCGCAGGATCTCGGCGGGGAATGGCCCCGAAGCCCGATCAGAGGCTCTCTCGGGCGCCGCCGCTGCCAACTGTGCTAAGCCGGATACACGCGCCAACGCCTCTCAGGAGGCCCGCATGGTCTCAGGCACAACTGCCGTTGCTACCAACCGCGCCGCGCGGAACACACGCGTCAACGTCTCTCAGGAGACCCGCGTGGTTAAAATCTCCGGTGTCCAGCATCAGGTCGTCGTTGGTCTCTCTCTACCTCCACGACGCAACCGAAATGCTGAGCGTCGTCAGAGGAGGCGTGCGCGTCAGCTTCAAGTTGGAACTTCTGATTGTCCAACTGAGGTTGCACGCAACGCACAAACTGGCGTCTTAGCTGCGCTGCATCCAGCGCGTCCGCGTTTGGCGGCCCAAACGCAAGACTCCCCAAATTAGGTCCTCTGAAGACCAACTTATCAAACTTCAAGGTGAAACCTCTGCGCCTCGTCAGACGCAAGAGGTACGCCCCCATAGGCGTAGGGCCCAGCAACCCACTCCCTCTCAAACTCTTCTGCCCCGACGCACTAAGGGGCAACGCGACAATCGCGTCTCGTCTCAACAGAGACGCCAGACGCGCGCCTTACAGCCGCGGCGCGAAAGTCGCGTCCGTGAAACCCGCGTCCGGCATATGGATGCCTCCCGTCTTCGACGTTGCGAGGTTAATCTCTTCGATCCCCCTCCCGTGGATCTGAGGGATTACTTGACGAAGAAAAGAAGTGCCAATCAGGTCACTTCATCATGTTGCTGCCAATGGCTCATCTCTATGCTCTCCGAGTGCCGTTGTGGTTCAGGTGTGCACCAGCAGTCTTTAGTTGGACAGCTGACCCTGATACCCCCGTCAGCCAAAAGAAGACGCTCTCATAGGCGGAGGAGTTTCTCTGACGCTGAATACCCAGAGCTCACTGCGAATATGACAAGCAGGAGCAGAGGAAAACAGCATGCAGTCAGCTCTGACGAGTCTGACTCTGAACCGGAAGGAGTGTATCGACACACTCGTACCCGGACTGGGGCCATCCCCCTGATTGATTATAATGCCCTAGCCCGGGGCATCAAAGTGAACGACTCTCACTCTGCAATAGCAGAATCGCAGGCCTCGAATTCTTTCATCGAGAAGGAGGCCTTCACCTACATGACGAGCACTCCCGAAGAGACAGCCCGACGCCTGGACCTGCAAGCTCAGATCCAGAAGGAACAACTTGAGATGATTCGTGCTCAGCAAGAATCCATTGACTCTCTCAAGCAGATGCTTGCGCAGTTGCTCGAAGACAGGAAGAAATCTCCCCCTAAAAAGTCTAAAGGCAAGGGAGAAAGCTCGTTGTCTGTGCACCCTGATGGAGAGAAGCCCACCTCGACCTCGTCCAAATCCTCGTCGCAAGGGAAGGACGACCAAAATCAGGGGAATATTCATTCCGAAAGAATGAATCAATTAGAGCAACGCCTTGAGGCCCTCACTAACCGTAAAGGCCTCCAGGAAGTGGGGGTGGTCCGGCCTTATCCGGCCGAGTGGGACTTGGTTCCATACCCGCCCAAGTTTAAGGCTCCAACCCTCCAGGCATTCGATGGGAAGGGGTCACCCAACCAACACCTCTACTACTTTAAATCCCAAACAGGGAATGTAGTAGACAATGATGCCATCTTGGCACGTCTGTTCATTGGCACCCTGAAAGGGCTCGCCTTCGAATGGTTTATGAAACTCCCGGAGGGCTCCATCAAGAACTGGGGCGATTTGGAGAAGCTATTCCTAACGCGCTTCTTCGAAGACGACTCGGAAGTCACGATGCCCACCCTTTTGGCTACCAAACAGCGAAAGGGAGAGTTCGTCAAATCTTTCGTGGAAAGATTTCGGAATGTGGCACTCCGATGTCCGAGCGGCATGACCCAGGTTACCCTGGTGGAAACATGCCGCCACAATCTCCAAACCTCACTCCTTGCTCAAATAGGAGTTGCTGAAAGCCGCACCTGGAAGTAGCTGGTCCAACAAGGTGAACAGGCTGAGGAGATTGTTGCCCGCGTCAGGGCGGAAGAAGGGAAGCCACGGCCAGAGAGGTCAACCAGGCGTGCGCCATACACATCCCTCCAGACAAAGCGGAAGGATAATTTGGCAATGGAGACCAAATCTCCCGCCAAACCTCAACCGGTCAAGGCAAGTGGCTCTTCAAGCCAGCCACGCGCCAACAAGCAGTATTCTTTCAAGGAGGAACATGTCGATTCGCTCTTTAAGCTACTCAACAAGAGCAATAGACTGAAGCTCCCTGAAGCCAGGCGCCCTGAAGAAGTCGGTAAAACCGACAATCCCAATTACTGCTTATACCACAGGATGTTGGGACACCCCACCAAAAGCTGCTACGTCTTCAAGGACATCCTTCAGGCCCTGATTGACGCGGAGGTATTAAAACTCCGACCAGAGCAGAAGAAGGTGACGGCTAACATGACGTCAGTTCTCCAGTTCGGAAGACAACCCCCAACGCCTTCAGGAGTGGTCCCTGTTCCGAAAGGAGAGCTAAGAGTGATCAACATAGATCCTCACCAGCAACAAGAGAAAGGCCTGATACCTGTCCCCACGCCTCGAGGGGAAATCATGTAGGTCCACCCTGACCTTGTTGACGCCCAGCAATGGACTACTGTAACTAATAAGAAGTCCAAGGGCAAGGCAAAGGCGTCATCCTGTAATGTGGTGTGTGCCTCTTCTCGAGAAACGGATACCGATATTCCTTTGCTAACCGATTCGGAAGAGTAAACAATAGTTCTGGCCACAGAACCCAGTCAACTGGTGGCAGAAACCCGTTCAGGGCAGTCATATTTGAAAAAGTATGACGAAACGGCGGCAACCCCTCCACAACCAGCTGCAGAGCCAACCAAGCCCTCCACAAAACCACCAGTGGAGAAACAGAAGGAGATTCGATTTTCTCGAGCCCTTCAAAAGGGCATCACGGAAGGATCTACGGCGCCTTACCGCTTTGACGTCCTGGCTCAATTGGCCAACATCCCGGCACGGATTACCTTGTATGAGCTTCTTAGGCTGTCAAAATCAACCAGAGAAGCTCTACAAGAGGTTGTGGCAAATGCTGAGGTCTTCATGACCCAGGTGCCAAAGGAGGAAGATGTAGAGAATTGTCTCCACACCTCCCAGAACGCCCCCTGCATCACCTTCACGGCAGAGGATATGCAGGTTAAAGGGAAGCATGATCGACCCCTGTACTTCACAGGGTATATTGGATCATCTGAAGTGAACCGCATTCAGGTAGATCCAGGGTCCGCGTTGAGCATCATGCCTCTCCGGGTCATGTAACATCTGGGCATTCCTACTCATCGTTTGAGCCCTACCCAGACAACTATCTATGGGTTCAATGCCAACAAGACCCGTCCGATGGGGAAGATTAGCTCAAATGCCAGATTGGAAGTTTAAAGTCGGAAGTGACATGCTACATCATTGATGCCGACACTTCCTACAACCTATTGCTGGGACGGCCGTGGATTCACCGCAACTCCATCGTTCCCTTTACTCTCCATCAAGTCATGAAATACATTGACGAGAATGGAAAGGTGCAGATGTTGATTGTCGAAAGACATCCATTCAAAGGGGTCGAGAATTATTTCACAGACTCCTTACTGTACCAAGATCCCGTGGAGACGGATGAAGTCCCGCAACCGGAAGAACCAGACTCTGGCAATGAAGCCGACACCGAGCTGGAGGAAGATGAGTGTGTGTGGGAGTTAGAGCCACCTGTAACGGGCATTAATAAGCCTGATGTTGATAATACCTCCGCCGATGATGTAGGCGGTTGGTACATTAATTAAGAAATGGATTTAGCGTATTTTTTTATGTTTGCCTCTGATTCAGTACCGTCAGACACTAGTACTGACGTGGATGACGATCTCTGGTCGGCAATGGATGCTTTGACATCATTGCATGTACCAATGAAATCGTCCTTTAAAACATGTCGAAATGTCGGCGATGCACAAGAATCAATATTCATGGTTCCAGCAAGAAGGAAAGGCCAAAGACCAATTCTCTTCGGACGAATTGAATCCAAACCAATGACTCATGAAGAATCAGAAAGCGAGCAGGAATCCCCTCAGTTCGGTCATTATGAGCCAAAGGCACTCAGAATGATGAAAAACATGGGGTATGACCTAACCAGCAGACCCGGGTTGAACTTTGGCAAAGGAAGAAGAACGCTACTTCGATCCTTTGTGCCGAAAGGAAAAGCACCCGATTATTATCATCAGACTCGCAGGGGGTTGGGCTATGTATCAACTCCGGCTCCATCAGCCTCTGATTCTCGAGAATCGTCAGGTCAAGATTACTCTTCGGGCACGTCATCATGGGAGTCAGATGCTAGTGTCGGCAACATCTTCAGAGAACTTTCAGTGAACATGGTTTCAACAAGCCACCTGGAAGACGGAGATGAAGAAATGATCCAATCCGATACAGATCCTTGGATCAGACATTTAAATGCTCTTTGGGACACCCGCTTTGAGCAGCGAGAGCCACCCACAGAAGACAAGGTTGTTCAGATCAATTTAGGAGATGAGGCTAACCCTAAACCCATCTTCATAAGCGACGGCCTATCACCGTCGGAGAAAAAGGATCTAATATCTCTTGTTTAAGAATACAGAGATGTCTTCGCTTGGAATTACGAAGACATGCCTGGACTGGATCCTCAAGTGGCTATGCACCACCTCAACATCAATCCGGATGTAAAGCCTGTCAAACAACAACAGCGACGGTTCCGTCCAGAAGTAATGGAGGCGATTCAATCAGAGGTCAGAAAGCTTATAGATTCTGGCTTCATTAGGGAAGAGCAACATCCCGATTGGGTAGCCAACATCGTCCCCGTTGCTAAGAAAAACGGAAAGATCCGGATCTGCATCGACTTCCGTGACCTAAACGAGGCTTGTCCCAAAGACGAATTCCCACTGCCAATCACAGACGTCATGATTGACAATACTTGTGGATTCGAACGAATATCCTTCATGGACAGGTTCTCAAGATACAATCAAATCAAAATGTATCCTGACGACGAAAAGCACACCTCCTTCAAGACACCATTGGGGGTCTACTGCTATACCGTCATGCCCTTCGGACTGAAGAATGCGGGGGCAACATATCAAAGGGCTATGAACGCCATTTTCCAGCAACAAATACGCAAAACGGTGGAATGTTATGTTGATGATATTGCGGTGAAAAGTCGCGCTAAGGGTGATCACATAGCTGACCTGAAGGTGGTCTTTGACATCATGCGAGCTCATCAATTGAAGATGAATCCCACCAAGTCCTTCCTGGGCGTGGCCAGTGATAAATTCTTAGGATTCATTGTAACCTCCACCGGAATCCATTTAGACCCGGAAAAGGTTCGCGCTATCCAGGACATGCAACCTCCGAGAAATCTTAAGGAACTCAGGGGATTACAAGGACGATTGGCGTACATCCGCAGGTTCATCTCAAACCTCTCCGGAAGATGCCAACCCTTCGCTAAGTTGATGAAGAAGGGTGTCTCATTCATTTGGGACGACGCTTGCCAACAAGCGTTCGAGGAAATCAAGCAATACCTCACCCAACCACCAGTCCTTGCAGCTTCAATATCCGGGAAACCTTTCCTGGTATACGTCCGAGCAATGGATCATTCTTTGGGAGCTCTACTAGCTCAGAATGATGATCAAGGACGAGAGCGAGCAATCTACTATCTGAGTAGAACAATGATCGGAGCCGAACATCGGTATAACCCGATCGAGAAGGAGTGTTTGGCATTAGTGTTCACCATTCAGAAAATGCGACACTATCTGGTAGGCCAAACCAGAAATGTCATATCAAAAGTCAACCCCTTGAGGTTACTCATGACAAAGCCTTCATCGCTAAATGGCCGACTGGCAAAATGGGTCATATTGTTATCTCAATATGAAATGCACTTTTTACCACAGAAGGTCATTAAAGGTCAAGCGGTGGCGGATTTCCTGGCTGAGCATCCAGATCCGAGGGCAACCAAGCTCTACGACGATCTCCCAGATGAGGTCGCTGAAGCCTGCCAGACCCAGACATCCTTTGAAAGGCAGGTGTGGCAACTTTTCTTTGATGGTGCGTCTAGAATGAGCCCAAAAGGACACCTAGTGGCAGGGGTAGGAGTAGTACTTGTCTCCCCGCAGAACTATGTGATTCCTCGAGCTGTCTCATTAACCGAACCTTGCTCCAACAATGTAGCGGAGTACAATACTCTTTTGATTGGGATGCAGTTCGCCGATGAGATTGGCGTTAAAAATCTCGAGGCATATGGCGACTCTAAACTCATCGTCAGCCAAGTTCGCGGGGAGTACGAGGTCAGACATGAAGACCTAGTACCCTACTACAACGCAACTATCCGCATGGTCGAAAGGTTCACAAACTTCTACATTGACCATGTACCACGCAAGCAAAATGCGCACGCAGATGCACTTGCATCCCTCGCGGCCTCCTTAGCTCTTCCAGCTGGAGCAATGGAGAAAGTATTCGTCTACATCCACGACCTGTATTGCCCGAGAACTGCCCTCGAAGACTATCAGGAGTCAAAGGGAGAGTGTCAAGGCAAAGAAGCGCTGGAATTGTCAACCGGGCCAGAGCTTAAAGACTGGCGATTCCCCTATATCGACTATGTCTTGTACGGCATCCTGCCTGAGGATGCCAAAGAAGCGGCTGCCATTCGAAGGAAAGCCCCCAAATTCTACTATAATGCAATTACGCGAACATTGTATCGTCGATCGCATGACGGGATCTTGCTCCGCTGCCTTTCACCAAAGGAGGCACAGGAAATGTTGAAAGAAGTCTATGACAGTATATGTGGAGCCCATCAACCTGGCCCAAAACTTGCATACCGACTCCAAAGGCTGGGATATTATTGGCCTAAGATGATCGCTGACGCCATCACTTATGCCAAAAGATGTCACGCCTGCCAAGTACATGGCGATTTCATCCATCAAGCGCCAGGATACCTTCACTCTACAACCTCTACCTGGCCATTTGAAATGTGGGGGATGGATGTAGTTGGCCTTATCAGCCCGCCGTCATCAAAAGGACATCGGTTTATTTTGGCAATAACCGATTACTTCTCCAAATGGCTGAGGCCGTTCCTTTGAAGGAAGTGAAGTCATCTGATGTGATCAAGTTCGTGAAACATCACGTCATTTACCGTTTTAGGGTACCTAGATGAATTGTCCACGACAATGGGCCCCAGTTCATCAGTCAAGCTTTCCAAAGGTTCTGCGCTAAGTTCAGAATCCAGAGTGTGTCCTCAACGGCATACTACCCCGCCGCTAATGGTCTCGCAGAAGCTTTCAACAAGACCATTGGCAAGCTCCTCAAGAAATTCGTCTCGAAAAGTCAACGTGACTGGGACGACAAGTTAGGTGAATGCTTATGGGCTTATCGCACAACTGTGCGAACCCCGACTAAAGCCACGCCATTTTCTTTGGTATACGGGTGTGAAGCCGTGCTTCCACTCGAAATCCAAATTCTATCTCTACGCGTTGCCTTGACAACAGAGATGACAACAGAGGAGAAGCATCAACAGCGACTCCAAGAATTGGAAGCCTTAGACGATAGGCGTCTGCAGGCCCAACAGCAAATCGAGCTCTACCAGGCTCGAATCACCAGAGCCTTCAACAAGAAAGTTAAAGTGCGAACTTTCAAGAAAGGCGACCTTGTCTTAGCCGTCAGAAGACCCATGGTAATGACGCACAAGACAAAAGGAAAATTCCAACCCAAATGGGAAGGGCCATTTGTAGTAGAGTCAGTCTACTCGAATGGGTCATATCGTCTCATAACTTCAAATGGCGATACACTCATGATGCCGATCAATGGCAGATTCTTGAAGAAATACTATCCCTAGATAGTGTTCTTCCTCAGAACAAGTTCAAAATTACACCTCTGATCAAAACAAGAAGAATTTCTTCATTAAAATATCCGACGCCTCCGATGGCTAAGGATAGAGGAAAATGTTGGCCTCTAAGCCCAACATAAGTCTTCGACAACTTATCGTGCTAAGGGGAATAGCATGGCTAGCCCAACTCAAACGGTAGTTGGTAAAGACATATCAAATCCGTTGATAGCTGAGGGTTTGCTAAAAATCATAAGTGGACTCAACTCCACTCTCCCCTCCAAAATCCCTTACCAATTCTCATCCACAGAATGGTAGGCCTACAAGATACAGTTGTTGCCAAGTTAACGCTATACCTCTGGCACTTCAAACTCCACCTGTCCATTCTTATCAATAGAATGACAGGTCCTCAAATTGCTCATATCGCAAATCAATTTCTGTCAAGTTAATACCACACCTCTGATAAATTACTGTTAAGTTAACATTACACTTCTAAACAGTACATTAAGTTTCTGCCAAGTTTAATACCACACCTCTGACAGTCACTTTCCTCTAGACTTCCATGTCGAAGCCGAAATGGATGATGCTAAGTTCAACATCACACCTCTAGCATCCAATTCATTGTTAAGTTCAACAATACACCTATGACAATGAATTTCTCTCGAACTTCCGTATCAGAGTCGAGATGACCAATGCCAGGTTCAACATTACACCTCTAGCATTGCCTTCACTGTCAAGTTAAACATCACACTTATGTCAGTGACACTTCTGTTTTCCCAAATGAAACTGAAGTATTTCTGAGTCAGGTTAATATCACACCTCTGACTCACATCCTTGTCAGGGTAACATCATATTTCTGACAGGACTACATTCAACCCGTTAAGTTAATATCACACCTCTAACGGTAAAAACCTTCTTAGATTTCCCGCGGATCTAGATTCACTTGCTATTCTCTTCAATAGAATGACAAGTCTACCTAAACACATTATTAGGTTAATACTACACCATTAACAGTGTTTTCCTTCAAATCCCCAGCTGAGCTTAATCAAGTGAATCCTAAACCTTGATAAAGGCCCATCTTCCCTGGGGGTACAAGTTCCACTTGTCATTCTCCTTTATAGGTTGACAGGTCCACAAAATTATCTTATCTCCTGTCAAGTTAATATTACACCTCTGACAGCATTGGGGAGTTCCAAAAATAGGATTTCTCTCTAAAAAGTTTGACTGTTTGAAATTATCATCATAGTTTTAACAAGTCAAAGTCCTTTGCTTCTAGGCGTCTGACCAAAAAAAAAATTCAAGACAATAGAAGGAGAAAAGAAAAGTGTCACTTTTATTTATATCCAGGCACATAAAAGTGATACAAAAACGCTCTCTTATACAATAAGATTGAGTGTTACAGTTAAGGAGTATAAAGAAGTCTCTCTCTCTCAGAGGTTGCACTCGCTCCTCAGCTGCAGGTTATTCCGAGTACAGGATGCTTGGAAGGGCGCCAAAGTAGGATCGAACATTGTGGCAACGATCAGAAGCTGGTTGCACCACGATGCATGATGCAAGAAGTCTCTGGCTGATCGAGAACAATGGTGGTTCTTGAGGTCTGATGGCAGCAGAATCTTCTGATCCCACCTGACCATCCGAAGCCGGGTTATGATCCGTCGAACACCTCCATCCAAAGTGGGGGTATGATCCTTCGTTAATGAACATCTCTTCCGCCAGAAGATCGTTTAATGAGCATGGAGTTTCCTCGATGTCACTTCTGGGGTAAGAGAGGAGGTTTTAAGACCTCACAGGGGATGCTACCCACCACTGTATCCACTGCAACCCCCGCCGTCATACCCACTGTGACCGTGACCAGCCCGCAAGCATGACTGGTGCATCGCGTCCAATGAGATCTTGACGAGGGTTAAGTCCCCGTCAGGGATCGTGATTTCTTCCCTTGTGGACGACGGAGACTATGATTTCTTCCCTTGTGGACGAACATCGAACAAGTTCGCCGGCCGATATATTCTCCCACGGGCCCAGCGAACGTGAAAAAGGATGATCAAGCCTACCTGCAAGAAGCAAACAAGGGGATTAGACAATTCAGAGCTTAGTATACTTCGACAGAAGAAAACTAAGTCACAAACGCGGTTATTGCTGAAGACTGCAGACGCGGGAATGACCCGCACGCTGGGCCAGATTCCTGCAAACAGACGCGAGCAAGACTGTGATACACACAGAATTCAAACGCGACCTAATTTCACATCCGCGTCTAAGATACAAGGTGCACAGAGAATCAGACGCCAAAAATTGCCATCTCTCTGTTGGAGGAACAGGAGTTGCAAAAGTTCAGGCCTGAAACCTTCGACCCGAATTGAAATTCTTCCAAGTCAGTGGCCTCAAGACGCGAGTGTAGGCTGTCTAAAAATCACTAGAAGACAAGCCATTAAAAAGCAGAGTTTCAAGTTCTAGGCGCGTGGGCTCAACACCCGCGTCTCAACCTCAAGGCGCGTGGGTTCAACACCCGCGCCTCAACCTCAAGGCGCGTGGGCTCAACACCCGCGCCTCAACCTCAAGGCGTGTGGGCTGAAACCCGCGTCTCAGTTATAACCGCCCGGTTATGGGGCCAGTCACCGCCCACATAGCGGGGAGGTCAGCCCCTCATCGTGGAGCATTTTTAGGGGGCACGTTCACCCCCTAGGACCTCTATAAATAGCCTCGTTTGCTATGAGGTCAAGAGGGTGGCAATTGGCGATCGGCAAGCGACGGGCAATTGGAGATCAGAAGAAAATTAGAAGGCAGAAGGCAATCAGACGACAAGACAGAGACAGGAGAGAGCTCGACTCTTCGTCAAGCTTGCTGCGTACAAGCTACTCTTTGCCTACCTTCTCTTTGAGAGTTTTGGTAGACAAGAGCTGTGCTACTCTTTCTACCAGCCGAAGAGAAGATCCCTGACGATCCCGACGGTCATCCGATCAACGAAGAACAAGATTCACTCTCCACCGCCACACGAAGAACCCAGCATTAAACAAAGGGGGGATTCAAGATTCAACATCCTCCCTCCCTTGTAACTGGAAGGAAAAGTTGTTTTTGTTGTAATCTTTTCATCTGATTCAAGGAAAATTTTTACAGCATTTCCTCTTCTCTCTTTTCCGGCGCGTACAAGAGATGGCGACTCCGCTGGGGACTACATTTGTCACTGATGAGCAAATCGTGGCGCAGGATGACGTCCTCCGTAAGGGGAAGATGGTCGAATCGCTCATTGTCGAGTTCGACCAGGCGAAGTATGAAGAGTTTCTCTCTTCCGGCTCCAAGAGCCCAAAGACCCGCGTCTGTCGCCGGGTCTCGACAGGGAATGGCCCGAAGCCCGATCTGTGGCTCTTTCGGGCGCCCCTGCTGTCAACTGTGCCAAGCAAGGTGCACGCGCCGACGCCTCTCAGAAGGCCCGCGTAGCCCCAGGCACAACTGCCTTTGCGACCAACCGCGTCGCACAGAACACCCGCGTCAGCGTCTCTCAGGAGACCCGCATGGTTAAAATCTCTGATGTTCAGATCAGGATGTTGTTGGTCTCTCTCCACCTCCGCGACGTAACCAGAACGCTGAGCGTCGACAGAGGAGACGCGCGCGCCAGCTGCAAGTTGGAACCTCTGGTTGTCTGACTGAGGCTGGACGCAGCATACAAACTGGCGCCTTGCTCGCGCCCCGCGAAGTCCGCGTTTGGCGGCCCAAACGCGAGATTCCTCCAGTTAGGTCCTCTGAGAACCAACTCACCAAACGCCAAGGTGAAGCCTCTGTGCCTCGTCAAGCACAAGAGGCACGCGCCCATAGGCGTGGGGCCCAGCAGCCCATCCACTCTCAAGTGTCTCTGCCCCGACACACCAAGCAGCAACACGACAGGCGCGTCTTGTCCCAACAGAGACGCCAGACGCGCTGAACAGCTGCGGCGCGAGAACCGCGTCCCGAAGCCTGCGTCCAGGCTGTACAGCACATGGATGCTCCCGTCTTTGACGTTGCGAGGCTAATCTTTTCAATCCCCCTCCCATGGATTTGAGGGATTACTTGACGAAGAAAAGAAGTGCCAATCAGGCCACTTCGTCGTGTTGCTGCCAACGGCTCATCCATATGCTCTCTGAGTGCCGTTGCGGATCAGGCGCACACCAGCAGTCTTTAGTCAGACAGCTGACCCTGATTCCTCCGTCAGCTAAAAGAAGACGCTCCCACAGAAGGAGAACCTTCTCTGACGTTGAGTACCCGGAGCTCACTGTGAATATGACAAGTAGGAGCAAGGGAAAACAACCTGCAGTTAGCTCTGACGAGTCTGACTCTGAACCGGAAGGAGTGTACCGACACACTCGCACCCGGACTGGGGCCATTCCCCCAATTGACTATAATGCCTTAGCCCATGGCATTAAAATGAATGATTCTCACTCCGCCGTAGCGGAATCAAGGGCTTCGAACTCTTCCGTCGAGAAGGAGACCTCTGCCTACATGACAGGCACTCCTGAGGAGACGGCTAAACGTTTAGAGCAGGTCCAGAAGGCACAAATGGATATGATTCTTTCTCAGTAGGAATCTATCAACTCCCTCAAGCAGGCGATTGCACAGCTGCTCGAAGACAGGAGGAAGTCTCCTCCTAAAAAGTCAAAGGGCAAAGGGAGAAAGGGAGAAAGCTCATCTTCCGAACCTTCTGAGGAGACGCGGCGATCTACTTCCGGCTCGTCCAAGTCCTCGTCGCAAGTAAAGGGCGACCAAGATCCGGGGAAGGCTCATGCTAAAAGAATGAGTCAACTGGAGCGACGCCTCGAGGCCCTTGCCAATCGCAAAGACCTCCAAGAAGCAGGAGTGGCCCGGCCCTACCCGGCTGAATGGGACTTGGTTCCGTACCCGCCCAAGTTCAAAGCTCCAACTCTCCAAGCCTTTGATGGGAAGGGGTCACCCAATCAGTATGTCTACTACTTCAAATCCCAAACCAGGAATGTAGTAGATAATGACGCCATCCTGGCGCGCCTGTTCATCGGCACCCTGAAAGGGTTGGTCTTTGAATGGTTTATGAAGCTCCCAGAAGGTTCTATCAAGAACTGGGGCGATTTGGAGAAGCTATTCTTAACACGCTTCTTCGAGGATGACTCCGAAGTCACGATGCCCACTCTTTTGGCTACCAAACAGCGAAAAGGGGAGTCCGTCAAATCTTTCGTGGAAAGGTTTCGGAACGTGGCACTCCGGTGTCCAAGCGGTATGACCCAGGCCACCCTGGTGGAAACATGCCGCCACAATCTCCAAACCTCACTCCTTGCTCAAATAGGAGTTGCTGAAAGCCGCACCTGGAAGCAGTTAGTCCAACAAGGTGAACAGGCTGAGGAGATTGTCGCCCGCGTCAGAGCGAAGGAAGGTAAGCCTAGGCCGGAAAGGTCGACAAGGCGTGCGCCGGACACATCCCTCCAAATAAAGCGGAAGGATAATTTGGCAACGGAGACCAAGTCTCCCGCCAAACCTCAATCAGGCAAGGCGAGTGGCTCTTCAAGTCAGCCTCGCGCCAACAAGCAATATTCCTTCAAGGAGGAACATGTCGATTCACTCTTTAAACTACTCAACAAGAGCAACCGACTGAAGCTCCCTGAAGTTAGGCGCCCGAGGAAGTCGGCAAGATCGACAATCCCACCTATTGCTTGTACCACAGGATGCTGGGGCACCCTACCAGAAGCTGCTATGTCTTCAAGGACATCCTTCAAGCTCTGATTGACGCAGAGGTGTTAAAGCTCCGACCAGAGCAGAAGAAGGTGACGGCTAATGTGACGTCAGTTCTCCAGTTCGGAAGACAACCCCCAACACCTGCGGGGGTGGCCCCTATTCTAAGAGGAGAGCTGAGAGTGGTCAACACAGACCCTCACCAGCAGCAAGCGAAAAGCTTGGCACCCGTCCCTACACCTCAAGGGGAAATCATGTGGGTCCACCTGACCTTGTCAATGAGCAGCAATGGACTACTGTGACCAACAGGAAATCCAAAAGTAAGGCAAAGGCCTCATCCTGTAATGTGGTGGGTGCCTCCTCTCGAGAAGCCGAGATTGATGTTCCCTCATTAACCGACTCAGAGGAGGAAACAATAAGTCTTGGCCGCAGAGCCCAACCAACCGATGGCGGGAACCCGTTCGGGACAGCCCTACTTGAAGCAGTATGGCGAAACGGCGACAACCCCTCCACAACCAGCTGCAGAACTAACCAAGCCCTCCACAAGACAACCTGTGGAGAAACAGAAAGAAACTCGGTTTTCTCGAGTTCTTTCGAAAGGTATGGCGGAAGGATCCATGACACCTTACTGCTTTGATGTCCTGGCTCAACTAGCCAACATCCCGGCACGCATTACCTTGTATGAACTTCTTAGACTGTCAAAGTCGACCAGAGAAGCTCTACAAGAAGCTCTGACAAATGCCGAGGTCTTCATGACCCAGGTGCCGAAGGAGGAAGATGTGGAGGATTGCCTCCACGCCTCCCCAAACGCTCCCTGCATTACCTTCACAGCAGATGACATGCAGGTTAAAGGGAAGCATGATCGACCCCTGTATTTCACAGGGTATATTGGATCGTCTGAGGTGAACCGCATTCAGGTAGATCCAGGGTCCGCATTGAGCATCATGCCTCGCCGGGTCATGCAGCATCTGGGCATTCCTACTCATCGCTTGAGCCCTACTCAGACAACTATCTATGGGTTCAATGCCAACCAGACCCGTCCGATGGGGAAAATCAAGCTCAAATGCCAGATTGGAAGCCTCAAGTCGGAAGTGACATGCTACATCATCGACGCCGACACTTCCTACAATCTATTGCTGGGATGACCGTGGATTCACCGCAACTCCATCGTTCCCTCCACTCTCCACCAAGTCATGAAATAAATTGACGGGAGTGAAAAGGTGCAGACGTTGATTGCCGAAAGGTATCCGTTCAAAGGGGTCGAGAATTATTTCGCTGACTCTTTGTTGTACCAAGATCCGGTGAGACGGATGAAGTCCCGCGACCAGAGGAGCCAGACTCTGGTAACGAAGCTGACATCGAGCCCGAGAAAGAAGAGTGCCTGTGGGAGTTAGAACCACTTGTAAAGAGCACCAATAAGCTCGATGTTGATAATACCACCGACGATGTAGGCGGTTGGTATATTAATGAAGATTTAGATTTTGCGTATTTTTCTGTGTTTGCTTCTAATTCAGTACCATCAGACACTAGCACCGAAGTAGACGATGACCCCTGGTCGGCAGTAGATGCTTTGACATCGTTGCATGTACCAGTGAAGTCGTCCTTCGAGACATACCAAGATAATGGTAATGCGCAAGAATCTATATTTATGGTTCCAGTAAGACGAAAAGGCCAAAAACTAATTCTTTTTGGGCAAATCTCGTCTGAGCCAATGCCCTGCGAAGACTCGGGAAGTGAGGAGGAATCCCCTCAGTTCGGTCATTATGAATCAAAAGCACTCAAAATGATGAGATGCATGGGGTACGACCTGACCAACAGACCCGGGTTGAACTTCGGCAAAGGAGGAGGACGCTGCTTCGATCCTTTGTGCCGAAAGGGAAGGCCCCTGATTATTATCATCGGACGCGCGGGGGTTGGGTTATGTATCGACTCTGGTCCCATCAGCCTCCGATTCTCAAGAATTGTTGAGCAACGATTACTCTTCAGACACATCATCTTGGAAGTCAGATGTCAGTGTCGGCAACATCTTCAAGGAACTTTCAGTGAACATGGTTTCGACAAGCCACCTGGAAGATGGAAATGAAGAAATGATCCAATTTGATACAGATCCTTGGATCAAACATTTAAATGCTCTTTGGGACACTCGCTTTGAACAGCGCGAGCCACCCACAGAAGACAAGGTTGTTCAGATCAACCTAGGAGATGAGGCTAACCCTAAGCCCATCTTCATAAGTGACGGCCTATCACCTTCGGAGAAGAAGGATCTAATATCTCTTGTACAAGAATATATAGACGTCTTCGCCTGGAATTATGAGGACATGCCAGGACTCGATCCTCAGGTGGCTATGCATCGCCTCAACATCAATCCGGACACAAAACCTGTCAAACAACAGCAGCGACGGTTCTGTCCCGAGATAATGGAGGCAATTCAATCAGAAGTCAGAAAACTTATAGATTCTGGCTTCATCAGGGAAGAACAGCATCCCGACTGGGTAGCCAACATCGTCCCCGTCGCCAAGAAGAACGGGAAGATCCGGATCTGCATCGACTTCCGCGATCTAAACGAGGCCTGCCCCATGGACGAATTCCCATTGCCGATCACAGATGTCATGATTGACAATACTTGTGGATTCGAACGAATGTCCTTCATGGACGGATTCTTAGGATACAATCAAATCAAAATGTATCCTGATGACGAAAAGCATACCTCCTTCAGGACACCTCTAGGGGTATATTGCTACACCGTCATGCCTTTCGGACTGAAAATGCAGGGGCAACATACCAAAGGGCCATGAACGCCATTTTCCATCAGCAAATACGCAAAACGGTGGAATGTTATGTTGATGACATCGCGGTAAAAAGCCGCACTAAAGGTGATCACATAGCGGACCTGAAGGTGGTCTTCGACATCATGCGGGCTCATCAATTGAAGATGAATCCCACAAAGTCCTTCCTGGGGGTGGCCAGTGGCAAATTCTTAGGATTTGTTGTAACATCCACCGGAATTCACTTGGACCCGGAAAAGGTCCGCGCTATCCAGGAGATGCAACCCCCGAGAAATCTCAAATAACTCAGGGGATTGCAAGGACGATTGGCGTACATCCACAGGTTTATCTCAAATCTCTCCGGAAGATGCCAACCCTTCGCTAAGTTAATGAAAAAGGGTGTCTCATTCATTTGGGATGACGCTTGTCAACAAGCGTTCGAGGAAATCAAGCAATACCTCACCCAACCACCAGTCCTTGTAGCTCCGGTATCCGGGAAGCCTTTCCTGGTATACGTCCGAGCAATGGATCATTCTTTGGGAGCTCTACTAGCTCAGAACGACGACCAAGGACGAGAGCAAGCAATCTACCATCTGAGTAGAACAATGATCGGAGCCGAACATCGGTATAACCGGATCGAGAAGGAATGTTTGCATTAGTGTTCGCTATTCAGAAAATGCGCACTATCTGGTAGGCCAAACTATAAACGTCATATCAAAAGTCAACCCCCTGAGGTTACTTATGACTAAGCCTTCATCATTAAACGGCCGGCTGGCAAAATGGGCCATATTGCTCTCCCAATATGAGATGCACTTTTTACCACAAAAGGCCATTAAGGGACAAGCGGTGGCGGATTTCCTAGCTGAGCACCCAGATCCGAGAGCAGCCAAAGTCTACGAGGATCTCCCAGATGAAGTTGCTGAAGTCTGCCTGACTCAGACATCGTTCGAAAGTCAAGTATGGCAACTTTTCTTCGACGGTGCATCAAGAACAAGCCCAAAGGGACACTGTAGGCTGTCTAAAAATCACTAATAGACAAGCCATTAAAAGGCAGAGTTTCAGCATCAAGGTGCGTGGGCTCGACACCCGCATCTCAGCATCAAGACGCGTGGGCTCGACACCCGCATCTCAGCATCAAGGTGTGTGGGCTCGACACCCGCGTCTCAGCATCAAGGTGCGTGGGCTCGACACCCGCGTCTCAGCATTAAGGCACGTGGGCTCGACACCCGCGCCCCAACCTCAAGGCGTGTGGGCTTAAACCCGCGTCTCAGTTATAACCGCCCTGGTTATGGGGCCAGTCGCCGCCCACATAGCGGGGAGGTCAGCCCCTCATCGTGGAGCATTTTTTGGGGGCACGTTCACCCCCTAGGACCTCTATAAATAGCCTCGGTTGCTATGAGGTCGGGAAGGAGAGGCAATCAGAGAGGAGAGGGGACGATAAGAGGAGAGTGGCAATTGGCGATCAGCAATCAAAGGCATTTGGTGATAAGAGGATCGGCAATCAGACGACCAGACACGGCAGAAAAAGGAGAGAGCTCAACTCTTCGTCAAGCTTGCTGCGTACAAGCTACTCTTTGCCTACCTTCTCTTTGAGAGTTTTGGTAGACAAGAGCTGTGCTACTCTTTCTACTAGCCGAAGAGAAGATCCCTGACGATCCCGACGGTCATCCGGTCAACGGAGAACAAGATTCACTCTCCACCGCCACACGAAGAACCCAGCATTAAACAAAGAGAGGATTCAAGACTCAATATCCTCCCTCCCTTGTAACTGGAAGGAAAAGTTTTTTTTTTGTTGTAATCTTTTCATCTGATTCAAGGAAAACTTTACAGCAAAGACCTTCTTTCTCCTTTTTCCGGCGCGTACAAGTGATGGCGACTCCGCTGGGGACTCTATTTGTCACTGACGAGCAAATCGTGGCGCAGGATGACGTCCTCCGTAAGGGGAAGATGGTCGAATCGCTCATTGTCGAGTTCGACCAGGCGAAGTACGAAGAGTTTCTCTCTTCCGGCTCCAAGAGCCCAAAGACCCGCGTCTGCCGCCGGGTCTCGACGGGGAATGGCCCTGAAGCCCGATCTGTGGCTCTCTCGGGCACCCCTACTGCCAACTGTGCCAAGCAAGGTGTACGTGCCAACGCCTCTCAGAAGGCCCGCGTGGTCCCAGGCACAACTGCCTTTGCGACCAACCGTGTTGCACAGAACACCCGCGGCAGCGTCTCTCAGGAGACCCGCGTGGTTAAAATCTCTGATGTTCAGCATCAGGATGTTGTTGGTCTCTCTCCGCCTCCGCGACGCAACCGGAACGCTGAGCGTCGACAGAGGAGACGTGCGCGTCAGCTGCAAGTTGGAACCTCTGGTTGTCTGACTGAGGCTGGACGCGACGTACAATCTGGCGCCTTGCCCGCGCCACGTCCGGCACGTGAAGTCCGCGTTTGGCGACCCAAGCGCGAGACTCCTCAAGCTAGGTCCTCTGAAGACCAACTTACCCAACGCCAAGGTGAAGCCTCTGCGCCTCATCAAGCGCAAGAGGCACACGCCCATAAGCGTGGGGCCCAGTAGCCCACTCTCTCTCAAGTGTCTCTGCCCCGACACACCAAGCAGCAATGCGACAGGCGCGTCTTGTCGCAACAAAGGCGCCAAACGCGCGCTGAACAGCTGCGGCGCGAGAACCGCGTCCCTGAAGCCTGCGTCCAGGCTATACAGCACATGGATGCCTCCCGTCTTCGACGTTGCGACGCTAACCTTTTCAATCCCCCTCCTATGGATTTGAGAGATTATTTGACGAAGAAAAGAAGTGTCAATCAGGCCACTTCGTCATGTTGCTGCCAACGGCTCATCCATATGCTCTCTGAGTGCCGTTGCGGATCAGGCGTGCACCAGCAGTCTTTAGTCAGACAGCTGACCCTGATTCCCCCGTCAGCTAAAAGAAGACGCTCCCACAGAAGGAGAACCTTCTCTGACGTTAAGTACCCGGAGCTCACTGCGAATATGACAAGCAGGAGCAAGGGAAAACAACTTGCAGTCAGCTCTGACGAGTCTGACTCTGAACTGGAAGGAGTGTACCGACACACTCGCACCCGGACTGGGGCCATTCCCCTAATTGACTATAATGCCTTAGCCCATGGCATTAACGATTCTCACTCCGCCGTAGCGGAATGACTATAATGCCTTAGCCCATGGCATTAACGATTCTCACTCCGCCGTAGCGGAATCAAGGGCTTCGAACTCTTCCGTCGAGAAGGAGACCTCTGCCTACATGACAGGCACTCCTGAGGAGACGGCTAAACGTTAAAGCAGATCCAGAAGGCACAAATGGATATGATTCTTTCTCAGAGGAATCTATCAACTCCCTCAAGTAGGCGATTGCACAGCTGCTCGAAGACAGGAGGAGGTCCCCTCCTAAAAAGTCAAAGGTAAAGGGAGAAAGGGAGAAAGCTGATCTTTCGAACCTTCTGGGGAGACGCGCGGCGATCTACTTCCGGCTCGTCCAAGTCCTCGTCGCAAGTAAAGGGCGACCAAGACACGAGGAAGGCTCATGCTAAAAGAATGAGTCAACTGGAGCGACGCCTCGAGGCCCTTGCCAATCGCACGGATCTCCAAGAAGCCGGAGTAGTCCGGCCCTACCCGGCTGAATGGGACTTGGTTCCGTACCCGCCCAAGTTCAAAGCTCCAACTCTCCAAGCCTTTGATGGGAAGGGGTCACCCAACCAGCACATCTACTACTTCAAATCCCAAACCGGGAATGTAGTAGATAATGACGCCATCCTGGCGCGCCTGTTCATCGGCACCCTAAAAGGGTTGGCCTTTGAATGGTTTATGAAGCTCCCGGAAGGTTCTATCAAGAACTAGGGCGATTTGGAGAAGCTGTTCTTAACACGCTTCTTCGAGGATGACTCCGAAGTCACGATGCCCACTCTTTTGGCTACCAAACAGCGAAAAGGGGAGTCCGTCAAATCTTTCGTGGAAAGGTTTCAGAACGTGGCACTTCGGTGTCCAAGCGGATGACCCAGGCCACCCTGGTGGAAACATGCCGCCACAATCTCCAAACCTCACTCCTTGCTCAAATAGGAGTTGCTGAAAGCCGCACCTGGAAGCAATTAGTCCAACAAGGTGAACAGGCTGAGGAGATTGTCGCCCGCGTCAGAGCGGAGGAAGGTAAGCCTAGGCCGGAAAGGTCGACAAGGCGTGCGCCAGACACATCCCTCCAAACAAAGCGGAAGGATAATTTGGCAACGGAGACCAAATCTCCCGCAAGGCCTCAATCAGACAAGGCGAGTGGCTCTTCAAGCCAGCCACGCGCCAACAAGCAATATTCCTTCAAGGAGGAACATGTCGATTCGCTCTTTAAACTACTCAACAAGAGCAATCGACTGAAGCTCCCTGAAGCTAGGCGCCCCGAGGAAGTCGGCAAGACCGACAATCCCACCTATTGCTTGTACCACAGGATGCTGGGACATCCCACTAAGAGCTGCTACGTCTTCAAGGACATCCTTCAAGCTCTGATTGACGCGGAGGTGTTAAAGCTCCGACCAGAGCAGAAGAAGGTGACGGCTAATATGACGTCAGTTCTCCAGTTTGGAAGACAACCCCCAACACCTGCGGGGGTGGCCCCTATTCCAATAGGAGAGCTGAGAGTGGTCAACACAGACCCTCACCAGCAGCAAGAGAAAGGCTTGGTACCTGTCCCTGCACCTCAAGGGGAAATCATGTGGGTCCACCCTGACCTTGTCAATGAACAGTAATGGACTACTGTGACCAACAGGAAATCCAAAGGCAAGGCAAAGGCCTCATCCTGCAATGTGGTGGGTGCCTCCTCTCGAGAAGCCGAGACTGATGTTCCCTCGTTAACCGACTCAGAGGAGGAAACAATAGTCTTGGCCGCAGAACCCAATCAACCGATGGCAGGAACCCGTTCAGGACAGGCGTACTTGAAACAGTACGGCGAGACGGCAGTAGCCCCTCCACAACCAACTGCAGAGCCAATCAGGCCCTCCACAAAGCCACCGGTGGAGAAGCAGAAAGAAACTCGATTTTCTCGAGTTCTTTTGAAAGGTATGGCGGAAGGATCCACGACACCTTACCGCTTTGATGTCCTGGCTCAACTAGCCAACATCCCGGCACGCATTACCTTGTATGAACTTCTTAGACTATCAAAGTCGACCAGAGAAGCTCTACAAGAAGTTCTGGCAAATGCCGAGGTCTTCATGACCCAGGTGCCGAAGGAGGAAGATGTGGAGGATTGCCTCCACACCTCCCCAAATGCTCCCTACATTACCTTCACAACAGATGATATGCAGGTTAAAGGGAAGCATGATCGACCCCTGTATTTCACAGGGTATATCGGATCGTCTGAGGTGAACCGCATTCAGGTAGATCCAGGGTCCGCATTGAGCATCATGCCTCACCGGGTCATGCAACACCTGGGCATTCCTACTCATCGTTTGAGCCCTACTCAGACAACTATCTATGGGTTCAATGCCAACCAGACCCGTCCGATGGGGAAAATCAAGCTCAAATGCCAGATTGGAAGCCTCAAGTCGGAAGTGACATGCTACATCATCGACGCTGATACTTCCTACAATCTATTGTTAGGACAACCGTGGATTCACCGCAACTCCATCGTTCCCTCTACTCTCCATCAAGTCATGAAATACATTGACGAGAATGGAAAGGTGCAGACGTTGATTGCCGAAAGGTATCCGTTCAAAGGGGTCGAGAATTATTTCACTGACTCTTTGTTGTACCAAGATCCGGTGGAGACGGATGAAGTCCCGCGACCAGAGGAGCCAGACTCTGGTAACGAAGCTGACACCGAGCCCGAGAAAGAAGAGTGCCTGTGGGAGTTAGAACCACTTGTAAAGAGCACCAATAAGCTCGATGTTGATAATACCACCGACGATGTAGGCGGTTGGTATATTAATGAAGATTTAGATTTTGCGTATTTTTCTGTGTTTGCTTCTGATTCAGTACCATCAGACACTAGCACCGAAGTAGACGATGACCCCTGGTCGGTAGTAGATGCTTTGACATCGTTGCATGTACCAGTAAAGTCGTCCTTCGAGACGTACCAAGATAATGGTAATGCGCAAGAATCTATATTTTGTGGTTCCAGCAAGACGAAAAGGCCAAAAACCAATTCTTTTTGGGCGAATCTCGTCTGAGCCAATGCCCTGCGAAGACTCGGGAAGTGAGGAGGAGTCCCCTCAGTTCGGTCATTATGAACCAAAGCACTCAAAATGATGAGATGCATGGGATACGACCTGACCAACAGACCCGGATTGAACTTCGGCAAAGGAAGGAGGACGCTGCTTCGATCCTTTGTGCCGAAAGGGAAGGCCCCTGATTATTATCATCAGACGCGCCGGGGGTTGGGCTATGTATCGACTCCGGTCCCATCAGCCTCCGATTCTCAAGAATTGTTGAGCAACGATTACTCTTCAGACACATCATCTTGGGAGTCAGATGTCAGTGTCGGCAACATCTTCAAGGAACTTTCAGTGAACATGGTTTCGACAAGCCACCTGGAAGATAGAAGTGAAGAAATGATCCAATCTGATACAGATCCTTGGATCAAACATTTAAATGCTCTTTGGGACACTCGCTTTGAATAGCGCGAGCCACCCACAGAAGACAAGGTTGTTCAAGTCAACCTAGGAGATGAGGCTAACCTAAGCCCATCTTCATAAGTGACGGCCTGTCACCTTCGGAGAAAAAGGATCTAATATCTCTTGTACAAGAGTATATAGACGTCTTCGCCTGGAATTACGAGGACATGCCTGGACTTGATCCTCAAGTGGCTATGCACCGCCTCAACATCAATCCGGACGCAAAACCTGTCAAACAACAGCAGCGACGGTTCCGTCCAGAGATAATGGAGGCAATTCAATCAGAAGTCAGAAAACTTATTGATTCTGGCTTCATCAGGGAAGAACAACATCCCGACTGGGTAGCCAACATCGTCCCCGTCGCCAAGAAGAACGGGAAGATCCAGATCTGCATCGACTTCCGCGATCTAAACGAAGCCTGCCCCAAGGACGAATTCCCATTGCCTATCACAGATGTCATGATTGACAATACTTGTGGATTCGAACGAATGTCCTTCATGGACGGATTCTCAGGATACAATCAAATCAAAATGTATCCTGATGACGAAAAGCATACTTCCTTTAGGACACCTCTAGGGGTATATTGCTACACCGTCATGCCCTTCGGACTGAAAAATGCAAGGGCAACCTATCAAAGGGCCATGAACGCCATTTTTCATCAGCAAATAGGCAAAACGGTGGAATGTTATGTTGATGACATCGCGGTAAAAAGCCGCACTAAAGGTGATCACATAGCGGACCTGAGGGTGGTCTTCGACATCATGCGGGTTCATCAATTGAAGATGAATCCCACAAAGTCCTTCCTGGGGGTGGCCAGTGGTAAATTCTTAGGATTTGTTGTAACATCCACCGGAATTCACTTGGACCCGGAAAAGGTCCGCGCTATCCAGGAGATGCAACCCCGAGAAATCTCAAAGAACTCAGGGGATTGCAAGGACGATTGGCGTACATCCGCAGGTTCATCTCAAACCTTTCCGGAAGATGCCAACCTTCGCTAAGCTGATGAAGAAGGGTGTCTCGTTCATTTGGGATGACGCTTGCCAACAAGCGTTCGAGGAAATCAAGCAATACCTCACCCAACCACCAGTCCTTGCAGCTCCGGTATCCGGGAAGCCTTTCCTGGTATACGTCCGAGCAATGGATCATTCTTTGGGAGCTCTACTAGCTCAGAACGACGACCAAGGACGAGAGCAAGCAATCTACTATTTGAGTAGAACAATGATCGGAGCCGAACATCGGTATAACCCGATCGAGAAGGAATGTTTGGCATTAGTGTTCGCTATTCAGAAAATGCGGCACTATCTGGTAGGCCAAACTATAAACGTCATATCAAAAGTCAACCCCCTGAGGTTACTTATGACTAAGCCTTCATCATTAAACGGCCGACTGGCAAAATGGGCCATATTGCTCTCCCAATATGAGATGCACTTTTTACCACAAAAGGCCATTAAGGGACAAGCGGTGGCGGATTTTCTAGCTGAGCACCCAGATCCGAGGGCGGCCAAAGTCTACGAGGATCTCCCAGATGAAGTTGCTGAAGTCTGCCTGACTCAAACATCGTTCGAAAGTCAAGTATGGCAACTTTTCTTCTACGGTGCATCAAGAACAAGCCCAAAGGGACACGTAGTAGAGGGGTAGGAGTAGTACTCGTATCCCCACAAAATTATGTGATTCCCCGAGCTGTCTCATTAACTGAGCCTTGTTCCAACAATGTGGCGGAGTACAATGCTCTTTTGATTGGGATGCAATTCGCCGATGAGATTGGCGTTAAAAATCTCGAGGCATATGGCGACTCTAAACTCATCGTCAGTCAAGTTCGCGGGGAGTACGAAGTCAGACATGAGGACCTAGTACCCTACCACAACGCAACTATCCGCATGGCCGAGGGGTTTACAAACTTCTACATCGACCATGTACCGCGCAGGCAAAATGCGCACGCGGATGCACTCGCATCCCTCGCGGCCTCCTTAGCTCTTCCAGCCGGAGCAATGGAGAAGATATTCGTCTACAGCCACGACCTGTATTGCCCGAGAAATGCTCTCGAGAGCTATCAGGAGTCAAAGGGAGATTGTCGAGGCAAAGAAGCACTGGAATTTCAACTGGTCCGGAGCTTAAAGACTGGCGATTCCCCTATATTGATTTCGTCTTATACGACATTCTCCCTGAAGACACCAAAGAGGCGGCTGCCATTCGAAAGAAAGCCCCCAAATTCTACTATAATGCGATGACGCGAACATTGTATCGTCGATCTCATGACGGGATCTTACTCCGATGCCTCTCACCAAAAGAAGCCCAAGAGGTATTGAAAGAAGCCCAAGACGGTATGTGTGGAGCCCATCAACCTGGCCCAAAACTGGCACATCGACTCCAAAGATTGGGTTACTATTGGCCCAAGATGGTTGCCGACGCTGTCACTTATGCTAAAAGATGTCACGCTTGCCAAGTGCATGGCGATTTCATCCATCAAGCACCAGGCTACCTCCACTCTACAACCTCTACCTGGCCATTTGAATGTGGGGGATGGATGTGGTTGGCCCTATCAGTCCACCATCATCAAAAGGACATTGGTTCATTTTGGCAATAACCGATTACTTCTCTAAATGGGCCGAAGCCATCCCTTTGAAGGAGGTAAAATCGTCTAACGTGATCAAGTTTGTGAAACATCATGTTATTTACCGTTTCGGTGTACCTCGGCGAATCGTCCATGACAATGGACCTCAGTTCATCAGTCAGGCTTTCCAGAGATTCTGCGCTAAGTTCAGAATCCAGAGTGTATCCTCGACGGCATACTATCCTGCCGCTAACGGCCTCGCAGAAGCTTTCAACAAGACTATTGGCAAGCTTCTCAACAAGTTCGTCTCGAAAAGTCAACGAGACTGGGACGACAAGTTGGGTGAATGCTTATGGGCTTATCGCACAACTGTGCGAACCCCAACTAAAGCTACACCATTTTCTTTGGTATACGGGTGTGAAGCCGTGCTCCCACTGGAAATCCAAATTTCATCTCTACGCGTCGCCTTGACAGCGGAGATGACAACAGAGGAGAAGCATCGACAGCGACTCCAGGAACTGGAGGCCTTGGATGATAAACGTCTGCAGGCCCAACAAAAAATCGAGCTCTACCAAGCTCGTATTACCAGAGCCTTCAACAAGAAAGTTAAAGTGCGAACTTTCAAGAAAGGCGATCTTGTCTTAGCCGTCAGAAGACCCATGGTAATGACGCATAAGACAAAAGGAAAATTCCAGCCCAAATGGGAAGGACCATTTGTAGTAGAGTCAGTCTACTCAAATGGGTCATATCGCCTCATAACCTCAAATGGCGATACGCTCATGATGCCGATCAATGGCAGGTTCCTAAAGAAATACTATCCTTAGATAGTATTCTTCCGCTGATCAAGTTAAAAGTACACCTCTGATCAAAGTAAGAAGAATTTCTTCATTATAACACCCGACGCCCCCGACGGCTAAGGATAGAGGAAAATGTTGTCTTTTAAGCCCAACATAAGTCTTCGACAACTCATCATGCTGAGGGGAATAGCATGGCTACCCCAACTCAAACGGTAGTTGGTAAAGGCACCTCAAATCCGTTGATAGCTGAGGGTTTGCTAAAAATCCTAAGTGGACTTGGCTCCACTCTTTCCTCCAAAATCCCTTACCAATTCTCATCCACAGAATGGTAGGTCTACAAAATACAACCGTTACTAAGTTAACACTATACCTCTGGTAATGGAAACTTTTCAATATTCCTTGTCGAGTACAAATTTTGTTTGTCAACTCTACACGGAGTATCGAACTTTCAAATTTGCCAAGTTAACACTATACCTCTGGTAATGGAAACTTTTCAATATTCCTTATCGAGTACAAATTTTGTTTGTCAACTCTACACGGAGTATCGAACTTTCAAATTTGCCAAGTTAACACTATACCTCTGGCACGTCAAATTTTCACTTGTCAATTCTCACCAATAGAATGACAGGTCCTCAAATTGCTCTTATCATGAGTCAATCTTTGTCAAGTTAATACTACACCTCTGACAAATTACTGTTAAAGTTTAACACCACACCTCTAAACAGTAATCAGGTTTCTGTCAGGTTTAATATTCCACCTCTGACAGTCACTTTTCTTCAGACTTCCATATCGAAGCTGAAATGGATGATGCTAAGTTAACATTACACCTCTAGCATCAAGTCATTGCTAAGTTAAACAATACACCTATGGCCATGACTTTCCCTCGGACTTCCTTATACAAGCCGAGATGACCAATGCCAAGTTCAACATTACACCTCTAGCATTACCCTCACTGTCAAGTTAAACATTACACCTATGACAGTGACACTTCTGAGTTAAGTTAATATCACACCTCTGACTCACATCCTTGTCAAGTTAACATTACACTTCTGACAAGACCACTTTCAACCCGTTAATTAATATCACACCTCTAACGGTAACAAACTTTCCTAGATTCCCCACGAGTCTAGTCTCACTTGTTATTCTCTTCAACAGAATAACAAGTCTACCTAAAACATTGTTAGGTTAATACTACACCATCAACAGTGTTTCCATCAAATCCCCAGCTGAGCTCAATCAAGTTAATCCTAAACACTTGATAAAAGTTCACCCTCCCTGGGGGTACCAATTCTACTTGTCACTTTCTCTTATAAAGTGGCAGGTCCACCAAAAAAAATTATTTCATCTCTGTCAAGTTAATATTACACCTCTGACAGTATTGTGAGAGTTCCTGAAATAGGATCTTTCCCTACAAAGTTGACTTATTAAGATTATCATCATAATTTTGATAAAGTCAAAGATCCTTTGCTTCTACGAGTCTAAGACAAAAAGTTCAAGACAATGAAAGAGGCAAAAGAAGAGTGTCACTTTTATTTATTTCCAAGCATATGAAAGTGATACAAAATGCTCTCTTATACAATAAGATTGAGTGTTACAGTAAAAACGCTCTCTTATACAATAAGATTGAGTGTTACAATTAAGGAGTACAAAGAAGTCCCTCTCTCTCTCAGAGGTTGCACTCACTCCTTGAAACCGCATCTATTTCCAAGTGCAACGTGGCTGAAGAAGTGCCAAATTGTGGCCACGATCAGAAGCTGGTTGCACTACGATGCATGATGTAAACACCGAAAGAGCCCTAGCTGACTAAGCTAAGAGCAATGGTGTTCTTGAGGTCTGGTGGCAGCAGAAAGTCCTGCAACCCTTCGTTCATGAGCATCTCTTTTCCCAGCAGACCATCCAACAAACATGGAGTGTCCTCGATGTTACTTCTGGGGTGAGAGAGGAAGGGGATGCTAACCACCACTATATCCACCGTAACCCCCTCGCCGCCATCCTTACCCTGACCATCCCTTGCCAGCAGGCATGACTGGTGCGTCGCATTCAAAGAGATCTTGGCGAGGGTTAGTCCCCGACAAGGGCCATGACTTCTTCCCTTGTAGACGACGAGGACCATGACTTCTTTCCTTGTAGATGAACATCGAACGAGTTCGCCAACCGGAATATTCTCCCAGGGGCCCAGCGAACCTGAAAAAGGACAATCAAGCCTACCTACAAGAGTAAACAGGAGGTTAGAAAATCTGGTGACAGACGCGGATATTGTCAAAGACTGCAGACGCGGGAATAATCCGCGCAGCGAGCCAAATCCCCGCGGTGACAGAAACAGACGCGATATTAAAACTGTGATAACACACAGGATTCAAACGCAGTATAAGATTTGCATCAGCGAGACGCGAAAAGACTCAGACGCCGAAAATTGCCATCTCCCTGTTGAATGAACAGGGGTTGCAAAATTCGGGTCTGAAACCTTCGGCCCGAGTTGGAATTCATCCAAGTCAGTGGCCTTAAAATGCGAGCTTCATGAGCAAAGTCAGCGTCAAGCGCCAAAGACTTCTGTACTCGCGTCCAGCGAAGTTTAAGTCAGCGGTGCAAATTCCAGAAGGAATGCACCAACTCAGACTTCATGAAGAAATCCAGAGGATGGTGATGCCAAAGTGCAAACTTGGGTGGACTAGAAACATCACGGCAAGTCGGGACGACATACCAGCAGAGGCCTCTGTCAAAGTTTAACTCTCTGCATCAGAGTATGGACATGGAAGGTGATCAGAGAGACACTTTGTCCTGAAGAGACCAAACAGAAGCATGAAAGCTCTGGGTCACCTTCATCCATGGAGGCAAACCCCTGGTGAAGTCCTTTGAAGGGGGAAGGCAGAAACTCTCAGAGCACTCGCTCTCAAAAAGAACACAGTATGGACTGTTAAAGGAGAGAAGGACCCCTATTTATAGGCAGCCCCTGATCGCTGTCATTAATGGTTCATTAATCAAAACCGTCGGCCTTAATGACCGCACGACCGTTAAAGTCCAATAGGAGTCTAACGCGGAACGTTGCTTTGGGAACCGTCGCAGGCGTTGGTCTCAAACCGCCAGCGCCGGTTTTGCATTAAAAGGCATTAACGCCTGAGTCCATGAGGAACCAACGCGTGGACAACTGCTTCGGGAAACAACGGATGACCCGGTTTCCCAATCGTCAGTAAAGACTTGACGTTCAAAGATCTCATAAAAATCCTTATGTCAGGCCGCATGTAACCTCTACATCAATACGCAGATGGGAAAACCGCGTCCCGGACCCGCGTCTCCTTTTTTCAGAATGAATAACGTCCACCTGCGTTCCAAAGGAAAGTCCGCGTGACTCAGAATCGTGTCCCTTTGTAATACCCGTTCCCGAATACGTACTTAGTTGCGTATTCAGATTTTCGGTCGTATTTTTTTCGATTTGTTTCCTGTATTTATTCTGTATTATGAATTCCTTATATGACTATTTTGTCTTGGATTTGGATTCGTGGATTCGGAGTCAGCCCTAGTCTGAACCGAAGGCCCGATCCTAGAGTATTACTCGATTTAGACATTCTGATAATTAGAATTGACCGCTTTTAGTTTAAATATCATTTTCCATATTATATATTTTCTATGATTTTCTAGATTTTTCTGGAATTAAAATGAAAGTCTTCAAACCGGTGTCGGCCAGTGCCGCTGACCGATTCCTAGATTTTTAATTCTCAAACAGTTTGGAATTTCATGATGGTCCTTTAGGCTTTATTCCTTAGAATCATATTTTCTACCTACATTCTTTTTCTGAGGATTTTATGATTTTATGAAAATTCCACCGGAGTCGGTAGATAATTGGTTCCGGGATTTTTAGTTTAAAACTATAAAGTATTTCTTAAAACGGATTTCACTATAATTCTTAGATTAATATTCTTGATTTTTGATAATTATTTCGGGTCGTTCCGAGATACTTGAATTTCGGACGATTCCGGTGTTTTCCCGGAAGATTTCCGCATCCGCAACTGAATCCCGGGAATCCGCCACTTCCATTATTTTCATTTTCCATTCCAAGAGTATTCCTTCCCTTTTCCATTTTCTTTCCCATTTCCTATTTTCTTCTTCTTTCCTTTCCTTTAACTTCCACCACACCTTTTCCTATTTTCCAAATTCTAAATTCCTTTTTCTTATTCCACCAACTCCCACCTACCCCCATTAAATGCATTTCTCTCTCTCCCTCATCCCATGGCCGGCCAAGTGGCCAAGAGAGGGACACTCACCTCACCTCCCCTTTTTGCAATTAAGCCCCTCTCTTCTATCTAAATTGCTCCCCCTTCACAAAATCCCAATACTATATATATCCTTCCTTTACATTTCATTTCTTTTTTTCATTCTCTTCATCAAGAGCCAAAGCCCTAGCCTTCACCATCTCCAATTCCTCTTCATCTCCACCACCTCAACAACTACTCCAACACTTTAGCTTCATCTTCTTCCTCCTTCATCACCATGGAAGCAACCACAAGGCATCAACAACACCAAAGGACTCACCATCTTCTTCATCATCAACTTCAATCACCACCACCATCACTCCATCACCTGTGCTTCTTTTAGGTAAGTGTTCTTCATCACCAAGACTTGATTTATTTCCTAGTATACCTAAGTTTACATATCATGTTCAATTGTGTCTTCAATTCTTGTTATTTAGCCATCAAACCCAACCCTAGAAAATCTGTTCTGTTTGCTGTTTTCCCACGATTAGTCGACTAGACCTAGACATTAGTCGACTAACTTATTCTGTCCTGTGAAACACAATTCTAGGAAACACAGTATTAGTCGACTTACCTTAGTTCCTAGTCGACTAGAGGCCCTTAGTCGACTACACCCTTGACCCTAGTCGACTAACATTTCCTGAACCAGAAACCTTAACTCTCTGTATCTCAGATTTAGTCGACTTAACATAACTGTTAGTCGACTTGTCATGTCTGTTAGTCGACTACACATAAGACCCTAGTCGACTAACCTTTTCCTGAAACAGAAATCCAACTCTCTGGATCACAGTATTAGTCGACTACCCATCTTCCTAGTCGACTAACCCCTCTATTAGTCGACTACCCTGTCCACCCAGTCGACTAATTATTGGCTGTCTGTTATATTTGCTTATCTTCTTAACTTTGGATCTTATACTTGGTTCATGTATTTGTATCTTGTACTTCATAACTCGTTACTTGATATGTATTACTTGACTTGTCACTTGACAAACATCATCTTCCCTTCTCTCCTTCTCTCTCTTCTTCTCTCTACATATTTATATCAGGTTGGTGGCGCATCCCGAGCTTCCGTGGATATTGGATCTTTCGGCATATTGGTGATTTAGGCGAGTAATCGCCTCTCTTTGAGTTTTCCGTTTTATCGGGTCGATAAGTATTTCGCTTCATGTTTTCATATACTTTATTCCATATATCTTCTATTACTTTCATACTATGCGTGGCAGACCCTTCGTGGTCGTTGTATTCTTGGTTTCTGATATGTTATCACTTGCCTGCTATTATTTCAGACCTGTCAGTAATATGCTAACTTTTAACACATGTATATCACTTGGTAACTGTGTTATCACTTGACCACTTGACATGCCACTATTTGGCACCCTTATGTTGTACCATGACTTACCCTGACTATTATCCATCTCATATCATGATTGGTTACTTGTTATATCATCACCCTATCATGCTATCACTTTATACCCAGCATGATATACTTGACTTGTGATTGTCATCTTTACGGGAACCTTGACTTGTTATCTTGTATCATGATCAGTGACCTGTTTTCCTGCTTTACATGCAGTGACCTGACTATATAGTACTTGTGTACTCCTGAATTCCTGATCATGCCTATTTCCTGTTTTTTTCCCGTAAAGTGATAATTAAACTAATGAATCCTAAAAAGGACCAAATTGCATTGGGTCGGGGGGAACATGCGGATATCGATATGTGTTCGTGTTTACAGTGGTATTAGGAATGTTGTGCAACTAAAATGTTTCCGGTCTGACCTGAGGGCCACCAGGGGACCGAGGGGAGAGCTGGCTCCCTACACCCCAGTTTTAACGGGCATACATAAGTCCCTCCTCCTGGATAAGCCTTGCGGCTGGCTTCCGTTTCCATGCAACGGAACATACTGTGACCGTGGTCCCGGGCATGTACGGGACCCACTGTAAATATAGTTCGTTGATACCCCCGCTGTTTCCAATAACCACCTCGACTTGCTTATATATGGATGTATGTGGGTTGGCTGTACACTGTACGCGCCGGAAAATTTGGTGGTCGGAGAAAGTGGTTTTAGCTGTAAAAGATTTCCTTGATTCAAGCGAAACGATTACAACCAAAAGAACTACTCTTCCCTCTTTTCCAGTTACAAGGGAGGGAGGATGTCTGAATCTTCCCTTTGTTTAAGGCTGGGTTCTTCGTGTGGCGATGGAGAGTGAATCTTGTTCTCCGTTGACCAGATGACCGTCCTGGACCGTCGGGGGTCTTCTCTTCGGTCGGTAGAAAGAGTAACTCAGCTCCGTCTACCAAAACTCTCAAAGAGGAGGTAGGCGAAGAGCGGCTAGTACTCAGTAAGCTCGCTGAAGAGTCTCCTCCCTCTGTCTGTTGTTGAAGTCGTGCTTCCCTCTTGATGATCCTCTTGCCTGGATTCGATCGATCTTGATGATGCCTTGACCTTCTTAATTCTCGACCTTTCCAAAGCTTCGATCTTCTCAAAAACTTTTTTTTTCCTCATAGCAAACAAGGCTATTTATAGGGGTCTCAGGGGGTGAAGGTGCCTCCTGAAAACGCTCCCGAATGAGGGGCCACTACCCGCTACATGCGCGGTGACTGGCCCCGCAATCAGGGCAGTTGCAACTGAGACGCGGGCGTTGGGCCGAACGCGCCTTGAAGTTGAGACGCGGGCGTCGAGCCAACGCGCCTTAATGCTGAGACGCGAGCTTCGGGCCTTCACGTCTGGACGCTGAGGCGCGGGCGTCGGGCCGACGCGCCTTGATGTCGAGACGCGGGCTTTGGGCCGACGCGTCTGGACGTTGAGACGCGGGTGTAGAGCCAACGCGTCTTAATGCTGAGACGCGGGCCTCGCTTCCTCGCGTCTAGAGCTTGAGACTGCTTCCTTAATGGCTGGTCTGTTAGTCATTTTTAGACAGCCTACAGAACCCCCTCCAAAGTTTCTGATATTCCGCAGTTGAATGGGACGGATTTCGGAATACTTTGGATCTTAGCCGTGTTCGCGTTTATGACTGGACTGTTGATGCTTCGGGCTTGATCTTATCTGGAATTGGTCTTCGTGAGTGTACTGTTGAACTCTTTGAAGCCGTCAGAGTTGATCGTGTTGAGTGTCTAGATACACAGTCTAGACCTCCCCGATTGCTTTTAGTCTGTCACGGGTGCGCTTTTGGCCGGGAGTGATTGGTTGTCTGTTTGCGTCAGTGTACTGTTGAACTGACTTTGCATAAGCAGGAGACTGGACGCAGGTTCCTTTTTGAAAAAGCAGAGACTGCTTTAAAGACGCGACTTCTTAGCGAGACGCGATGTTTGGCCTGTTTGAGGGGACGCGGACTTTGGAGAGACGCATCTCTTGAAATGCAGACGCGATTTTCTGGATGCATTTATGATGATGCTGACGGGGCATGTCCACCGAAGAGCTGCGTACTTTGGGGCGCGCGCCTGTGCCATGTCATGATTACGCCGCCAGCTGGCCTGGGGAAACGGCGAGATTTCGCCTTTTGGCGCGCGGATCCCCCGGTTCATTAAATGAACTGCTCCACGTGTCAACTTCTGACTTGTGGCGGGGTCGCGACGCATGATCTTCCCTGTTCAAACAATGATTTGGCTCCACGCGTCAGGCAGCGATTCGCTGCAGCGTTTATTGGGCCAAACGCTGCGTATCTTCGCGAATCTCCGTGCCTATAAAAGGCAACAGTTGGAGAGATGTATCTTCTTCTCCGAACGAACGCATTCTCTGAGAAAAAGAACTTCCTTCTCTGTTCAACTATTCATCTCCTCGCTCGGATTTCTTGATCTTCAATGGCTCCCAAGACGAAACCGACTGCATCGACCTCAAGGGCGACCGTCGCCGAGGCTGAGAGAGATGCTTCCTCTGCGCAGGAGGGTGTTTTCCGAGGTAAAAATGCACCTTCGGTGTGGGTTCCGCCATTAAAACATGTTCATAGAACCCTAAGGACCTTTAACACAAGATCGTGTTTGATTCTCGGACGCTGTCCTTGAGATGATAACCGGGGCGCGGGCCTGATGATCCGACGCTGGTGAACTCTGCACTCTGGGTCCTTCACTTAGAATATTTCTAATTGTGAAGGTCTCTGGACGCGATTTGCAGAACGCGGATTTGATCCATGCGTTCTGTGCCGCGTTTTGTGCCATCAGGCGCTGGCGTCTGAGTCCAAGCACTTTGAAATTTCACAAGTCTTGGTTTGCAGAACGCGGATTTGATCCTTGCGTTCTGTGTCTTCAACCGCCGATTTTGTAGAATCTGGCGTTTGAGTCCAAGTACTTGGAATTTTCATAAGTCTTGGTTTGCAGAACGCAGCTTTGCAGGTCTGGACGCGGATTCGAAAAATTCCTGCGTCCAGTATCTCTTCTGCGTTTTGGTGCAAGTTCGCAGGTCTGGACGCGGATGATAACTCCTGCGTCCAATGTCTCGGCTGCGTTTTGAATTATGAACACTTAGCGTCTTCCCTTATTTTTGGCAAAGTATCTGACCAAGTGTCTTTTTCTTTTGCAGTGCCGCATGTTTCAGGTTCACTCGCCAAGATGCACCACTTTGGACGCGTGGGTGGTGCCGACCGGGGCTTGACCTTTGTGCAAAGAATGAGTGTCCCCGTGACTGCTGACCAGTTGCTGGATCGCAGGCTCTCTAATGTTAACAGGAGAACCTTTCGGGCACTTATGACCGATGCCGCGCTCAAAACGGATGACGGCGTCAGGTTGGAGAAGCCTGCCTTCTTCTTTGGGGATCATATCTATGATGATGGCCGTCGTGTGTCTGAGGGGACCTATAAATGGCTCCGTGAGATAAAGGGCGGAAGATTCTTTCTTCCAGACATGGAGAGGATGTTCCCGATGTCCTACTTTCAACACATGTCTGTCCCCGGAAGATGGAATGGGACATTTCCCAGTATATCCCTGAGATCGCCCTTGGTGACTTTGGCCTCCAAAAGGTAGACCGCCATGATAGTCATGACGGGTCAGTTGTCGGACTGTTCCCTGCGTCGTCCAAGCCTGAAATCCCAATTGGAGAGATCCCGGAGCTTGCTACCACCTTCCTCAATTCCTTCATAGAAGCAGGGGGTGACTATCCTGTCGACTTCCGTGCGTATGGATGGGTCCATTCTCCAGGGAACTACTGGTGGGGCAGGATGGTGGGTTTTGTCCTTACCAATCTTGAGGGGCCGCTGAAGCGTGTGGGGCTGTACCCAGCAGTCAGGGCCGTGCAGTGGGGCGTCCCGATGAGTTCTCATAACTTCTTTGGGATTCTGGAGCGCTACAATCCTCGGACGGGGACATTCTTTACTCCGGTCGGAGAGATGGGCCTTGCCCTACACGAGTTGTATGAGGTCTCCGGGTTGTCGTCAGGGGATATTCCTTACGAGGAATTTGTCCCAACCACCAGGGAGCTGCGCCTTTTGGAAAAAGAATCTCCTCAAGTGTATGAGACCTACTGGGAGGTGATGTGCCATTTCTACATCTGCGGTCAGACAACTGCCTGGAGGTCAGGAGGCGTCAAGCAACTATCCTGGGCTGATTATCTGTTTAATAATGTCAGCAATAAAGATCTCCCAGTAATCCGACTAGCTCCTAGTTCTGGTGGGGAAGTTGAAGACAGGATCGACGCAGCTTCTGACAAGTTCTACACCACGGAGTCGAACGAGGACGGCTTCGACCCTGACTTGGTCTTTGAGAGCTTTCACCATCAAGCCCGGACCCCTATTTCTGATCAGGCGCTGTTGGCGGGCTTCCTGATGTTGTGGCTGAAGAGGTGTGTGGTGCCCACGCTACCACATGAAGTTATTGTGGCAGATGTGGTGTACCCGGCGGTACTCTTGGCTCATGGCCACCCCATAGCCCTTCTTCCCGCCGTGGTGGCTGGTATTCAAAGCGGGCTGCGGGTGTTGACCAAGAGCTTCTGCGAACCCCCAAAGACTGCTAATTCTCGTGGGGAGCCGTATACCGACTCAGAGGGGAACCCGACGGTGAGGCACCCCAACCCGCGGATTGAGCTGCCTTACACGTACCTCATGGCTTGGTACGTGATGCATTGCCCATCTCTAATGACGGCGGCGCGTGGGAGCGTGGATCATATCCCATTTGTGCAGCGGCTGGAACGTTCGGAGTGGCATGACACCTACCTGTATTACATTAGGAAGCGTCTTTCCTGTGCCACGAACTATCAGCTTAACCGTTGTTTTCCAGAGGTTCAAGGTGCAGCCCCCGGGGAGCTGTTCACGGATGTCGCTGGGCGGGATGACTTCTCGCAATTGCCTGCTGGAGCCTTCTGGTGGTTGATCAATATACGACCAGGATATGTGCTGTTTCGCCAAGGAACTTCCTGCACTATCGAACCGTATATGCCAAGTCGTTTTGCCCGACAATTTGGCTATGATCAGCTTTACGTCGGGAATCCCAATGCTCAACTTGCCTTTGACGGGAACCTGTTCGAAGGCGCTCGGGCTTGGTATTACAGTGTGGCTGGAGGGACGGGAGCAACGTTCCATCTACCCGACGAGGCGCCTAAGTGCCGTATGAGCTTCAGCTTCTGTATTTGGTACTCCCAAGCCGGCCAGACGCCAGATCTTATTCCGGAGTCTTCATGTCTTGAGAGTATCAATGCCAGTCTCGAGGAGAGGTCTGAATCCAGTAAACGTACTAAACTCCTCGACCAGTACCTGAAAGCTCAGAGGGAGGTCGAGAAACGATCGAGGAGGGAGCCCCCAGTAGTGAGGGCGGCACCGCGACCGGCAAGGGCAAAGCCGCAAGCGACGAGGGCGGAGCCACCAGCAATGAGAGTGGAGCCGCGACCGGCAAGGAGGTCGAAGCAATTGGCGAGGAAGCGTCGTCGACGCTCTGCTTCTGTAGTTGAGCCTGCCCCAAAGAAGGCTCGGAGGGACTTAACGGCTGAAGTCTCTCAATCCAGAGCTATCTCTGCTGGAGTTGAGGTTCCTCCTGAAGGTGTCCCTGTTAGAGTTGAGGAACCGCTGGAAGATGAAGATTTTCAAGCTTGGTCCGTGCTCCTAGGTCACGCAGCAAGACCGTGGAGGAAGGGGAGCTTGTTGAGCGACCCCTTATTGCTGGTGATGCTGAGTCACCGGAGGTTGACATAATGGGCGAAGAGGATGTCGAGATTCCAGGAATCTCAACTCAGCCCGAATTTCCTTCTGCTCATGAAGGGAGAGACGAGGTACAGCAGCCGGGGTCTCCTAGCGTCTTTATTTCCAATCCTCGGGCAGTCGACCCTAGTCCTACCACTGGGGTGATTGGGGGTAAGGCTCCTGTTGCAGAGCTTCCTCGTGTGGCGCTATCGTCTTCTTCGTCATCGGGAGAAAGTGACTTTGAAGATGAAGTCGACCATGGCGATGAACCCGCTCTTCCTGATCAGAGCAAATTCTTCCACATCTCGGAGGAGAAAATATACGGGGGTGAATCATCGACTGCGTTACCGCTGGCGATAATCCCTGCTGAAGGTATAACTTCCTCGCATGTCGAGGCGATGGAAACAGAGTTGACCCAGCCCAAGGGGATTGAGGCTTCGGCCGCTGAGATAACCTCGGAGGGGGTAGCTGTTGAAGTTGGGGAGCCTTCCCCTTTGCCAGGAGGGGAAACAACCATTGAGGCTGAGGAGGCTCTCACTCCGCCGGTGGAGAAGGCTACTGCTGAAGCTGGGGAGACTCCCATTCTACAGGACTCGACGCCTCTGGACCTCGAACCTAGTAAGGCAGCTCTGACTGAGGGGGCTCAGGTGGGGAGTCCGACGATCGGCACCCTTCCAGAAGGCCACACAGCTCAATCCTCGGTGGAAGTTTCTGAAGAGGTTGTGCTTACAACTCCTTCCTTGGTCGTGGAAGCTCCTGCAGAGGCAGCGCTCCAGGAAGCGCCAGTGGGTAGTCTTGCTCTTGCTACATCGACGGCCGGCACGGCTCTTGTGCGAGAAGACCCGCCCTATATCCCTCATCCCGTGACAGAAAAAGGGTCGGGAAGCTTCTTAGGTGGTGAAGACATGGGGGAGCTGGCACGTCAGATGGTGCAACAATTCTTCACCTCGATGGGATCATGTATTGATCTCATCTTCCGTGGACACAGCACCTTCCAGTTCGCCCAGAGGCTTCTTGAAAATATGGCCATGAGCGTCGAATTGGCGGGAGGCCCTTCACTTGCCAGGGCATGCCTGCGGGTGGTAGAGCAACTTGGAGATAACCTGCGGGAGCTGGAATCTTTGGAAGATGCTGGCTCTTTTGATGAAGCCCAGGCCACCTTGACTAGGCTCCTAGCTGATCAGGAACGGGAGCGACAGGAGGCGGAGGCACAGATCGCTGCCGAGGTCCGTGACCTTGAATATTCCAAGGCTGAATTTCAAAAATTAGCCGGAGATTCGAGGGAATCTGAGCTCAGTGTGCAGAGCACGGAGCAAGTCATCCTCAGAACTCGGGACATTATCGCCAAGGCGGAAGCTGTTCTTGCGCTAAATGAGGAGAAACTTGTTTCCCTCAAAAAGGAGCTTGAGGAGCAACGGGCTGCTACGGCGCGTGCTGAAGAGAGTCTATCCCTACAATCTTCCAGGGTGGAATCTCTGCGGATGCAGCTGGCTGCCAGAAATTTCTTATCTGAGGCGGAGCTGCGGGACCGGGCTATCATGGAGGCTGAGAGGACGCGCCAGCATGAGATTCACCGCCTTAGGGAACAAATCCGTTCCTTGGCGAACCAGGACATTTAGCCTTCTTTTCTTCTTCTTTTTTTTTTGTAAAGAAAAGGGACACTCTATTTATTAAGAGTGTTTGTATCCACTTCTATCATTTCTTGATATAATAGAAGTTTTCTTTAGAGCTTTTGTCCCAATTTCTTTGTCCTGTTGTGGATGAGTCCAACTCTTGATCACTAGTCGTGATTACTGAACTTAGGTAGGACTAAGTTCTTTTAATGAGACGCGGTCTTGGCGAGACGCGGCATTAATCCCATAGAATGAGACGTGGCATCAATCTATGGGGACTTAGATTTCACCAAGTCTTTTTGACGAGACGCAGCGTCGATCACAGGGTGAGACGCGGTCGTCAGTCTACCGGAACTTAGATTTTACTAAGTCCTTTTACTGAGACGCAGCGTCAATCATAAAGTGAGACGCGGTCATCATTTCATAAGAACTTAGATTCTACTAAGTCCTTTTGATGAGACGCGGCGTCAATCACAAATCGGAACGCGGTCTCCTTGATGAGATGCGGCGTCAATCAAAAGATGAGACGCGGCATTGATCCGTAAAGTAAGACGCGGCTGTCAGTCCCTGGGGTGAGACGCAGCGTCAATCACAAGGTGAGACGCAGCTCTGAATAACGCAAATCTGTCTTGCGCGGATCGGGCAGACGCAAGAGATGCAGCCTTGTCTGCTGAAGGGACGCGGCTTTCCCATCTGCGTCTAATGTGATCTGACTCAAAAGATTTTAGGAGATCTTTGCTCGTCAGGTCTCCACTGTCGATTGGGATTCCGAGTCATCCGTTGATTCCCAAAGCAGGTATCCACGCGTCAACTCCTCATTGGACTCAGGAGTTACTGCCCTTAAATGCAAAACCGACGCGGGCGGTTGAAAACCGGTGCTTGCGACGGTTTCCAAAGCGGCGTTCCACGCGTCAATCCTCCACTGGGCTTTGACAATCGTGCGTGACGGTTCCAATTAACGCCCCATTAATGGCAGTTATTAGGGCCTGCCTATAAATAGGGTGCGCTCCCCTTCTATGATCCAAGCTTGGATTATTTCTCTTTGGATTGCTCTGAGAAGTCCCACCTTCTTCAGAAAAGAGTTTCTTGATAGGGACTCCGTCTCCATGGACGAAGGTAATTCCGAGGATGAAGATGACCCAGAGCTCTCACGCTTCGGTTTGGTCTCTTCAAGAAGAACCCCCTCTCGGATCATCTTGGACGCCTGCGTTTGGGTGCAGAGAGGCCAACTCTGGCCAGAGGTCTCTGCTGGTATGTCCCCCGATGATGTGTATAGCCTGAACTTCGGCATGATCATCTGAATGAAGTCCCGGTGCATTCCTCCTCTGGAATTTGTGCCAGTGACTTGACTTCTCTGAATGCAGGCGCTTGACGCTGGCTTTGCCCATTGCGTTTTACTGCCTTGGCGCGTTTCAGACCTGAATCTTGCAACTCCTGTTCACCCAACAGAGAGATGGCAATTTTTGGCGTTCTGAAATTCTTTGCGTCTGGTGCATTAGGCGCGGGTACAAACTGAGGCCGCGTTTGAATCCTATGCGTGGCGCAGTTTGACTTGCGTCTGTTTGACTGTGCGGGTCATTCCCGCGTCTGAAGTCTTGAATGGCTGCCGCGTTCTGTTACTCAGTTTCCTTTATAAAAATGTACTGAGTTCCAGATTTTCTGACTCTCTTGCTTATTCTTTGCAGGTAGGCTTGCTTGTCCTTTTTCAGGTTTGCTGGGCCCCAGAAAGAATATACCGGCTGGCGAACTTGCTCCACGTTCGTTTGTGAGAGATTAAATTATGGTCCTCGTCGTTTGTGAGAGATTAAATTATATCTCTGACGAGGACCCAACCCTCGCCAAGGTCTCTTCAGATCTGGTGCAAGAGACGGATAGGCTGAGTATCGGCGAGGGTGGTCCGGCGGTTACGGTGGCGGAAAGATCCTCTTCCTCTCCCTACTCCAGAAGTGACATCAAGGACATTCCGTTGGGTGGCCTGCTGGGGAAGGGATGGTGATGAATGCAGGACTTTCTGCTGCCGCTGGACCTAGTGGAGGGTAGCATCCTTTGTGATGACTCCTAAACTTCCTCTCTCACCCCAGGAGTGACCCCATGTTCGTTGGATGGTCTGCTAGGGAAAGAGACGCGCCTGAACGAAGGGTTGCAGGACCTTCTGTTGCCACCGGACCTCAAGAACACCATTGCTCTTAGCTTAATCAGCTAGGGCGCTTTCGACTTTTGCGTCATTGCCATGGCGCAATCGGTTCCAATTGTGCACCTGGGATCAGATGCGGTTTCAAGGAGTGAGTACGGCCTCTGAGAGAGAGAGGGACTTCTTTGTACTCCTTAATTGTAACACTCAATCTTATTGTATAAGAGAGCATTTTGTATCACTTTCATATGCTTGAATATCAATAAAAGTGACACTTTTCTTTTTGCCTCTTTCTGTTGTCTTGAATGTTTTGTTTTAGAAGCAAAAGAATGATTTTGGTGGACCTGCCACTTTATAAAAGAAAGTGACAAGTGGAGTGCGTACCCCCAGAGAAGGTGAACTTTTATCAAGGATTTGGGATTAACTTGATTTAAGATCAGCTGGGGATTTTGATGGAAGCATTGTTTATTGGTGTAATGTTAACCAACACTGCCTCCAAAATGAATTTGATACTCGGTTGGGGAGAATATCAAATGAAACTAGACTCGTGGGGAATCTAGTAAGATTTTTACCGTTAGAGGTGTGATATTAACTTAACGGTTTAGAAGTAGTCTTGTCAGAAGTGTAATGTTAACTTGACAAGGATGTGAGTTAGAGGTGTGATATTAACCTAACTCATCAGCATCTCAGTTTTATTTGGGAAAACTGAGGGTGTCACTGTCATAGGTGTGATGTTTAACTTAACAGTGATAGTAATGCTAGAGGTGTAATGTTGAACTTGGCATTAGTCGTCTCGGCTTAAAGAAGTCGAGGAAAGGTCATAGCCATAGGTGTATTGTTGAACTTAGCAATGACTCGGATGCTAGAAGTGTAGTGTTAACTTGGCATCGTCCATTTCAGCTTCGATATGGAAGTCTGAAGAAAGGTGACTGTCAGAGGTGTGATATTAACTTGACAGGCACTCGAGGTACCGCTTAGAGGTGTAATGTTAACTTTAAACAGTAGTTTTGTCAGAGGTGTGATATTAACTTGACAAGAATTTGCTTGCGATAGGAGCAATTTGAGGACCTGTCATTCTATTGATGAGAATTGACAAGTGGAATTTGAAGTGCCAGAGGTATAGTGTTAACTTGGCAAATTTGAGAGTTTGTTACTCTATGCAGAGTTAACAAGCAAGGTTTATACTCGACAAAGAGTATTCATTACCAGAGGTATAGTGTTAACATAGTAATGATTGCATTTTGTGGTCCTACCATTCTATGGATGAGAATTGGTAAGGGATTTTTGGAGGGAAGAGTGGAATCAAGTCCACTTAGGATTTTTAGCAAACCCTCAGCTATCAACGGATTTGAGATGCCTTTACCAACTACCGTTTGAGTTGGGCTAGCCATGCTATTCCCCTCAGCATGATGAGTTGTCGAAGACTTATGTTGGACTTAAAAGCCAACATTTTCCTCTATCCTTAGCCGTCGGAGGCGTCGGATCAAATGGGAACGTGTCCCTTAGGATTTTTAGCAAATCCTCAGCTGTCAACGGGTTTGTCATGCCTTTACCAACTACCGTTTGAGTTGGGCTAGCCATGCTATTCCCCTCAGCATGATGAGTTGTCGAAGACTTATGTTGGACTTAAAAGCCAACATTTTCCTCTATCTTTAGCCGTCGGAGGCGTTGGATGTTTCCGATCAGAGGTGTATTTTTAACTTGATCGGTGGAAGAATGCCATCTAGGGATAGTATTTCTTCAGGAATTTGCCATTGATTGGCATCATGAGTGTATCGCCATTTGAGGTTATGAGGCGATACGATCCATTTGAGTAGACTGACTCTACTACAAACGGTCCTTCCCATTTGGGTTGGAATTTTCCTTTCGTCTTGTGCGTCATGACCATGGGTCTTCGGACGGCTAAGACGAGGTCGCCTTTCTTGAAAGTTCGGGATTTGACTTTCTTGTTGAAGGCTCTGGTGATACGAGCTTGGTAAAGCTCGATTTGTTGTTGGGCCTGCAGACGCTTGTCGTCCAAGGCTTCCAATTCTTGGAGTCGCTGTCGATGCTTCTCCTCTGTTGTCATTTCCGCTGTCAAGGCGACGCGAAGAGATGGAATTTGGATTTCCAGTGGAAGGACGGCTTCGCATCCGTACACCAAGGAAAATGGCGTGGCTTTAGTTGGGGTTCGCACAGTCGTGCGATAGGCCCATAAGCATTCGCCCAACTTATCGTCCCAGTCTCGTTGACTTTTCGAGACGAATTTCTTGAGAAGCTTGCCAATAGTCTTATTGAAAGCTTCTGCGAGGCCGTTAGCGGGCGGATAGTATGCCGTTGATGACACACTCTGGATTCTGAACTTGGCGCAGAATCTCTGAAAAGCCTGGCTGATGAACTGGGGTCCATTGTCATGGACAATCCGCCGAGGCACACCGAACCGGTAAATAACGTGATGTTTCACGAACTTGATCACGTTAGAAGATTTCACCTCTTTCAAAGGGATAGCTTCGGCCCACTTTGAGAAGTAATCGGTTATCGCTAGGATGAACCGATGTCCCTTTGATGATGGTGGGCTGATAGGACCAACCACGTCCATCCCCCACATTTCGAACGGCCAGGTAGAGGTCGTAGAGTGGAGGTATCCTGGTGCTTGATGGATGAAATCGCCATGTATTTGACAGCGTGACATCTTTTTGGCATAGGCAACAGCATCGGCAACCATCTTGGGCCAGTAGTAACCAATCTTTGGAGTCGGTTTGCCAGCTTCGGGCCAGGTTGATGAGCTCCACACGTACCATCGTGGGCTTCTTTCAACACTTCGTGGGCTTCTTTTGATGAGAGGCACCGGAGCAGGATCCCGCATGCGATCTACGATACAATGTTCGCGAAATCGCATTGTAGTAGAATTTGGAGGCTTTCCTTCGGATGGCAGCCGCCTCCCTGGTGTCTTCGGGCAAGATGCCGTACAAGACAAAATCAATGTAGGGGAATCGCCAGTCTTTAAGCTCTGGATCGGTTGACACTTCAAGTGTTTCCTTACCTTACCGCGACGATCTCCCGTTGACCTCTGGTAGTCTCCGAGGGGACTTTTTGGGCAGTATAGATCGTGGCTATAGACGAATACCTTCTCCATTGCTCCGGCTGGAAGAGCTAAGGAGGCAGCAAGGGATGCAAGTGCATCTGCATGCGCATTTTGCTTGCGCGGTACATGGTCGATGTAGAAGTTTGAAAACCTCTCGGCCATGTGGATTGTCGCGTTGTAGTAGGGTACTAGATCTTCATGCCTGACCTCATACTCTCCGCGAACTTGGCTGACGATGAGTTTAGAATCACCGTATGCCTCGAGATTTTTAACGCCAATCTCATCGGCGAATTGCATCCCAATCAAAAGAGCGTTGTATTCCGCCACATTGTTGGAACAGGGCTCGGTTAACGAGATAGCTCGGGGAATCACGTAATTTTGTGGGGAGACGAGTACCACTCCTACCCCCGCTACTGTGTGTCCCTTCGGGCTTGCCCTTGATGCACCGTCGAAGAAAAGTTGCCATACTTGACTTTCGAACGATGTCTGAGCTAGGCAGACTTCGGCGACCTCATCTGGGAGATCCTCGTAGAGTTTGGCTGCCCTGGGATCTGGGTGTGTCAGCTAAGAAGTCCGCCACCGCTTGTCCCTTAATAGCCTTTTGTGGCAGAAAATGCATCTCATATTGTGATAGCAATATGGCCCATTTTGCCAGCCGGCCATTTAGTGAAGAAGGCTTTGTCATAAGTAACCTCAGGGGTTGACTTTGGATTGACATTATGGTTTGGCCCACCAGATAGTGTCGCATTTTCTGAATGGCGAACACCAGTGCCAAACATTCCTTCTCGATCGAGTTATACCGATGTTCGGCTCCGATCATCGTTCTACTTAGGTAGTAGATTGCTTGTTCTCGCCCCTGGTCATCATTCTGAGCTAGTAGAGCTCCCAAAGATGATCCATTGATCGGACGTACACCAGGAAAGGCTTTCCGGATACCGGAGCTGCCAGGACTGGTGGTTGGGTGGGTAGTGCTTGATCTCCTCAAATGCTTGCTGGCAAGCGTCGTCCCAAATGAACGAAACGCCCTTCTTCATCAGCTTAGCGAAGGGTTGGCATCTCCCGGAGAGATTTGAAATGAATCTGCGGATGTATGCCAATCGTCCTTGTAATCCTCTGAGCTCCTTGAGGCTTCTGGGGGGTTGCATCTCTTGATAGCACGGACTTTCTCCGGCTGGATGGTTTCTGTGGATGTCACAACAAACCCAGAATTTGCCACTGGATCCATTCCTGTGGAAGTCCAACAAACCCTAGGAATTTGCCACTGCTACCCCCAGGAAGACTTGGTGGTTTTCATCTTCAATTGATGAGCCCGCATGATGTCGAAGACCACCCTCAGATCTGCTATGTGATCACCTTAGTGCGGCTTTTCACCGCGATGTCGTCGACATAACATTCCACCGTTTTGCGTATCTGCCGATGGAAAATGGCATTCATGGCCTTTGGTAGGTTGCCCCGCATTTTTCAGACCGAAGGGCATGACGGTGTAGCAATATACCCCTAGAGGTGTCCTGAAGAGGTGTGCTTTTCGTCATCGGGATACATCTTGATTTGATTATATCCTGAGAACCCGTCCATAAAGGACATTCGCTCGAATCCACAAGTATTGTCAATCATGACATCCGTGATTGGCAATGGGAATTCGTCTTTGGGGCAGGCCTCGTTTAGATCGCGGAAGTCGATGCAGATCCGGATCTTCCCGTTCTTCTTGGAACCGGTACGATGTTGGCTACCCAATCGGATGTGTTCCTCCCCTGATAAAGCCGGAGTCATAAGCTTCCTAACTTCTGATTGGATTGCCTCCATTATTTCGGGACGGAACCGTCGCTGCTGTTGTTTGACAGGTTTTACATCCGGATTGATGTTGAGGCGTTGCATAGCCACTTGAGGATCAAGTCCAGGCATGTCCTCGTAATTCCAGGCGAAGACGTCTATATACTCTTGTACAAGAGATATAAGATCCTTCTTCTCCGAAGGTGACAGGCCGTCACTTATGAAGATGGTTTTAGGATTGGCTTCATCTCCTAGGTTGACTTGAACAACCTTGTCTCTGTGGGTGGCTCACGCTGTTCAAAGCGGATATCCCAAAGAGCATTCAAATGTTTGATCCAAGGGTCTGTATCAGTTGGATCATTTCTTCATCTTCATCCTCCATATGGCTTGTCGAAACCATGTTTACTGAAAGCCCTTGAAGATGTTGCCGACACTGACATCTGATTCCCCACGACGACGTGTCTGATGAGCAGTCATGACTTGACAGTCTCTCCGAATCAGAGGCTGATGGCACTGGAGTTGATATATAGCCCAACCCCCGCGCGTCTGATGATAGTAAATCAGGGGTTTTTCCTTTCGGTACAAAGGATCGAAGCAGTGTTCTTCTTCCTTTTTCGAAGTTCAACCCAGCCTGTTGGTTAGATCATACCCCATGCGCTTCATCATCTTGAGCGTTTTCGGTTCATAATGATCGAACTGAGGGGATTCATCCTCACCTTCCGATTCTTCGTGGGGCATTGGTTCAGACGCGATTCGCCCAAAAGTATTGGTCTTGGCCTTTTCGTCTGGCTGGAACCATGAATACAGACTCTTGCGCGTCACCATTATCTTGGTATGTCCGAAGGATGATTTCACCGGTACATGCAAGATGTCAAAGCTCTATTGCCGACCAGAGGTCATCGTCCACGTCGGTAGTGGTATCCGACGGTATTGGATCGGAAACATACACAGGAAAATACGCAAAATCTAAATCTTCATTAATGTACCAACCACCCGCATCGTCGGTGGCGTTATCAACATCGAGCTTATTAGTGTTCTTTACAATGGTCTCCAACTCCCACAGGCACTCTTCTTTCTCAGGCTCAATGTCAGCTTCATTACATACAGAGTCTGGCTCCTCTGGTTGTGGGGTTTCATTTAGTCTCCTCCGGATCTTGATATAAGAGGGAGTCCGTGAAATAATTTTAAACCCTTTAAACGGATGCCTTTCGGCAATCAACGTTCGGACCTGTCACTCTCGTCAATGTATTCATGACTTGGTGGAGAGAGGGAACGATGGAATTGCGGTGAATCCATGGTCGTTCCCCAGCCAGGTTTAGGAAGTGTCGCGTCAATGACGTAACACGTCACTTCCGACTTGAGGCTCCCGATCTGGCATTTGAGCTTGATCTTCCCCATCGGGCGGGAGCTGTTGGCATTGAACCCGTAAATAGTCGTCTGGGTAGGGCTCAGACGATGGGTAGGAATGCCTAGAAACTGCATAACCCGGCGAGTATGATACTTAGCGCAGATCCTGGGTCTACCTGGATGCGGTTCACCTCGGATGACCCAATATCCCTGTGAAGTATAGGGGTCGGTCATGCTTCCCTTTACCTGCATGTCGTCTGTTGTGAAGGTGATGCAGGGAGCATTTGGGGAGGCTGGGCCATCCTCTACATCTTCCTCCCTTGGCACACGAGACGAGTCATGGACCTCAGCGTTTGCCAAAGCTTCTTGTAGAGCCTCTCTGGTTGACTTTGATAGCCTCAGGAGTTCATACAAGGTGATGCGTGCCGGGATGTTGGCTAGTTGAGCCAAGACGTCGAAGCGTAAGGTGTCGAGGATCCTTCCGTTACACCTTTCGCAAGAACC
>JAVJIF010001749.1:0-103976 GCA_038442645.1 Agave tequilana | reverse complement strand
ATTTTACATGTTTAAAGCACAAAGTTATGTTTATTCTAAGCTTGACTAATTTTTAAATGTTAATTGGTATCTTAATAAGCTAATGTATTATTTTCAATTGTATTTCATTGATATCAAATATACACGTCATATTTTACCTTTTAATTGGTATCAAAAATTTACAATGTTTCAATTTCAATTGGTATCAAAAAAAAATTGTTTACATGTGTTACCAAATTTTATTTTAAGAAATTTCAAAGTTTTGCTTTAAGTATTATCAAAAATTTGTTTAATATGTTTTGATATGTATTGCCTATATGTAAGGGGAGCTTAACATCTCTTCTATATATAAATTCATGTTAGTGTATCTTATAATTAGAGCTTGACATCTCTTCTTTATGTGGTACATGTGTGTAGGAGGAGCTTAACATCTTCGCTTATAAATTGTATATTATGTTTTATGTGAGTGAGGGTTTCGTCATCCCTTCTTCATGTAATGCACGTATGCAGGGGAGCTAACTTCATGTCTCTCTTCTTCATGAATGTATATCGCATATGTATCTTTTTGTTTGGTTTGTTTTCGCCCATTTGTAATGATTATAAAAAGGGGGAGAAGAATTTGAGAGCTTATATATGCATGTTTATTTTCTTGTTTATACATTATGTTTTTTTTATGCAAAAAGGGGAGAAGAATTTGGTAAGTTTATGCATGTTTATCTCCTTGTTTATGCATATATGTTTTGTTTTGTTTAATGCACTTTATTGAATATATTTATGTTTATTGTCATGCATGAGTTAAGGAGAGCTTCTATGAAGCTTATCTTTAATCCATGCATATATAACTCCATGAGTTTTTGTCATCATCAAAAAGGGGGAGATTGTTGGCCCAAAGCCCATCACTCTAGTTTTTGATGATGATTAACTCATGAGTTATAGTACTAATGATCTTGTGTTTAATTAGTCTCAGATATTTGATCATGATCTTAGAAGGTGTTTTAGCTTCAACGAAGGATTAAAGTCAAGTTTTGAAGCTAGCACGTGTTGATTCAGGAGCTCACGCATCAAGATCGCATCAAGTACTTAAGAGGAGTCTTAGCTCATTGGATTATGTTTGGACCAAATCAAGAAGGAGAAGAAGATTTTAAGAGAAAATTTGTTGTGTCGGGTTTTGTAAGTGTTAAGATTTATTTTTAGATAAAATGTAAAAGATAGATTAGTTGATGGATTGCTCAAGTTCATTTACACACACATAATATTTATATGTGTTTTGGAAATTCATTTTGGTTTTTAAGCTTCAATTATACATGTGTTTTTTATCAAAATTATTTTAGAGCTTATTGTCAAAAATATAGATATTTCATCTCATATGTATAGTGGTCATATTCATAAACACTAAGCTTTAAATGTGTTTAGAAAATCTTGTTTTGTATTTGGAGAAGTTTTGAAAAATTGATTTTGAAAAATACAGATTTTTGTTTAAGCCAAATTTTTGTATCACAAAAATAGTCCAAATATTTGTAATGTGTTTGATTTTTAATCAAAGATTTTGTATATCAAAGTATATCAATGAACTTATTTTTTAGAATTTATGAGAATTTATGGGATTTTTATTAGTTTAAAAAACCAAGTTTTTAATCCCAAATTTTCAGCCAGACTACACTAGCGGTCGACCGAATGGTCGACCGACAAGGGGTCGGTCGACTGGGCCGGTCGACCGATGTGCACAGACGTGCACACCAGTTTGGCTGGAGGGCCGGTCGACCGACCCGGTGGACCGCCAGAGAGCTTTGCTCTCTGGATCTGGCCCCGGTCGACCGGGCGGTCGACCGTTAGATCAATGCCCTGAACGGTCAACTGTCTGGTCGACCGCTTTTCCCAACGGTCAAAAATCTGACCGTTGGCGGTCGACCGGCTGGTCGACCTATAGCAGGATTTCCTACTGAGTTGGACCCCAGCGGCTAGTTTTTGGAGGCCTGTATATTGGAGCTGTTTTGGGTTGTTTTACGTAAGATTTTTAGAGAGTTTTCATGCTAGTTTTTTCTATCTCTCTAAGAGGTTTTCTCCACTTGGTTTTTAAGACTAATTCTTTCAGATCAAAAGAAGAGTTTATCAAGAGGTTTTTCAAAGTGATTTCTTGAGTTTTTCCACCACAAACTCCATCCTAGTTTTCTCACACATACTTGAGCTTTCCATTGCTATATCAATCCTGTAGGAGAGTTGTTGTGAGAGTGTTTTTTAGGTGATCAAAGTGTTAAGATCACCAAAGTGTCATTCTTGTATTTGAGGAGGCGAACTTGCGGGTTCGTGTTGTTTTGAGCTCTTTGGAAGCTCGATGTAGAGGTGCGGCCTCGACAAGCTAGTGTGCTTGCATGTGTTGTTCTTGCAGGAATAAGTGAGGGGACTAGTGATTCCAAGAAGTTCTAGTGTTAACTGTAAAATCACCTAGAGGGGGTGAATAGGTGATAGCTAATCTAATGGTCACTTAATGCCAAATAATGCGGAATTAAGAACAATTATGACCTAATTAAAAACTATTACACTAAACACCAGGTATAACACAAGAGTGTAGCCGAATTCCCTGTGAAGGGCTCTGAACTAACTCCACTAGATCCCCCTTGAATGGGTTGAGGTGCCGCGTTGGCTCTCTTGTTGAATACAAGTGTTAGCAAACAATCCCAAGCAATATAACAATTAAACACAAATGAATATATCAAGCATATAAGATGACAATAAATGAATGCAAGATATAAATAAGGGAGAGAGAGAGAGAGAGAGAAATGGCAATCGCAAACACAAAGAGTTTGTTTTCGAGGTTCGAGCACTCTTGCTCTACATCCCCGCCTTCGACACCGAAGGATTTTCACTATGCAAGATCCAAAAGGATCACTCCTTGGTGCCGCAACACCTACAAACTCTCGGACTCCTAGCCCGTACACACGCAAGCTCACTAGCTCGCCGAGGCCGCACCTCAAACCACCGAGTTCACACAAGAACTCTAAACCACCGCGAACACACTTGTCCGCCTCCTCAAGAACAAAGAAGAAATCTCTTGGTGATCTTATACACTTTGATCACCAATTACAAACTCTCACAACACAATCCTATGGATAGATAAGGCAATGGATAGCTCAAGTGATTGTGAGAAAGTAAGGAAAGAACTATGGTGAAAAACTCAAAAAAATCACTTAAACACTCTTGATAAAATCTTTCCTTTTGATTGGAAATATTAGCTCTCAAATTTGTAGAGAAAACTCTTTTAAGAGTATAAGAAAAACTGGCTCAAAGCTCTCCTAAAATCATAACCCCAAACAATGACCAAACCCCCAATTTATAGGCCAGAAAAATATAGTCGTTGGGGTCTGTCAGACCTGTCGGTCGACCGCCCGGTCGACCGTCCAACGGTCATATTTCAGACCGTTGTGCCTCCGGTCGACCGCTCGGTCGACCGAGCAACTGGAGGAGAGAGTAGAACTCTCTGTCGGTCGACCTGTCCGGTCGGCCGAAATTTCCAGAGAGCAGAGCTCTCTGGAGCGGTCAACCGTCCGGTCGGCCGTCCTCCAGTGCACAAAGGCGTGCACGTCTGTGCACGTCGGTCGACCGATCCGGTCGACCGACTTTAGAGTTAGTCGACTAACAAGGTGGTAAGTCGACTAGCTGAAGCCTGAAAACAGTTTTTCTGGGATATAAAACTAGTCTTTTGGTTTACATAAAATCCCATAAAATACAAAGAATTTCTACAAAAATAGTTTAACCAATATACTTTGATATACAAACATGCTTGCACAAAATCAAGACAGGTTATAAAAGATTGGACTATTTTTGTAACTTGGATATTGGGCTCATGATAAAAATTGTTTTTCCAAAACAATATTTTCCAAAACATGTTTTTCCAAATCTTCATCAAATACAAAAACAAGATATACTTTTAAAGCATAGTGTGTATGGATATGATCCACTACACAATCAAGATGAAATATTTATGTTTTTTTTGACAATAAGCATAACTTGGTTTTGGTTGAAAGATGTAAACATGAATACCAAAAACCAAATAGTATTTTGTCATAAAGAAAAATCTTTTCTAAACTAAAAAATCTTTTATGAAACAATTCTATCAAGAGTGTGTGTGTATATGTACTTGAGCAAACCACCACTATTCTATCCTTTACATTTTTAACTAAAACAAACACAAAATCTTATACCTAGACACAAGTCTTCATCTTCTTGAAGTCTTCACTTGAAGGCTTCTCATCTTCTTGACTTGGTCCAAGCTTGATCCAAAAGCTCCTTGGACCACACCGTGCTAGCTCCAAATCTTGACATTTTATCCTTTGTTGAGCTATGCACCTACTAAGATCTTGATAATGAATCTGTCACTAATTAAACACAGATCATTAGTAAACATAACTTCATGAGTTGATCATCATCAAAACTAGGTGATAGGCCTTTGGGCCAACAATCTCCCCCTTTTTGATGATGACAAAACTCATGAGTTATATATGCATGGATTAAAGTAAAGCTTCAAGGAAGCTCCCCCTTAACTCATGCATAACAAATAAACAATAAATATATGCAATGAAAGCACATAAATATGTATGCAATGAATGGAGATAAAACATGAAATCCTTTTTTCTCCTAGTTGCAATACAAAACATATATGCATAACTAACAAGGAAGACAAATACTTCTCCCCCTTAAGCAATAAAACATGCATATAAACTCAAATACTTCTCCCCCTTTTTGTCAATCATCAACAAAGGGTTCAAAGTAAAATAAATCAAACAAATCTTCTCCCCCTTTTTGTCAAAAACAAAGAATCAAGAGGGGTAAAATCAAATCGATCAATAGAAATTATATGCGATATACATTCATGAAGAGGAAGACGCTAAGTTAACTTCCCTACATACATGCATTACATGAAGAAGGGATGATAAGCCCTAATTCACATAACACATAGTATGCAATGCATAAGAGGAGATGTGAAGCTCCCCCTACACACGTATATCATATAAAGAAGAGTTGTCAAGCTCCTAAATTTATAATATACTCAACATGAATCTATATGTAGAAGAGATGTTAAGCTCTCCTTGCATATAGGAAATACAAATCAAAAATTTTAAGTTTTTCTTTAAAATTTTGAACTTTCTTAATAAAACACATTTTGAGATATCAAGTAAACATATTTTTTTATTTTGATATCAATTTTGAAAACATATTGCATAAGCTTTAAGAATTACCAATTGAAAGTTGAATTAAGCTTAGCATATACATTGTGCTTTAAGAGTGTGAATCAATTGTAAATCAAGCACAAATAGATCACATATATGTATGAAAAGATAATACCAATAGAAATTGATATAATTTAAATTTGAAAGCACTCATACATACAATCAAAATATGAGTATATATATAAAAATCATATTGATACCAATTGAAAATATCCAATGATACCAATTGAAGAGTAAGCTTATCATATACTCTATCATATGAAGAATTTGCACTAGTTAATATGAAAATGTTTTAAAACTAGTACGGAATCCTTCAAGCAAGGAATAAAGCAAAATGTCATTAATCTCAATATTCTTTTAAATCATGAAGACATGAAAATCATCACACATTTTTTATTTAAAAACAAAATTTATATTTCAAGATATATGTATGTTTTGACAACACAATAAGTATACATACATATCCCTTAAACACAATTGAGTCCATATAAATAGATTTGCATTAAGGCAAATGACTCAAGAGGTATACATGTATATCTTAAAGTTTGGCAAAATACACATATACATGAAATGAAAGCACATGATCATAACACAAATCTAAACGGGAATACAAGTTTAAAGATGTATGGATCATCAAAACTAGGCTATACTAGCACACCTAACGAGCACAAATAAGCAATCAAAGCCAACATATATAGATTTATTTGTGGTCCATAATATGTACAAGTATAAATCCTAGTGTTGACAAAAGCTAACATTAAAACTAATATTCAAATCATGAAGCATCAAATTTTGAGAACACAAAAGAATTTATCCATAAAAATAGGATCATGTGTATATCTTAATTGAAGAATAGATAACTAGTATAAATTGTTTTTGAAAAACTAGTTAAAGATCCTTCAAAATCAAATCATATGTTTTTCATAAAGCATAACTAAATACATAAAGATTTAATCACTCATGGTCTATAAAGCTCAAAGTGATCATGAAACTAAGTCATGTATTTTTTATAAAAGTGAGTGTTAAAAGATCATGTAAATAGCATTTTTATGAAAGTAGTCATTTAAGCTCAAAAAGATTATAAGTCACATTTTTAACAAAAACATGAAAAATCATTTTTCATTGATACACTAATCTTCATGGTATATGTATGATTTATCCATCCTAACATATACATACATATCCCACACATAAAAGAGTCTATTAATAATGTTTGCATGAAGGCAAGAGACTCACGGGTATACATATATATTTATTAGATTTGAATTAAAAATACATATACATGAAGTAAAAAATTGGCAAAGCATGTATAAATGAGAATCATCAGAACTAGCCTATACATGTGCATATAGTGGGTACAAATGAGCATAAAGTGCAAATATATATAAAACAAATGTAGCTCACTATTTGTACATGTATAATACAAGTTTTGATAAAACTACATCTAAGCATGTTATTACCACATGAAGCACACAAAAATATGAATATGCTCAAAATATTATGAATGAACAAGCATGAACATAAATAAAATGGGAGTTTAGAGATTGTTACCACTCCAAAGCTCCAATCATGGTGGTTGTCCCACCAAAACCTCCTTGATAGCGATGCATCAATAAGTGTGTCCATCATATCCATTTGCATCCACCATCAAGGCACCAAATTCTCACGTCTTGAGAGATCCCTCACCTACATCAAAAACATGGAGTGGGGGTTTGGTACCCATATTTTCTTAGGTCCTTTAGGGTTAGTCTTGTAAGGAACCCAAAAATTTTTATTCTTAGCAAAATTAAAATGATGTAACCTATCATAACAAAATTTTACTAAATGGCCTTTGCGGCCACAATGTGTACATGTGTACACCTTAGTATACTTATGTGAATGTTTGTGATCGTGTTATGCAACATAAGCAAATGCATGATTATGATGTGCATGAATGTGTGGAGTTTGTTTCTTTGAAAACATTGACTCCAACCTAGAATAATTAAAAGCACATGAGCTCAAGGTTGAGCTCAAATCATCCATTTTATTTTTCAAAACATGTATCTCATTTGTGGTGGCATGTAAAGCATGATGAGATATGGAATCATTTTTCTTTTTCTTATGAGAAACAAAATCTTTTTCTTTTTCAACAAATTTTCTTTTCAAGGTAATATTTTCTTGAAAAACAATTTCTTTTGTTTTTCCACCATATCAATTTTATTTTTCAAAACATTATTTCCTTCACATAAATCATTTATTTAGACATCAAGGAAACATTCTCATTTTTCAAATCTTTATTTTCTTTTTAAGCATGCAATGTTATTCCTAATGAATCATGTTCTTTATGCATGCAAGCAATATTCTTTTTCAAATTTTTATTTTCCTTTTTAATCATGTCATATTTCTCAAGCAATAATTAACAAAATGTAGAAAGCTCATCATATGACATGTTTACATCCTCATCCTCGGATTCGGTAGTTACCTCAAGGGGGTCATCCCCTTGGACCATGTAGCACTTGTTGGAGGTGTCGCTTCCAACATCCGATCGCTCCCGGCATAGTATAGATCCTTTTCGCCAAGGGAGGTGAGGGTGTTCCAAACTACAAAAGCCGAATCAAAGTTAGAAACCCTAGATAAATAATCTTCATTTAGTGTTGATTTTAAAGCATGAAGGGCTTTGCATTAGCCTCAAAATTCTTACCATCTAAACAATATGCATTATTAGTGGTGGCAAGATAGACATGAAATCCTAAGGCTTTGAGGTACAAAGACATCTTAACCTTCCAAATGTGGATGTTAAGAATGTCAAATGTGGGTGGTGACATGAAATCCATGGTGTGTGTACAAATATTGTAATTAGCCTACAAATGAGGATCTTTAACTATAGGTTGTAAGACCCAAATTAAGAGAACTTGGCTCTGATACCAATTGTAAAATCACCTAGAGGGGGGTGAATAGGTGATGGCTAATCTAATGGTCACTTAATGCCAAATAATGCGGAATTAAGAACAATTATGACCTAATTTAAAACTATTACACTAACACCACGTATAACACAAGAGTGTAGCCGATTCCCTGTGAAGGGCTCTGGACTAACTCCTCTAGATTTCCCTTGAATGGGTTGAGGTGCCGCGTTGGCTCTCTTGGTTGAATACAAGTGTTAGCAAACAATCCCAAGCAATATAACAATTAAGCACAAATGAATATATCAAGCATATAAAGATAGACAATAAATTAATGCAAGATATAAACAGGGAGAGAGAGAGAAATGGCAATCGCAAACACAAAGAGTTTGTTTCGAGGTTCGAGCACTCTTACTCTACATCCCCGCCTTCGACACACGAAGGATTTCCACTATGCAAGATCCCAAAGGATCACTCCTTGGTGCCGCAACACCTACAAACTCTCGGACTCCCTAGCCCGTACACACGCAAGATCACTAGCTCGCCGAGGCCGCACCTCAACCACCGAGTTCACACAAGAACTCTAAACCACCGCGAACACACTTGTCCGCCTCCTCAAAGAACAAAGAAGAAATCTCTTGGTGATCTAAAACACTTTGATCACCAATTACAAACTCTCACAACATAATCCTATGGATAGATAAGGCAATGGATAGCTCAAGTGATTGTGAAAAAGTAAGGAAAGAACTATGGTGAAAAACTCAAAAAAATCACTTAAACACTCTTGATAAAATCTTTCCTTTTGATTGGAAATATTAGCTCTCAAATTTGTGGAGAAAACTCTTTAAGAGTATAAGAAAAACTGGCTCAAAGCTCTCCTAAATCTTAACCAACCCCAAACATGACCAACCCCCAAATTTATAGGCCAGAAAAATATAGCCGTTGGGGTCTGTCAAACCTGTCGGTCGACCGCCCGGTCGACCGGCCAACGGTCATATTTCAGACCATTGTGTGATTAGGAAAAGATAGTGTGAAGTATTTGCACAGATATTATGTAAAAGAGGGAAGGTTTAGAGTCAACCTTAGTGCTTGATCACTCCACAAATGTGTTTCAAATGATTAATGTATCCTTTCCAATCTCCGTAGTAGCAAAGAGCTATACGGGTCGATCCTCGAGGAGAGCTCACGATGGAAGCTTTACGGTTCGTAGTGAAGAAAAGAAAACGAAGATTCTACTTTGTTTTTAAACAAATGCAAAAAGCATGGAAAAGAAATGATAGAATTGGTGGATTTGTGCAAGATGGAAAGGAAATCAAAAGAACTTTGGGAAAGTGTATTGCTAAGAGAGAAAACTAGTAAAGAAAATGTTTAGAAAACTTTAGATGAGAAATGCCATGGCTAGCTAACTTTACTACTTTGCTAACTTACTAAGCTCAAGGGTGATGCATGATTGCCTCATGTTGATTCATTGGCAATAGAGATGACTTGCTTGTTTGGTCAAGTATTTTTCCCGTTTTGAAGATGAGTGTTCTTCTCGGTCTTAGCTTGTAGCCTCATATTGATTCATTGGCTCCCGAGATAGATTTCCTATGGTGGACTTCAAGGAATGGTACTCAAGGGATGCTAAGGAAGAAGATACAACATTCATTAGTCATTCAAGGCATAACAACAAATTAGCTTGAAGTAAAGAAGTTGTTCTACAAATAGCATATGTTTGGTGATCCATCTCCATGTTCCATCAAGGCACTTGTTCTAGACAAGGCTCTAAATGAGGCACACATGAATCATATGGAGTATGAACAAGCATTTACCAAGTAAAGCAACTCTACTTCCTTGGAAAGCAAAAGAGACTTTAACAATGCAAGTATAGAATTTAGCAATCACCCAAAGAGTTAGAAGTTAGCAATGAGAGTTGTTAGCTAGCCATGTAAGAGAGATTTAGCTATCCATTATAAAAGAAACTAAACAACAATTCATGATGAAAATAGAAATGCAATAGAAGTAAAGCAAGAAAGTAAAGCAAAGTAAAGCAAAGTACTAGAGATTGTAAAGAGAAGAATGAAGCCTTGATTAATCCTTACTTACAAGTGATGTCACCTCCTTGCTTACAAGCTCTCAAAAACACTCTCTTTTCTCTCTTTAACAAAATCTCTAGGAGGAAGAAGAGGGAGAGCTAAAAACCTAAGAGAATACCAACACTCTCTCACAAAATACAAGCTTTTACCCTAATCTCTCTCTCTCTCGCTCGTGCAGGCCTTGGTACTGTATTTATAGGGCTCAGAGAGAAGGCTCCAGAATCCCGTTTGTTGGAGAAAATCTCGGCCCCAACGGCCTTGTAACCGCCGTGGACACGCGGCACAAATCTGGAATGCGCGGCAAAATCAGGGCCGTTCAAGTGGATCTTTCTGTTACAGATTTGTTACAGGTTGTTAGCCACGTGGATCTTCTGGAAGCGTGAGCTGGCGCGTAGAATTCTCCAGATCCTGGGCTCAACCTTAGGATCACTTTTTGGCTTTGAATTAATCTCTTTTAATTATTGCTAATTAAAGAGATTTTGGGCCTTTCTCATTTCAAATGTGGACCTGCAAAAAATAGAGAGAAAAGGATTAAAAATCACAATTTTATTTACAATATGCATGGTATGGAAGTGGTAAAATATGCAAATATATAACAATCACACCCCCATACCTAGCTTTTGCTCGTCCTCGAGCAAAAAACAAAGAAAAAGAAAGAAAATCCTAACTAGTTTATTACACCACTTTCGTAGGTGACACGATTGCACTGAGCACGTGCAACAAGCCGTTAAACCTCTAGGTTACCCTAGAGGAGGAGTGTTGTCTCCTGAGGGTTTTCAGCGGATTGCACCCACAAAATCCATAAAGAAAAATAAAAGGGTTAGTGAAAATTTTGATCCATGTTTTAAAGATTCTCACTTAAGTTATAGGTTTCAGGTTACCTTAAACTTGTCATTCCTCTTATAAGTGTCTATTTAGAGTTTTGTTTTCAATTTAGGTTAAGTTTTTAGGGAAAAGATCAAAAACCAGATTTTGCATCAATCCTAGGATATATACATCTATAAATATGAAGGATCTTCTTAGACTAAGTTCATTTATTTACTAATATATATAACATTTTTCTTTTTTTTATTTATATATTTTTCCTTAGCATCCTTAGGCTTTCTAGTTTACCCTTGTAACGAGTCTCTTACCGATGACTCCCAAACCAGACGGTCTTAGGGCACCAGATGAGAAAACATCCCTAGGGTTCGATGACTCGAGTAAAAAAGGCCACGAAGGAATTTAAGGACTTAACCACCTTTAGGCGTGATTGGCAATGCTTCTTGAGGCATGACTAACCAGCTTAATTAGTGGCTAAGTATTTATTATTTATTATTTATTTACACATTTTTTTCTATTTTTTTATTTTTTTTATTATATATATGTGTAAATAAGATCACAAAGTCTTTGATTAATCCTTCAATATGTTTAATGTATATATCCTAAAGAAAAGAATTAAAATCTAGTAATTTTTCTAATCCTTTATTACTTAACCTAAAAATCTAACAAAACTCCTCTTTTCGACTTATAATTAGAAATCTTAGTTTAGAGTTTCCTTAATCCCTAAAGTTAAGTTTGATTCTTTAAACATGGATCAAGAATTTCTTTTTTTTTATTTCTTTTTTTATATTTCTCTAAAAAAAAGTAAAATCTAAAAGAAAATAGAAAATCTACTAAGAAAGATAAAATCTAAAAAGAAAGATAAAACCTAAAAAGAAAATGAAAATCCTAAAAATGAAAATAAAAAGCCTAAAAAGAAGATGAAAAAATCCTAGGTTAGAATCTACCCCCCCATACCTATCTCATGCATTGTCCCCAATGTATGCAAGATGAAATGATGCATGAATAGGTAAAGGTATAAAGCCACTCCCTCCGTCGCTTTGGACCAGCGGTGGTGCTAGGTCCAGCGGACTGTGAACGTCTCAATGCTGCCTCCATACCATCTAATCGAGAGGATTGCTCCTCTACCTTCTTCCTAAGACGAACCTGCCCCCTAAAGATCTTCTTCATGCCCTTCCAGATGGTGGACATGAAGGCTCTTGATTCCGTTGGGGGATCCTGCCTCCAAAATTGTGGCTCATCTAGTTCCTCTAAGCTTTCCTCCGAAGAGGACACCACAGGTATATCCTCAGGCTGGGCACTGGGTGTCCAGAGTGCATGCAAGCAACCATTATATGAGCTGGTGGGTCGCTCTACTGTAACAAGCACTCGGTCAAAGGTATTAAAAACAGCGTCTGATATGAAATTCTTACACAGACGTGTGATTAAGATTGGATGGGAATGCTTGGCACCCCGAGTGCGGGAGGAATTGTCAAGAATAGCATGGAAGATGGCCCTATTCAAACAGACCGTGTGGTTTCGAGTCATTAAATCATGGATTATTTGTAACACGGGTCTGTTAAAGGATGTGGCATGATCAAGCCCAAAATGTTGCGTTGGACCCAGCGTCCAATGCAATGCACATTTCTAAAGGTCGTGTTGGCTTTGAGCCCACGGTCCTGTGCTGTACAGCGGACCCCCATGATGGTCATGTAATCTATCAATGGCAAGGGTCGCTATGGTGGGGGTGAATTGGGACATCAGTGATTTCAGCAATGAGTGGGATTGTGACAAAGATGTCACCTAACGGCATATGAACTACGAATTGGTGCGTGTCATAATTCACAGATGCATGATCGATTGCATTATAAAATGTATTAACTAGTTCAGGACAGTAATATGCATCGTTCTCATTATTATCATAGACCAAAGAATACCAATTCCATGCACGTAATCTATCAACAAAGATGAGCCCATACCCCCATTATCATTCAAAATTTTGGAAAAATCCCTTTCCACAAACAAATTCGGGGCCATGTATAAGAATGGAATTAAAGCAAAGGATTTTAGAGAGGAAAGATCAAACCACCCCAGAGATCGTGGGGGGAAATCCAAAAGCAGGTGTGCAGAAGGCACCAGGGACAGAGTCTGAAAGATTGGGTACGGTATCGGCCACCAGAGGAAGAAATCAGCCGGCCAGAAATTTTCCGGTGCTCCAGAGGGTGCAGAAGAGCGGCGGAGCTGAGGCAAAAATCGCAGGAATGCGGCTGGACAGAGAGATCTGGGGAAGCAGAAAATGTTCAGAGGTCGGCTCTTGAAGGAGGTTTTTAGATCGGAGGGTAACTTTGCGTTTTTAGGGAGGAGGGGTAGGTGAAGAGAGTATTTATAGGAGGGAGAGAAAATGAGATTTCCAATATTAACCCTAGGTCAAAAGTGTATTTACAACCCTAGGAAAAGGAGTTTGAAAATGAATGGAATCCTAGGGAAGGTAGAATCCTAGGAATTTGAAACTGTTAAGCACAAAAGTCCCTCATTTTTTTATTATTTATTTGTATTTACAAAATTTATTTACAAAAGTGATCCCAAAATGATATGCAGGGAAATTCTCGGGAAACTGTACAGATGGAATGGTCACAGATAAACTGGGTCACAAAGACCCAATTCATGAACTTCTTGTGACACGACATCGGTGGTAAAGAATGGCTTTAAACGTTGACCGTTTACAGTAAATGTGTTGCCATTATTAGGATCAAGAATCTCTATAGCACCGTGTGAGAAGACTTGATGCACTATGAATGGTCCTGACCACCTGGTTCTCAATTTACCAGGAAAAAGATGGAGTCTGGAGTTGTACAACAGAACCTTTTGTCCTGGGACAAAAATTTTCCGGTGAATAGAATTATCATGAAAGAGCTTGGTTCTGTGTTTTGTTATCCGAGCATTGTCATATGCTTCATTTCTTAGTTCCTCTAGCTCGGATATCTGCAATTTCCTCAAAGCACCGGCTTTATCCAAATCCAAATTCAGCTGCTTTAAAGCCCACATAGCTCGGTGTTCTAACTCCACAGGAAAGTGACAAGGTTTTCCAAATACAACTCGATATGGAGACATACCGAGGACAGTTTTGTAAGCGGTCCTGTATGCTCATAAGGCATCAGTGAGTTTGATGGACCAATCCTTACGGTTCTGTCCAACGGTTTTCTCCAAAATGAGTTTTATTTGTCTATTCGTAACTTCTACTTGCCCGTTCGTCTGAGGATGATAAGCCGTGGATAATTTGTGAGAAATAGAGTATTTACGCATCAGGGCTTCAAAAGCCCTATTGCAAAAATGACTCCCATTATCGCTTATTATTGCCCGGGGGCTCCGAAGCGAGAGATGATGTGGTCTCGTAAAAACTTAATGACAACTTGGTTGTCATTTGTCCTTGTTGGAATTGCTTCAGCCCATTTGGAAACATAATCTACGGCTACCAAAATGTATTGGTTACCATAGGACAGAGGAAAGGGTCCCATAAAGTCGATGCCCCATAAGTCAAAAATTTCAACTTCCAAGATGGGTGTAAGGGGCATCATGTCTTTCTACGTGATACGACCCGTCATTTGACACCTATCACATAGCTTGCAAAAGAGATATGCATCCTTAAAGAGAGTGGGCTAGTAAAATCCACTCTGAAGTACTTTCTCAGCAGTTTTTCGTGGACCAAAATGTCCACCACAAGCTAGTTTGTGACAAAATGTCAAAACACTCTGATGTTCCTCCTCAGGAATACACCTTCGTATGATCTGGTCAGGACAATATTTGAATAAATACGGTTCATCCCAAAAGAAGAACCGCATTTGACTCATAAAACGGTGTTTGACCTGACTTGACCAATTAGAAGGTATTTGCCCGGTAGCAAGGTAATTCGCTATGTCAGCATACCAGGGCTCTCCATTTATTGTGTGGATGTGCTCGTCAGGAAAATTATCATTAATTGGTATTCTCTCCGTTGGTGCATTTGGGATTCTAGACAAGTGATCAGCTACCACATTTTCAACGCCCTTTTTGTCCTTAATCTCAAATCAAACTCTTGCAAAAGAAGTATCCATCGAATAAGTCTTGCCTTAGCATCCTTCTTTTGCATTAAATACTTTAGGGCGGAGTGATCAGTGAAAATAATCGTCCTGGACCCTAGCAGATATTGGCGAAATTTCTCCAACGCAAAGACAACCGCTAAAAATTCCTTTTCAGTAGTTGTATAATTGAGTTGGGCTTCATTCAGCATTCTGCTAGCATAATAGATTACGTGTTGCCTAGTATCAATACGCTGTCCTAAAACAGCGCCAATTGCAAAGTCTGAGGCATCACACATAATCTCAAAAGGTTTGGTCCAATCTGGTGCAGAAATGATCGGCGCTGAGACAAGTCTACACTTAAGCTCTCTCCAAGATTTTTGACATTCTTCATCAAATATAAAGGGTACATCCTTTCCTAAGAGATTTGTCAAAGGTCTTGCAATGTGGCTAAACCCTTGAATAAATCGTCTATAGAAGCCGGCGTGCCCTAAAAATGATCTAATGTCTTTTAAGCATGTGGCTCAGGGAGCTTAGTTATGACTTCCACTTTTGACTTGTCAACCTCAATTCCCTTATGTGAAACTTCGTGCCCTAGGACAATTCCTTGCTTGACCATAAAATGACACTTTCCCATTTAAGTGTCAAGTTTTTCTCCATACAGCGTTGTAAAACCAGTTTCAAATGGTACAAGCATTGTTCAAAGGAATCACCATAAATGGAAAAATCATCCATAAAAATCTCCAGAAATTTCTCCACCATGTCTGAAAAAAGGCTCAACATGCAACGTTGAAACGTTGCAGGAGCATTGCAAAGACCGAAGGGCATCCTTCGATATGCAAACGTTCCAAAAGGACAAGTGAAGGTGGTTTTGTCTTGATCCTCGGGAGCGATCGGGATTTGATTATATCCTGAATATCCATCCAGGAAACAGTAGTACTCATGTCCCGCTAATCTCTCGAGCATTTGGTCAATGAACGGAAGAGGAAAGTGGTCTTTACGTGTGGCAGTGTTCAACTTTCGGTAATCAATACAAACTCGAATCTTCGTTGGAAGACGTGTTTGTATCAACTCTTTCTTCTCATTTTCTACCACAGTAAACCCTGCTTTCTTGGGCACAGCGTGAACTGGACTTACCCACTGGCTATCGGATATGGGATAGATAATCCCGTTATCTAATAGTTTCAAGATCTCGGATCTAACAGCTTCCTGCATGATTGGGTTAAGTCTACGCTGTGGGTCTCGTTTTGGCTTGGCATCTTCCGTCAAATGAATCCGGTGCTGAACTATGGAAGGACTAATCCCCTTGATGTCAGCCATGGTCCAACCAATGGCTTCTCTATTTTCCCTTAACACAGTAAGAAGATCCTCTTCTTGTTGTTCAGTTAGATGGGATGCAACGATTACAGGAAAGGTTTCTTTCTCATCCAAGTACTTGTACTTGAGATGGTCAGGAAGAACCTTAAGCTCAGAAGAAGGGACAGGATCTATTACTGGTTGTGCTTGGTGCAAGGGAAGAATAGGGGTGGAATTAGTAGCCCATTCAACAGTTGACTCAACAATCTGATCAAGGTTTAAGTCATCAGACTCCAACTCAAATTCCTCTTCAGACTCATACTCAACCTCCTCCTCATGTTCGCTTGTTAAATCCTTCTATCGCGTTTATTTCAAAAGAATCACTATCCAAATCCCGAGGTTGTTTCCCAGGTGGAAAATATTCACCTCTTTTGTCATATCTCCAAAGGTCAGACGCATCGAGCCATTCCTACAATTTATGATCGCATTGGCAGTGGCTAGAAAAGGGCGTCCAAGAATGACAGGTGTCTGTGCTCTGTGATTATGTACGGGCTGTGTCTCAAGAACAATGAAGTCTACAGGGTAAATGAATTCCCCGACCCGTATTAACACATCTGTAATCTCCCCCTTGGGAATCTTTACAGAGCGATCTGCCAACTGTATCGTCATTTGGGTCGGACGAAGGTCGCCTAACCCTAATTGTTGATACACTGAAAAGGGGAGAAGATTAATGCTAGCGCCCAAGTCAAGCAAAGCCCTATTAATGGTGGTCTGTCCTATGATGCAAGAAATGGTTGGGCTCCCTGGGTCCTTGTATTTCACAGGGATAGGACCAGTGAGCAGCTCACTAATGTTTGAGGCAAGGAAGACCTTTTTAGGAACGTTTGCTTTTCTCTTCTTTGTGCACATTTCTTTTAGAAATTTGGCGTATGATGGAACTTGTTGAATGGCATCTAGAAGAGGGATATTGATTTGGACTTGGTTAAACATTTCTCTTATCTTCTCCATGTGAGCATTCATCTTTTGACTTGCTAGCCTATTTGGGAATGGAACAACATGCTTGTATGTTTGCTCATCATCCTTTTCTTTCCTTTGGATTGGGAAGTGGATGGTTGTGTACTTGAAGAAGGAGTATCTTGAATGGGTTGGACTGGAACAGAGGATGTTGGTTTTGACACAGATTTGGTAGGTGGATTTGAAACCTTGTTATCTACATGTTTCCCAGATCTAAGGACTTGAATAGCTTGGCATTGGCTGGGGCCCAAGTCTTCAACTTCGTGCAGGGGGAAATGAGTTTTTGGATTGGGCACTGGTTGACTAGGTAGCATTCCTTTTTGTCGTTCATTTAGAGAGTTAGCCAATTGCCCTATTTGGATTTGCAATTTGTTCATGTCCTGCTGCTGATTATTCATCATTGAAGCTTGGGTCTTGGATAAAGTCTCTATCATTTTCTCCAGATCAGAATTCTCTTGTCTGAAGGATTTTGTGGTGGATGCTGCTGATACTGGGGCTGGAATTGTTGTGGATTCTGGTATGTGTGGAAATTGGGTTGATGTGACTGAGCAGGAGGATGATGTGGAAATGACGACCTAAACTGCTCAGGACCAGACTGACTCCAAGAAAATTTGGATGGTTTCGCCATCCCGGATTGTAAGTCTTGGAGTACGGGTTGTAGTTGGGTCTGGTATATGCAGCATTCGAGTTCTCCTGAAAAACTTAGAATGGTATACTGGACACTCTTCGAACACATGATTCAAATCATGGCAATAGGTACAACCCGAGTTGACCACTGGTGATGGACTGGCCACAGGGGAGGGGTTGACCTGATTAACAGCAGAATTCTCCCTAGACTCAAGCAATTCTATCCTCTTCATCAGTTGTGTTATTTAGCTTCTGCAGCTATCGAGGATTCTATGGAGTGTAAACCGGTTCTGGAAGTTGTGGGTGTGGGTTTCTCAGAACATGACTCCCACTGGATAGTTTTTTCAGCTAACGCTTCAAAAAGATCCCAACCCTGATCTTCATCCTTCTTTAAAAATTCTCCTTGGCACATGGTTTCAAGGAGTGTCTTAGTCTGATAATCGAGTCCATCATAGATAATCTGGCACTGACGCTATTTTTCTATACCGTGATGGGGACACAGGGCTATTAGGTCTTTGAAGCGCTCAAAGTACTTCCAGAATGGTTCATTGGCTTCTTGCTTGAATTGCATTATATTTTTCCTCATGAGGGCTGTCTTATGGATAGGATAAAACTTTTTAAGAAAGACCTTAACGAAATCATCCCATGAAGAAATTGAGCTGACAGGAAGATTGTACAGCCACTTATTAGCAATATCCTTAAGTGCGAAGGGAATGAATCTAAGTCTCACAGCGTCCTCTGTCAACTGGGAAATTCTCATCATAAGGCATACTTCTTCAAACTCTCGGATGATGAAGTACGCATCCTCAGATTCTAAGCCATGGAATCGTGGAAGAGTGTTTATGAATTGCGGCTTTAACTCAAAGTTATTTCCATTAGTATTTGGAAGAAGAATGCAAGATGGAAGTGAGGTGCGAATCGGGTAGAACTTATCTTGCAACGAAACGTTGTTGGTCATGACTGGGATTGTGTCAAGTGGTGTATGTGCTAGTGTAGAAATTCTCACAGCCTAGCAGAATTCGGATCCCGAAACCACTGTTGCATACACAATCAACGTGCACCGATCACTCAAGCGAAAGAAAGTGAAAAACAAACAAGAAAAAGAAAATCAATCCAAGCTATCTAGGTTCCCTGGACCTAGACGACTCCTAACTGATTAGATCGTCCACAGGAGGTTTAGTGTAGACTTTGACTATAAGCGAATCAGCCAGGAAAGGGCAAAGTTGGTGGGAGGTTTTCCGTCAGAGACGTTCCTTAATTAAGTAACCAGCAACCTTCGGGCTTTCGGCCCTCAATCCCTTTCCTAGACACTGATTTTACAAAAGTCAATTTCTAACACTTTTTCCCCTTAGGATAATCTCCTAAGTGAGTCCGGATGTCCCTAGGGCCAACATCTATCAAATTTTATTAGAAGCTTAGGATTGTGAGTGCTTGGGAAAATGATTTTCGGGCTAAGGAAAGGGTGATAAAATCCCCCACCTTATCTTCTTTATTGGGTATGCCCTTAAAGTCAATTTTGTGCAAGTGTACGATTAAACAAACAAGGTTCACTCAAAGCTATAAAAATCAAACAAGGAGTGAGTCCTAGTCAATATGCAATGCGCACGTACCTTGCCTCTAGCACTCTTCAACAGTTTAGTAAAAGAATTGAAAAGACACGTGCCTAGAAATGCAAATGTCTAATCAACTTTTAACTTTTCAACCAATTTTTTACTGTTGATTATTAGCAGATATAAGGTGAAGCATACAAGAATTTAAGTATTGCAGCAGCTGTATTTTGTAGAGCAAGCAACCCTGCAGAAATCTTGTTAGTAGTTCACTCCTCCTTGCCGCAGAACTGCGGCTTTGGCCCAGATTCTACGACAATTCAGAGGGCAACTGGTCTCTGCTTTCGAGAGCAGAGGCCCAGAGCCACTTATATGTTTCTGCAATGCAAATTTTCCTATTTTCTTCACTTGTAACCTGCAACAGAGAAGAAGATTCGTTTAGTTCTTCACTTGAAATAAAAACCGTTGCTCTCCCCGGCAACGGCGCCAAAAATTGGTTAGGAACAGATAGTGTGAAGTATTTGCACAGATATTATGTAAAAGAGGGAAGGTTTAGAGTCAACCTTAGTGCTTGATGACTCCACAAATGTGTTTCAAATGATTAATGTATCCTTTCCAATCTCCGTAGTAGCAAAGAGCTATACGGGTCGATCCTCGAGGAGAGCTCACGATGGAAGCTTTACGGTTCGTAGTGAAGAAAAGAAAACGAAGATTCTTCTTTGTTTTTAAACAAATGCAAAAATCATGGAAAAGAAAATGAAAGAATTGGTGGATTTGTGCATGATGGAAAGGAAATCAAAAGAACTTTGGGAAAGTGTATTGCTAAGAGAGAAAACTAGTAAAGAAAATGTTTAGAAAACTTTAGATGAGAAATGCCATGGCTAGCTAACTTTACTACTTTGCTAACTTACTAAGCTCAAGGGTGATGCATGATTGCCTCATGTTGATTCATTGGCAATAGAGATGACTTGCTTGTTTGGTCAAGTATTTTTCCCGTTTTGAAGATGAGTGTTCTTCTCGGTCTTAGCTTGTAGCCTCATATTGATTCATTGGCTCCCGAGATAGATTTTCTATGGTGGACTTCAAGGAATGGTACTCAAGGGATGCTAAGGAAGAAGATACAACATTCATTAGTCATTCAAGGCATAACAACAAATTAGCTTGAAGTAAAGAAGTTGTTCTACAAATAGCATATGTTTGGTGATCCATCTCCATGTTCCATCAAGCACTTGTTCTAGACAAGGCTCTAAATGAGGCACACATGAATCATATGGAGTATGAACAAGCATTTACCAAGTGAAAGCAACTCTACTTCCTTGGAAAGCAAAAGAGACTTTAACAATGCAAGTATAGAATTTAGCAATCACCCAAAGAGTTAGAAGTTAGCAATGAGAGTTGTTAGCTAGCCATGTAAGAGAGATTTAGCTATCCATTACAAAAGAAACTAAACAACAATTCATGATGAAATAGAAATGCAATAGAAGTAAAGCAAGAAAGTAAAGCAAAGTAAAGCAAAGTACTAGAGATTGTAAAGAGAAGAATGAAGCCATGATTAATCCTTGCTTACAAGTGATGTCACCTCCTTGCCTACAAGCTCTCAAAAACACTCTCTTTTCTCTCTTTAACAAAATCTCTAGGAGGATGAAGAGGGAGAGCTAAAAACCTAAGAGAATACCAACACTCTCTCACAAAATACAAGCTTTTACCCTAATCTCTCTCTCTCCCGCTCGTGCAGGCCTTGGTACTGTATTTATAGGGCTCAGAGAGAAGGCTCCAGAATCCCGTTTGTTGGAGAAAATCTCGGCCCCAACGGCCTTGTAACCGCCGTGGACACGCGGCATAAATCTGCAATGCGCGGCAAAATCAGGGCCGTTCAAGTGGATCTTTCTGTTACAGATTTGTTACAGGTTGTTAGCCACGTGGATCTTCTGAAAGCGTGAGCTGGCGCGTAGAATTCTCCAGATCCTGGGCTCAACCTTAGGCTCACTTTTTGGGCTTTGAATTAATCTCTTTTAATTATTGCTAATTAAAGAGACTTTGGGCCTTTTCTCATTTCAAATGTGGACCTGCAAAAAATAGAGAGAAAAGGATTAAAAATCACAATTTTATTTACAATATGCATGGTATGGAAGTGGTAAAATATGCAAATATGTATAACAATCATTGTGCCTCCGGTCGACCGCTCGGTCGACCGAGCAACTGGAGGAGAGAGTAGAACTCTCTGTCGGTCGACCTGTCCGGTCGGCCGAAATTTCCAGAGAGCAGAGCTCTCTGGAGCGGTCGACCGTCCGGTCGGCCGTCATCTAGTGCACAAAGGCGTGCACGTCTGTGCACATCGGTCGACCGATCCGGTCGACCGACTTCAGAGTTAGTCGACTAGCAAGGTGGTAAGTCGACTAGCTGAAGCCTGAAAACAGTTTTTCTGGGATATAAAACTAAGTCTTTTGGTTTACATAAAATCCCATAAAATATAAAGAATTTCTACAAAAATAGTTTAACCAATATACTTTGATATACAAACATGCTTGCACGAAATCAAGGCATGTTATAAAAGATTGGACTATTTTTGTAACTTGGAAATATTTGGCTCATGATAAAAACTATTTTTCCAAAACAATATTTTTCAAAACATGTTTTTCCAAATCTTCATCAAATACAAAAACAAGATATACTTTTAAAGCATAGTGTGTATGGATATGATCCACTACACAATCAAGATGAAATATCTATGTTTTTTTTGACAATAAGCATAAACTTGGTTTTGGTTGAAAGATGTAAACATGAATACCAAAAACACCAAATAGTATTTTGTCACAAAGAAAAATCTTTTCTAAACTAAAAAATCTTTTATGAAAATAATTCTATCAAGAGTGTGTGTGTATATGTACTTGAGCAAACCACCACTATTCTATCCTTTACATTTTTAACTAAAACAAACACAAAATCTTATACCTAGACACAAGTCTTCATCTTCTTGAAGTCTTCACTTGAAGTCTTCTCATCTTCTTGACTTTGTCCAAGCTTGATCCAAAAGCTCCTTGGATCACACCGTGCTAGCTCCAAATCTTGACATTTTATCCTTTGTTGAGCTATGCACCTACTAAGATCTTGATAATAAATCTGTCACTAATTAAACACAAGATCATTAGTAAACATAACTTCATGAGTTGATCATCATCAAAACTAGGGTGATAGGCCTTTGGGCCAACATTAACTCATTGTAGGTGTTGCGGCACCGAGTGATCCAGCGGAATCGATTTTAGTGAAAATCCTTCATAGTGTTAAAGGGGGGGATGTAGAGCAAGGGTGCTCGAACCTCGAAACAAATCTTTTGTGTTTGTGATTGCTCTCTCTATGTCTCACTTGTGTTTATATCTTGTATGGTTATATTGTTTATCTCTTTTATATGCTTGATATATTTGTGCTCTATTCATACATGCTTGGGATTGTTTGCTCACACTTGTATTCAACCAAGAGAGTCATAGCGGCACCTCAACTCTTATCTAGAGGAATCTTGAGGAGATAGTCCAAAGTCCTTCACCGGGAATTCGGCAACACTCTTGTGTTATACCTTGTGTATTTAGCTTAATAGTTTTTAGTTTGCATAAATAGTTTTTTTAATTCTGTATTATTCATCATTAGATTAGCAAGTCACCTATTCACCCCCCTCTAGGTGAACTTCACTTTCTAATTCAAAGTAGAAATAGTATTAATTAGTAGTAATTGTACATGCAACTATGTAATATAACTCTCAGCAATTAAAAATCACATTTTCTACCTGTTTGGCCTATTCGGCTTATATAAGGCCAGTTCAGGCCTCAGGCCTAAAAGTTTGACTACTTGTAAAATTTTCAAATTAACACAAGAAAAGAAACTATGTAATACTACTCTCGGCTCTAGAAAACCATGTTTTCTAAACGTTTGGGCCCTATTTGGCTCTTATTAAGCCTAGTTCAGGCCAATCATTTCTGACAGTTTAACTTTTGGTCAAAATTCTAAATTAAGACTAGAAATAAAGTTAGTTAGTTGTAATTGTACATAGAAACTACGTAATACTACTCACGGCTCTTGAAACTTATATTTTCTCACTGTTTAGGCCCAATTCAGCTTTTAATAAGGCCTAGGTCATGTCAATCGGGACTGAAAGTTTGATTTTTTTATCAAACATTCGAAATAAGGTTAATTAGTTGTATTCGTATATTAAAACTATGTAATACTACTCCCGGCTCTTGAAACTCACGTTTTCTCCCTGTTTGGGCCTAATTCGGTTCTTTTTGGCCTATTTCAGGCTAATCGGTGTTGAAAGTTTATTTTTTTAATTAAACTTCCCAAATTAAAACTAGAAATAAGTTTAATTAGTAGTATTTGTACATAAAACTATTTAATATGATTCTTGGCTCTTGAAAACTATGTTTTCGCCTCGTTATGGCCCTATTTGACTCTTATGAGGCCTATTTAGACCAATCGGGTATGAAAGTTTGACATCCTTATCAGATATCACAATTAGGACTAGAAATAAGGTTAATTAGTAGTAATTATGCGTAGAAACTATGTTTCAGGCTCTTAAAACTCTCGTTTTCCCCTTATTAGGCCCTTTTCGGCTCTTATATAAGTCCGAGTTTTGGCCGATTGGGGCTAAAAGTTTGACTTTTGGTCAAACTTTTTAATTAACACTAAAAATAAGGTTAATTAATAGTAATTTTATTTAAAATTATGTAATACTACTCCCGGCTCTTGAAACTCACATTTTGTCCCTTTTAGGCCCCATTCAGTTCTTATAAAGCTAGTCGACCAATTGGGAGTGAAAGTTTGATTTTTGATCAAAATTCCTGATTCAGGCTAGAAATAAGGTTAATTAGTAAATAGAAACTATTTAATATGACTCCTGGCTCTATAAAATCATGTTTTTTCTAAGTTTTTCTAGCCAATTTGGCTGAAAGTTTGAGTTTTGATCAAATTTCTCAATTAATACTAGTATAAGGTTAATTAGTAGTAGTAACAAATAAATTGTTGGCCCAAGAGGTTACACTCTCCAATTGTTTTGTGTTTTGATGATGACAAACCAAATAAGTGCTATAGAGTACTAATCATTTGATCTAGATGAGTTTCAGGTTTTGTACCATGTTTAGAGTCCATTCGCTTAGCTATTGCAAGAACTTCTAAGTTCCACAAAGCAAGGAAGGCAAATTGCACATCAAGGAAGGATCATAGAAGAGAAAGGCACTAGCAAGGCATTGGATGGCTCAAAGACTTGAAGATAGCTCAAGAAGTCTTCATGTAATTTGTTTTTCAGTTTATAGTATGTTAAAGAATAGTGGATAGGTTTGAAGCTCTATCACACACGCTTTTGCGCACATGCTCATTCCAAAATAATTTCTTATAAATTATACAAAAATATTTTGCATACAAGATTTTGCCTACAGATATATATTTTTGTTTTATACTAATCCCTGTTCAAAAGTATTTTTGATAAAATCAAACCTCTTTTAATTCTTTTTAAATTTGGCTTTTTGACCTGAGCCGGTCGACCGGGTCGGTCGACCGAGCCTATGACAGTCTGGTCCGGTCGACCGGACCAGTCGACCGAAGTCCTGGCAGAATGCACGTATCCGTGTGCATGTCTGTCGGTCGACCGAGGCGGTCGACCGGATTATTTTTTTGCTCACAGTTTGTATCAGTCGACCGGGTCGGTTGACCGATATCCTGTAACGGTCAAATTTTTTATACTTCCGGTCGACCGGCCCGGTCGACCGATCCGACCGTTTGAACAGTAACGGGCATATTTTTAAGGGCTGTTTATTTTTGTCTTTTATGTTTAAAAATTCATTTAAAGATTTAGTTTGGACCTAACATTACTTTATTAGCCTTAAGTTTGTTTTATCTCTTAACCTAGCCCTCTCCTATAAATAGGGGTGCTTAGGGAGAGATGATAACAACAATTTTCAAGAGAAAAATTCAAAAGTTTGAGAAATTCAAAAGAGCTAGTTTCTTGGTTTTTGTGCTAACATTCTCACTCATTTTCTGAATTGGGTTTTGTGATACTCTCTGATTTAATTTTTCTTTCACTTTACACAAGAGCTTCATTCCTACTCAATATTCTCTAAGGACCTTTGTAAGGGAAGAGATATTTGAAAGAGAGAGTTTGTGGTCTTTTGACTACCAAGGAAATTACTTGTTCTTGAGATTGTAGGAGTTGGGTACTCCATTGTAATTGATCTTTGTGATAGTGGAAGTAGCTAGAATCCTTCTGGGGAAGGCGGGGAGTAGAGCTGGGTGCTCGAACCTCGATAACATATCTTTGTGTTTGCGATTGGTTTACATTCTTGCAATTCTTACTCTACTTTGCTTGCTCTTATAATTGCTCATCATATTCATTGTCATACTTACTTGCTTGCATTCATCTTGTGACTCTTGCTTGGTGATCTTTGTAGCTTTAATTTTTTAATTTGCCCTTGATTAGCATTGTCACCTATTCACCCCCCCTCTAGGTGACTTTTCAATTGGTATCAGAGCTTGGACTCTAGGTTTGGCTTAACATCCATAGAGAGATCCTTAAAATATTACTAATCAACATTTCCATTCATACATTCATACACTAGTAAACATGGCCGACAACATTAAAACCCCACCTAAATTTGATGGACTCAACTTCCCTATTTGGAAGGTTAGGATGACTATCTTTTTGCAATCACTAGGTAGTTTAGTGGCTAAGTCTTTGACCAAACCCTATGTAGCACCCAATGAAGATGAGAGCACTTGGACCGACTTCAACTTTAGAGAATATGAGGCTAACTCAAAAGCCCAAAACTCCCTTTTAACCGCCTTGAATGAGGATGACCTTACACGGGTAATTCATTGCCAATCCGCCTATGAGATTTGGCAACACTTATTGGTCACACATGAAGGGACTTCACAAGTCAAGAGAGCTAAGATAGATCTCTTGAGGTCTCAATATGAATCATTCAAAATGCTAGATGATGAATCCATTGATTGTATGATTACTCGTTTCACTAAAATTACTAATGGTCTTTCTTCATTAGGTGACGTCATCTCCAACGATCAAAAGGTGCGCAAAGTGATACGGGCTCTTCCTTCTTCATGGGAGATCAAGGCCACCACCTTAAAGGAATTAAATGACAAGGACGAGATGGACATCATTAGTCTCATTGGGAACCTAAAGACCCATGAGATGGAGAAGAAAGTAAGAGATGAGGCTACTACTTCAAAGAAGAAATCCATAGCCTTCAAGACTTCTTCCACCAATGATGACGATGAAGATGACGAAGAAGAAGATGAGGAGCTAACTCTACTTGTGCGGAATGTCAAAAGATTGTACCGAAAGAACAAGTTCAACTTCCGGAGAAATTCGAAGGCAAAGAGGAGCGGAGGATCATATGCTACAATTGCCGCAAACCCGGACATATCATGGCGGATTGTCCGGAGTTCAAGAAGAAGATGACTTCCTCCTTCAAGCCAAAGAAGCCGGAGGAAAATAAAGCATACAAAGCTACGTGGGATTCGGAAAGCGAGTCCGAAGAGGAGGTGGATCAAGCTAACATGTGTTTCATGGCAAACACACCCAAGGTAACCCCTCAATCCCATGATGATGAAGATGATGAACTAAGTAAGGAAGCTCTAGTACATGCCTTTGTAGAACTTTCTGAAACTTATGATAATAAGAAAATTGAATGCTTAAAATTACAAAAAGAAGTTGCTTTTCTTAAAATCAACTTGCCATTGTTTCTAAAGAAAAAGATGACATTTCTTCTAATTTCATTTCCATGCAAAAAGAATTTTGTGCCTACAAGAGTTCTTGTAAGGCAAAATCTCCTATGGTTGATGAAAAAGAAATTTCTTCTTTTAAATCCAAAATGAATGATTTTGAAAAAGTGTTAAATGATTGTGCTTTTAATACCAAGAAACTTGAGAACATGTTTTCTAAGAAGCACACTTCACATGCTAACACTTCACAAGCTAAGAACTCTCATGCTCACACTTCAAATAATACTTCTCATGCTAAATCTTTTCATGCTCACAATGTCCATGCTCACAAATCACACACTCACTATGCTTTTAGATATGGTAGAGTGTATAGATGTACTTATTGTGGCAAAAATGGACATTTAGCTAAATTTTGTTATGATAAATTGCATAGTTCAAATAATCTTGTTTGGGTTAATGGCTCTAACCCTCATGGACCCAAGAAAATGTGGGTACCAAAATCAAGTCCTAAAATGTTTGATGTAGGTACACACCAAGGCTCCAAGACGTAGGGAGCGGTGGTACCTTGATAGTGGTTGTTCGAGACACATGACGTGGGATATCAACAACTTCACAACCCTATCAAGGTACATGGAAGGTGGCTCCGTCACCTTCGGGGATGATTCCAAAGGCACCATCATCGGTATCGGTAATATTCAAATTGGTTCATCTCCTATTATAGAGAATGTTGTTTTAGTAGATGGCTTAAAACATAATTTGCTTAGCATTAGCCAACTTTGTGATCGTGGACTTAAAGTTGTTTTGATGATTCCTCATGCAAGATTTTTGATGTTAAATCCGATGCTTGTATTCTTACCGGTTTTCGTGATAATAATGTTTATATTATTGACATGCTTAATTTAGATTGCTCTACTAAATGCTTAAATGCTTTTGATGAAAATTCTTGGCTTTGGCATAGAAGATTAGGACATGCATCTTTTGACCATATCTCTAGGATTAATTCAAAGGAATTGGTGAAGGGTATACCTTGCTTGGATTTTGAGAAAGACCGCATTTGTAGTGCGTGCCAACTGGGAAACAAACCAAGTCTTCCTTTAAACCAATCAAGGATATCATGTCAACTAGGCCTTTAGAATTAATTCATATGGATCTTTTTGGACCAACTAAAACTAAAAGTTTAAATGGAAGTAGATTTGCATTTGTTTTGGTTGATGATTTCTCCCGTTTTACTTGGGTTTTCTTTTTGCAAAATAAAGATCAAACTTTTTCTCATTTTAAGATTTTTCGAAAAAGAGTTGAAAAAGAAAAGGGTTTTTCGATTTTGAGAATAAGAAGTGATAGAGGTGGTGAGTTTATTAACCAACTCTTCATGACTTATTGTGATGAAAAGGGAATTAAGCATGAAACGTCTTGTCCTAGAACTCCACAACAAAATGGAGTTGTAGAAAGGAAAAATAGAACACTTCAAGAGATGGCTAGGACAATGATAAGTGAATATGACCTCCCTCAATATTTATGGGCCGAGGCCGTAAACACCGCATGCTATATATCGAATCGTATTTATTTATGCAAAAATTCTTCAAAAACATCATTTGAAATGTATCATTCTAGAAAACCAAATGTTGCATATTTTAAATTTTTGGATGCAAGTGTTTTGTTTTGAATACTAAGGATAATTTGGGTAAATTTGATGCTAAGGCTTATGAGGCTATCTTTGTTGGATATTCCTCTACTAGCAAAGCATATAGAGTTTTCAATAGATCTACACTAACCATTGAAGAATCCATGCATGTTAAATTTGAAGAATCTAATGTGGTTATTGAGAATGTTGTAGAGATTGAACCACTAGGTGAAGACATGGAGAGACTATCCTTGAAGGACTCACCCGCTCAAGAAGAAAAGCTAGATCCTATTGGTGAAGTTCAAGAGGATAAGGAGGAAAGCACTCAACCGCTTCCTAAAACTTGGAGATACGCTACAAATCATCCTAAAGAGCTCATCTTGGGTGATGCATCTAAAGGAGTCACAACGCGCTCCAAACTCCATGACATATGTGGTAACTTTGCTTTTATTTCTCATTTTGAACCCAAAGGCATTCTCGAAGCCGAGACGGACCATATTGGTTGCTTGCCATGCAAGAGGAACTCAATCAATTTGAGCGCAACCAAGTTTGGCACCTTGTTCCTAAGCCCCACGATAGACCAATAATTGGTACTAAGTGGATCTTTAGAAACAAGATGGATGAGTCCGGTAATGTCATTAGGATAAAGCTAGGTTAGTGGCCCAAGGTTACACTCAAGTTGAGGGAATTGACTTTGAGGAATCCTTTGCACCCGTAGCACGGCTTGAAGCCATACGGATGACACTAGCTTTTGCATGTTTTAAAAATTTTAAACTTTTTCAAATGGATGTAAAAAGTGCATTTTTAAATGGTTTTATTAATGAAGAAGTTTATTTTTCTCACCTCCCGGTTTTATTGATCATGTTCATCCCGATTTTGTTTTTAAACTTGATAAAGCTTTGTATGGATTGAAACAAGCTCCAAGAGCTTGGTATGAAAGGCTTTCTAGTTTTCTCATTTCAAATGATTTTATTAAAGGCAAAGTAGACACAACTCTCTTTACTAAGCATGTTGAGAATGACATTTTAATTGTGCAAATTTATGTTGATGACATAATTTTTGGTTCCACTAATGAGCTTTTATGCAAGGATTTTGAAAAGGTAATGCAACTAGAATTTGAAATGTCTTCCATGGGTGAGCTCAATTTCTTCCTTGGACTCCAAATCAAGCAATTGCAAGACGGAACCTTCATTAACCAAGCCAAGTACGCAAAGGAGCTAGTAAAGAAGTTTGGGCTTGAAGGATCAAAGGCTTGCAACACTCCAATGGCAACTACAACCAAGCTTGATAAGGACGAACAAGGTAAAAATGTTGATATTAAATTATATAGAAGCATGATAGGAAGTCTTTTATATTTGACGGCAAGTAGGCCGGATATCATGTTTAGTGTGTGTCTTTGTGCTAGATTTCAATCGTGTCCTAAAGAGTCTCATCTTATTGCGGTAAAACGCATTATTCGTTATATTAAGGGCACTTTTGAAATGGGTCTTTGGTATCCGAAAACTAGAGATTTTTCAATGACTAGCTATTCGGATGCCGACTATGCGGGTTGTAGAGTAGATAGAAAGAGTACTAGTGGGACATGTCAATTTCTTGGTAATTGTCTTGTTTCATGGTCCTCTAGGAAACAAAATTCCGTAGCTCTCTCAACCGCCGAGGCGGAGTATGTTGCCGCGGGGGCTTGTTGTGCACAAGTCCTTTGGATGAAACATACTCTCCTTGACTTTGATTTGCATTTTGATCATATAAAAATATTTTGTGATAATACTAGTACTATACACATGACCAAAAATGCAAATCAACATAGTAAGACCAAGCACATTGAGATTAGATATCACTTTCTTAGAGATCATTTTGAGAAAGGTGATATAGATATTGATTATGTTTCCACGGATTTACAACTAGCCGATATTTTCACTAAACCTCTTGATTTTGCTAGATTTTCGTTTATTTGTGGAGAACTTAATGTTTGTATTATTGAATAGACATGTTTTTCATAACCCTTTTTGATGTATGACAAAAAGGGGGAGAATAAGTTTACATGGACAAAAATAAGTTCATTTGGTCTTGGTTCCATATGAATTTATATGTTTTGTTTTTATGAATTCTTGTGTCTTTAAATGAATTCTTGTGTTTTAGTTTAAATTGGTATCAAGAGTAATTTTTGTGTTTTATATATTTGTTTTGTATTTGTTTTGATTGGTTTCAATTAGTGGTATCTAGAACATATTCTTGTGTTTTATGTATAGCATAATTTGAGGGGGAGTTTTCTCCTCCCTATATTTTTGTTAATAGCCTATTTGTTTTGTCATCATCAAAAAGGGGGAGATTGTTGGCCCAAGAGGTTACACTCTCCAATTGTTTTGTGTTTTGATGATGACAAACCAAATAAGTGCTATAGAGTACTAATCATTTGATCTAGATGAGTTTCAGGTTTTGTACCATGTTTAGAGTCCATTCGCTTAGCTATTGCAAGAACTTCTAAGTTCCACAAAGTAAGGAAGGCAAATTGCACATCAAGGAAGGATCATAGAAGAGAAAGGCACTAGCAAGGCATTGGATGGCTCAAAGACTTGAAGATAGCTCAAGAAGTCTTCATGTAATTTGTTTTTCAGTTTATAGTATGTTAAAGAATAGTGGATAGGTTTGAAGCTCTATCACACACGCTTTTGCGCACATGCTCATTCCAAAATAATTTCTTATAAATTATACAAAATATTTTGCATACAAGATTTTGCCTACAGATATATATTTGTGTTTTATACTAATCCCTGTTCAAAAGTATTTTTGATAAAATCAAAATCCTCTTTTAATTCTTTTTAAATTTGGCTTTTTGACCTGAGCCGGTCGACCGGGTCGGTCGACCGAGCCTATGACAGTCTGGTCCGGTCGACCGGACCAGTCGACCGAAGTCCTGGCAGAATGCACGTATCCGTGTGCATGTCTGTCGGTCGACCGAGGCGGTCGACCGGATTATTTTTTTGCTCACAGTTTGTATCAGTCGACCGGGTCGGTCGACCGATATCCTGTAACGGTCAAATTTTTATACTTCCGGTCGACCGGCCCGTCGACCGATCCGACCGTTTGAACAGTAACGGGCATATTTTTAAGGGCTGTTTATTTTTGTCTTTTATGTTTAAAAATTCGTTTAAAGATTTAGTTTGGACCTAACATTACTTTATTAGCCTTAAGTTTGTTTTATCTCTTAACCTAGCCCTCTCCTATAAATAGGGGTGCTTAGGGAGAGATTGATAACAACAATTTTCAAGAGAAAAATTCAAAAGTTTGAGAAATTCAAAAGAGCTAGTTTCTTGGTTTTTGTGCTAACATTCTCACTCATTTTCTGAATTGGTTTTTGTGATACTCTCTGATTTAATTTTTCTTTCACTTTACACAAGAGCTTCATTCCTACTCAATATTCTCTAAGGACCTTTGTAAGGGAAGAGATATTTGAAAGAGAGAGTTTGTGGTCTTTTGACTACCAAGGAAATTACTTGTTCTTGAGATTGTAGGAGTTGGGTACTCCATTGTAATTGATCTTTGTGATAGTGGAAGTAGCTAGAATCCTTTTGGGGAAGGCGGGGAGTAGAGCTGGGTGCTCGAACCTCGATAACATATCTTTGTGTTTGCGATTGGTTTACATTCTTGCAATTCTTACTCTACTTTGCTTGCTCTTATAATTGCTCATCATATTCATTGTCATACTTACTTGCTTGCATTCATCTTGTGACTCTTGCTTGGTGATCTTTGTAGCTTTAATTTTTTAATTTGCCCTTGATTAGCATTGTCACCTATTCACCCCCCCTCTAGGTGACTTTTCATAAATACTATGTAATACTACTCACGACTCTTGAAACTTACATTTTCTCACTGTTTGAGCCTAATTTGGATCTTATAAGGCCTAATTCAGGCTAATCGGGCAGAAGTTTGACTATTGGTCAAATTTCCGTATTAACAAAAGAAATAAGGTTAATTAGTAGTATATGTATATAGTGAAATCACCTAGAGGGGGGTTGAATAGGTGATATGGCTAATCTAGAATACTAAATGCGCTAAATGCGGAAGCTTAAAAACAATTTGCAACACACTTAGTACAACACACAAGTGTAGCCGAATTCCCCGTGAAGGGCTCTGGACTAACTCCTCTTGATTCCCCTAGATATGGGTTGAGGTGCTATATGAAGCTCTTGTGGTTAAGTACAAGTGAGGCACGCACAAACAACCAAGCATATAAGATGAATAGGCAATGTGAAATATGCAAGGCACAACACAAGCAATATATGATATCAATGAATGAATGATGCTTTGCACAAATGTAAAGAGAGAGAGAGTTAGAGAGACAATGGATCAACCGCAAACACAATGCTATGTTTCGAGGTTCGAGCCCCTAGTTCTACGTCCCCGCCTTCACCGAGAAGGATTTCTAATCCACTATCTCCCACCGAGGGAACCTCCACCGAGGAGGATTTGTTACAACAATGGAGTACCGAACTCCTCTCTCAAACACCGCCTCACAACCGAGAGGTAGGCCCGTAGCCAAACAACAACCAACAAACACCTCTACCGAAGAGGGTTACAACCACCAAACTCCACCTCACACAAGAGGGAGCAAACCAACAACCAAATCCTCAACCTCAACCTCTACCAAAGAGGGAGCAACACAAGAAATCAAGGGTTCACAACAAGTGGTATATCTCAACCACAAACCTCTTTCCTCTTTCCACAAAACAAAGATCCTAATAGATTAGGATAGAAGATATAGCTCAAGTGTGAAAAACTAAGTTTTGATCAAAGAAAAACTCTTGGGAAAATACCAATTGATATTGAAATGAAGAACAATAAACCAATTTCCCAAAAACCAATTTTCTTTAAAATAACAAACACTTAAAACAAATAAAATGAATCTTTTTGCACTTTAAACTATTTTTAAAACTTGTTTAAAACACTGAAGATATCAGGAAATTTTGGCTCAAAATTTCTTGGTGAAAACTATGAAGAGATGGGGTATTTATAGCCCCATCAGAAAACTAGCCGTTAGGCTGAGCTGTCAGCCTGACAGGCTTACGGTCGACCGGCCCGGTCGACCGCCAACGGTCAAAAATATGACCGTTGGAGCAGCCCCGTCGACCGCCCAGATACAGAGAGCAGGGCTCTCTTGTCCGGTCGACCGTCTGGTCGACCGCCCAGATACAGAGAGCAAGGCTCTCTGGTCTGGTCGACCGACCAGTCGACCGGACCTGTGTCTGCCAGACGTGCACAAGGTTGTGCACGTTGGTCGACCGCAACGGTCGACCGGCCCTTGGTTCGGTCGACCGTGCGGTCGACCGACCTGGCCTGTCAGCCACAGTCTGGGTCAGAACTGGGTCAGAAAACATGTTAAAAATTCTTTTATCTTTTCTAAAATACCATAAAACTTGTTTTAACATTTTATAATGAAAATCAAACTTGTGATAAATATTTCAAGACAAATATCAAGTATATTAAATCATTTTTGTGTCTTGCAATTTTATCAAAAACTCAAACTTGTATTTTATCAAACTTTGATTTTTCAATACATGAATAGGAAAGTCAAAATAAATTTGTTTAGGAAGTTAAAGCATGTATGTATATCTAGAATACATCTACTATACATAAAGCATGTATGTATATCTAGAATACATCTACTATACATATAAACCATTTAAACTTGTTTTGATCAAACTATTCATGAAAACTAAATCCAAAACATGAAACGTGTGTGTATTGTGCACTTGAGCATATCAACTATTCTTATCTTTACAAATAGATCTAAACACACTAAACTATGGATACCTAAGTCTTCTTGACGATCTTCATCTTCAAGTCGGCTTGATCCAAAACTCCGTGATCCAACGAGCAAGGCTATGTATCATCTTGATGCTCGGGCTCTGGAATCACCATGGAATGCTTCAAAAACTCATCTTGTTGAAGCAATCACCAACTAATATCTTGCTAAAAGATCTGAAACTAAAATCACAAGATTATTAGTAAACATAACTACATGAGTTAATCATCATCAAAACTAGAGTGGAAGGCCTCTAGGCCAACAATCTCCCCCTTTTTGATGATGACAAAACTCATGGAGTTATATATGCATGGATTAATGTTAAGCTTCAAGGAAGCTCCCCCTTAACTCATGCATAAACAAATAAACATAAATATGCAATGAATATGCAAAATGAAACATGCATAGATATGCATAAAATAATAATAGGCTCTAGATATCAATGAAATTTTCAAGACATGCTCTAGATACCAATTAAACTTAATATAATTAAACTTAATATATGCAAAAACATAAGTATGCATATAAAACTTCTCAAATAATTCTCCATCTTTTTGTCAATCATCAATAAAGGGGTAAAAGCAAAAGCAAAACAATAAATTTTTCTCTCCCTTTTTGTTCGAAACAAAGAATCAACAAAAGGGTCAAAAACAATAAAAAACAATGTTCTCCCCTTTTTGTCTAAAAACAAAAAGAATATCAATAAGGGGTTACAATCAATTAAGATATCAATTTAAATATATGTCAAAGATAGCATCTTGATACCAATTGAAAGTGAACATAAAAACAATCAATAAATGGTATATGCGATATACATTCATGAAGAGGAAGACGGTAAAGTAACTTCCCTACATATATACATTACATGAAAGAGGGATGACAAGCCCTAATTCACATAACGTAAAATATGTAATGCATAAGAGGAGATGTGAAGCTTCCCCTACACACGTGTACCACATAAAGAAGAGTTGTCAAGCTCCTCAATATAAGATACACTCATCATGAATTTATATGTAGAAGAGATGTTAAGCTCTCCTTGCATATAGTCAAAATAAATCAAAAATTTGAGTATTTTCTTTAAACAAAATTTTGAGATACCATTGAAATCAAACATAATAAATTTTGAATTCCTAAACATAAATCTTGATACCAATTGAAATTATTATTCTTTTAAAAGCAAATGATACCAAATTGAAATTTAATATTCATTCATAAAGTTTGGGAGTGGAAATCAAATACCAATTGAAATATGAAAATCGAAATTTTCTCCCCCTTTATGAAATACAAATTAAACACATGCATAAGCTAGTTGAAGAATACCAATTGAAAATTAAATCAATTGAAACAAAGTTAAGGCTCAAGCATAGCATAATCAAAACACACACACACACACACACACACACACACACACACACACACATATATATATGAAAAATAATACCAATTGAAATTGATATTCTTTGAAGAGTAAGCATACATATATAAAAATATATGAGTATACAAAAAATGTCAATATTGATACCAATTGAAAGAATCCAATGATACCAACTGAAACAACAATAAGATTAAGTGTATATCTCATATTATCTGCCACCCAATCATAGTTCAAGTTTTAAATGATTTTCATTTAAAGCATACATGAACATGATCTCCCATCCAACCACCCTTGGATGGTAGGGGTTTTCAAAAATAGATTTGAAAATGTAGTTTATTTGAAAAAAAACACTACCAAAATGAAGAATACGAACTAGTCAAAATGGAAAAACTTGTTAACTAGTACGAAATCCTTCAAGCAAGGAATAAAACAAAATAGTTTTTCATAAAACATGAAATCCACATTAGTCAACACTCTAATCCAGTTTAGCATAAATATGACTCATGAAAACAAAACATGAGTAAACAATAAATGTGAGTGTACAAATAAAATGTGAAGATCATAATCATGAAAATGACAATTAAGCTCAATATTCCTTAAAACATGAAAATCATCAAAACTATTTAATCTTCAAGGTATATGTATGTCTAATACAAACTAAAGTATACATACATATCCAAACACAACGAGTCCACAAAAGTATATTGCATGAAGGCACGTGGCTCAAAAAGGATGTATATGTATAAGAATAGTTTGAACGAGATGGACATATACATGAAGTTAAACATAAATACATAAAACAAATTCAAAAATGGGAATACAAGTCTAACATGCATGGATCATCAAAACTAGACTATACTAGCACATCTAATGGGTACAAATAAGCATTCAAGCACAAACATATATAAATTTATTTGTGGCCCACTATATGTACAAGTATATACCTAGTCTTAATGAAAACTAACATCTAAACATGTAATCAAATCATGAAGCATAAAAACGGGATAAAAATCAACATGATAAATATAAACATGATTATTATGTAAATTCACATGATATTAGATTCATGATGTACGTGATAGCTAAACTATGGTGAGAACACAAAATAATAGTTCATATTAAACATGGGTGTCTCAAATACTATGCATGTATGTCATAATCCTAATAAACATGATATTTACATGATAATCACTAAACAACAAAACATGCTAATAATGAACAAAATGAAAAGCATGTAAACAATAATTAGGAGTTAGGAATCGTTACCAAAACCTAGAAGGCAACTCTCCTTGTCTCTAAAACATGGTGTCCTCTCCACCAAACATCCCTTGAAAGTGATGCAACCAAAAAGTTCTCTTTAAGCACGGAACGCATCCACTCCAAGGTACGGCTACTCTCACGTCATGTGAGAGCCCACACCTACATCAAAACTCGAGGGGTGGTCTTTGGTACTCATATCTTATTGGGTCCATGGGGGTTAGTCCCTTCTCTAACCCAAACAAACTTACTTGCTAAATTAGAAACATGTATTATATCATAACAAAATTTAGCAAGGTGGCCCTTACGTTCACAATGTGTACAAGTGTACACATGAGCATACATAGTGTGATGGTGTCCGTGAGGAGCATGTGTATGCCGTGAAGGGTGTGCATGCATAATAGATGGAATTTGTATCTTTCGAAACAAAGTTTCCAACGTGTATGACCCACTACACATTGGCTCAAAGTGGAGCCCAAACAATCAACACTCTTCTTAAGCATGGATATATCATTATTAATCAAAGAAGAAGTGTGGCATGCAATAGGTGAAGTGTGTGATACTACCCTTGCATGGCAAACATGTGTATCAATCTTATTTTGCAAAATTCATTTTTCTTTAAACAAATTTCTAAATCTTTAGAAATGGAATCAATTTTTATTTTCAAAGAATCATTCTCTTTTAAAACAAAATTAATTTTTGAAGACAAGTTTTCATTTTTCTTCAAAACATTATTACAATCATTTTTAGATTTTAAAAACTCATTTTCTTTTAGAGCAAGGTCTAGTTGAGATCTCAATGAATCCCTTTCATTATAGACCTTAACCTTCTCTTGCAAAACCTTGTCAAGTTTAGAAGACAATTTTTCATTTTCTTTATTAAAGCAATGGTCTTCTTTTTCAAAACTTTATATTTTTCTATTAATTTTTCACAAACAATAGAAAGTTCTTCATTCAAAGCATGGGCATCAACATAATCATTTGAAGAACTAGCATCATCATCACTATCTAGTTGAGATTCCGAATGTACCTCAAGGGAGTCATTCCCTTGGACCATCAAGCATTGTGACTCGGATTCTCCACTAGACTCCCCTTCTTGTTGGATAGGCAATTGAAGCTTGGAGGTGTTGGTTGTCAACTTGTTCCACACTACAAAAGCGGAATCAATGTTAGAAACATGCATAAGATGTTCCTTTGAAAGCGTGCTTCTAATGGCCTCAAGGGCTAGTGCATTGGCCCCTATATGATTGCGGTCACCAAGATAACATCTCTTGGTGGCGGCAAGGAAAACATGCAAGCTTAGGGTTTTTAGGTAAATGGACATCCTAGTCTTCCAAACAAGAATGTTGGAAGGATCAAACATAGGTGGGGTCATGAAGTCCAAGGGCATAAACTATATGTGTGCAAACAAGCAAATGCAAACAAGATTAGCAAACAAGGATCTCACTCCTAGGATGTTAAGCCTAAGTGTTTTCCATTATATTTGCAAAAGGGAAAACTTACAAAAAACAGTTTGAGGAGCTAAATTACAAGTATTCTTAAAAAGATTACAAGTAGATCTCCTCAGAGATTCTGGAGAAGTGTGCCGATAGGAGTCTGGTCAGCGCGCGACCACTTGTCCCTTTGACGATGCGAGCGATGAGATTCCCTTCTCGCCTGGTTTCGGGAATCAGAGAACAGAAGGTTGGTAGAACCCTCTTGCTGCTTCTCAAAATCGCCTTCAATAAGGAATTCCTTCTCGCCTGGTTCCGGAGATTCCTTGAGAAGAAGGACGATGTTAGGGTATCAACACCCTGGATAGAGAAAGCAATTCTCTAAAAGGTCTCTGAATTCGAGAGCGCACGGTGCTTTGTGAAGAAGCCTCTGTTGAAGAAGTCGATTCCTCGATCATCCCGTCTCTCTTCCGATTGATCGATCCTCTCTCCTTGTACCCCTGTGGGCTATTTATAAGGAGAGCAAGGGTATAATCGTCCCTTAAAAATATGGAAACAGATTGAATCGAATCTGTTTAAATCTGGAAAGTAGCCTTGTTGCGAGGCTAAGATCAGCTTCTGCGAAGCTAGAATAGGCAGGTTGGTGGACCTTCTCGATCTGTTTTGATCCTTTCCATATCGTTGGAGGATTTCTCCTGATCTTCTTACTCATTTTAGAAGAGTCAAGAGATTGTGGCAATCAACTGCCATAATTTGATCTCTGATTTGATCTTAATCGGATTCGATCTGATTGGATCCGATCTCATCTGGAGATTTGATTGGTCAAAGGTTGACCATAGCAGATTCATAGCAGCACTGCCCGCATTGAGCTCGTAGCGGGCTAGAGGCAATTCCTGGCGAAGTCCGAAAAGAGGCTTTTCGGCGAAGCTGTCAGTTAGCTTCCTGGCAAAGTTTTGGATGGCTTCGAGGCGAAGTTGAGTGATATTAGCCTCTCAAGCGAGGCTATCCCTTTGGGCTCATGTAATGCTAAGTGCTAGCACCTTAGACCTGCTGAGGTCTGTTTAGAAACAATCCGGGTTCACTGTCTGCTTGCTGGATCAGTGGAGTCCAAGTTGCTTCCCTGTCCCTCGGAGATGGGTGAAAACTGGTCTTCAGCTCGTCTGTCACTTGTCTTTTGTAAATGTCAACAAGTTTAGACATTGTTCAGACCAATAAGAATCTTGTCTTTTTTAAGTGTCAACAAGACCCCCTTCAAAGTTTTCGAAAGTCTACAATAGCTCAGACTTCGAAATACTTTGAACTGCTTTGATCGGTGGTGAATGGAGTATGAACGTCGCCATGATGGTTGAGTTCAGCTTCGCTTTGAATCCTGCTTTGGGATGTAGATTCGCCGAGGAATCGCATAGAGGTTCGTGACCCTGAGTAGCTTCGCGTGCGAGTAGCCCCGCATCTGGGCTTCTGAAGATATGTTCGCTTGGGAGCGCATGTCGCCTTCCCGAGACCAACTGTCGTGGGTCGATTACGAGGAGGATTACTCCTTTCTTCGTGCTGATCGAGAGAGATATTCTCCGATTTGCACGTTTCCAAGGGAGGATATTTCCTTTCTTCAAGGCGCCATAAGTGCCTTTTATGAGGGAGACGTTTTCTCCCTTCGCACGGTTCCAAGGGAAACCGTCTCTGTTTTCAAGGCGCAGTAAATGCCTTAAAAGCGCTCGTGCTTCCACGCTTGAGGCGACAGTGCTCAGGCCATGGGGCCTATAAATAGGACACTTGAAGTCCTCTGAAGAGAAGTGCTTTGCCTCTCTTCTCTTCTCTTGGTTTGAAAGAGATACTCAGATCTCTGAACTAGTGGGAAAGCCCACTCTGGTTATCACCCGGCCAAGGACCGGTAAGTCTTGATCATTCAACGACTTCACCGATTTTAGGGAGTTCATCTCCCTTAATTTAGCTTTGGCAGCTGCTTCAGGGATTAGCTTCCCTTGTTCTCTTTTTAACTGATCTGCAGAGAAGGATTTTGGCATAGCTTCCCAGTGAAGCTACCGCTTTTGACTTGATCAAAGGAAGATCACTGCGCATTAAGTCCGCTGCACAGGCAGAACTTGGGAGTTGGTCTCTTCAATAGTTGAGCCAGTCTTGCCATATAGGCGAAGCTAAGACTGTATCCCACGGGGTCGGTCTAGCTAGTCATATAGGCGAGGCTTGGACTTGGCGTTTGCTGAGCCAGCCCATCAGTGTTGTGCAGGCGAGGCTTGTCCTCTGCTTTTACTGAAACTGGATTGCTTTGACCCAAAAGATTCTGATTTGGTTCTTTTGTAGCCTCTTCTGTGCTTAGTTGCTAATCTGTTCTGATTTGCCTTGCAGTGGGCTATGTTTGTCAGTCCAGCGACTTGATGGAAGGAACCATAAAATTGCCTTATGCTTCCCCGGTTGAAGCTTTACTTTTAAGCAGGAGGAACAACTTGGGGCTGCTGATGTATGTCCCAGAGGCTATTGGCAGCCTCTTATACGAGATGATTCGTTCTGAGGTGAGGCTGGCAGCCGCTTTGTCGGAGATGATCCGCATAGGGATAGCGGGTGTCACACCTGTGAGATCACTGGCATCATTGCCAACTTTCAACTTTGGTGGCCTTTGTCGGGGACGATTCACTTCCGAGAAACAGGCGTCACACCTGTTAGATCACTGGCATCATTGCCAATTCCCATTATAGGTGGTCTGACGTGTTGGCGGCGATAAGTTTTATTGCCAGGCTTCAACAAAGATGACCTCGCTTTCCGGTGGCAAAATCTGCCATTTTTGTGGAGAATAATGGCCGTGTCCTCGTGGCACCACTGGTTACGGACTTGTGCAGGAGGAAGGCCTTTCGTGTCCAGTTGGTCTGGTCTGGAAGCAGATAAAACCACTTGTATGCCTTTTGCGCAAATCACCTTGCTGAGCAACTGAATGTGTTATATGAAACACAGCTTTGATGTAATATCAATGTACTCTTCCTTTTAAATCAATGAAAGTTCATCTCTTGATTATCTGATCTTTGCTTGCTTTCATTGAGAGTTTGGCCATAGCGGGGCTAAACTGTATGCGGAGTTAAGGACATAGTCCTTTCTTTGAGTGATCTTCGCGAGACTGGCATGTCAGCGCCTTTTTAGAGGGCTAAGGTAAGCCTCTCGGCGAAGTCCTTGAAGGATTGTGCGAAGTCCGCACTTTGCTCCAGTGCGAAGTTAACCCTTAGTGGAGTTGAACCAGCGCTTCTCGGGAAGGCGCTTTGGGCGGCGTTTCGAATTAATTCGAAACGGTGGCATACGCCCTTTTCGAGGCCTCGTTTCAGGCGCTGATTGGCCTATAAAAGCCCGATCGGGCTGAGCAGGAAAAGATCTCCTTTTTCAGAGAGATTTCTTGACTTTCCTCTTCCTCTTCCTTATTCATTTAGAGAGCTTTGAGAACTCTTGCAACTCTTTAATGGCACCCAAAAGACGAGCGGGAAAAGAAGTGGCGCTTCTACAGCGGAGGGCCCTCCTTCTCCGGTCATCGAACGACCAGTCACCGGCAAGGGATTTTCCTATCTGATTAGAGACCGTGGTCTCTCTCCTTTGGAGCCAACATTTGGCTATTAGGACGATCGAATATGATCTGTCCTCATTAGGGAACTCGTTTCCCTGAACCTCCCTTTTTTCCTTGCACAAGGGAATTAAGAACCGAACAGTTCTTCTTTAGGCTTCCGTACGAAGCCATTACTTGGGCAGTCTCCATCCTGTTGAGGAACAGGATATAGGTCTATTGCTTCAGTCAGTTATGGCCACGAAGGGTGACTTTTGACCATGATGCCCTCTTGGTGACGTCAGCCCTTAGGGCTATACCACTTCTTACTTAAGCGAAGTTGGTACTTTGGACGCTTTCTGCCAAAATACAGTTTTATCCGCGAAATCAAGCTTCATCGAAGCTATCGCCTTGCTGGCCTTGCTTGCTGAGCGAGGCTATGCCTTAGTGAATTTTTGTGTCTTCGTATCCACTTGATTGTTGAACTAATACTAGTTCATTTCTGTCTTTGTAGTGCATTACACTTCCGGTCTCCTGAACAGTCTGTTCGGGCTAACCAGTCAAGCAGATGGTCACCTCAGCCTGCAATTCCATGGACAGGCTTCTTTGTTCAGTGAGCGGAGCTCCCTCGTCTGGGATACACTCATCCAAGGCGGTCATCCGCAGACCACACGGAGTATCTTGACCACGGCTTCTCTTGAGGATGTTGACCGTCGGACTTACAGAAAGCCTGACTTCATGTTTGGGGATGCCGCATCCGATCCCGATCGCCAGTTGCAGGCAGGCGAAGGACAATGGATTTTTCAATTGGATGGCGAGAAGTTTTACCTTCCGTCCACTAAGCGGCACTTTCCTTTGTCTTCTTTCGTGAATGTGACTCAGGCTCGGAAGATGGCGTGGGGCGTAAGCCGAAGCGTCGAATCCGTCCATGTTGGAAGATTGACCTTTCAGTCCGGCTATTCGAGGGCGGGCCCTCCCCACAGCATAATGGGGCTATACCCTGGGAAGGTATCGCGGGAACTTCCAGTGGGAGAGAACCCGGCTGTGGCGCAGACCTTTGGCACTCAGTTCTGCGCAGTTGACGGGAACTACCCTGCTACTGACTTCAGGGCTCCCGGTTGGGTTCATCCTCCTAAGACATGGTGGGCGGAGTTAACCAACTACATCCTCGCTCACTTCGAGGAGGACTTAGAGGAGCTGAACCTCTATGAGGCCGTCAGGGCGACCTGCTACGGTATTGAGATGAAGGTGGCGTGCTTCTACGCCATCCTTGAGTTGTACTGTCCGGCTTCGGGGACCTTCTTTACCCCAGTTGGCGAGTTGGGCATGGCTTTGCATGAGATGTGGGAAATCTCTGCTCTGCCTTTCGGGTCTCTTCCATACGAAGAGTACTTTCCCTGTGAGGCGGAGTTGGCTATTCTGGAGAAATAGGAGCCTGCTCTGCTCGAGACTTATCGGGAGTTGATGTTCCACTTGCATATCTGTTCCAGCATCCACGGTGGTGGAAAGGGTAGCTCGAAGAGCTTGAAGAGCTGGGGAGTTACCTGTTCCCAGACATGAAGAATGCTCCTGAAGCAGCTCATCGCGGAGTTGCTGATGGCGATATTGTTGAACGGATGGAGATGTGTCTCCAATGGGATATCGTCGTAACAGAAGACGCTGGTCCCTATGAGAAGGGTGATACTCTTCGGAGCTTTCACCATCAGGCCTGTCGGCCTATGTCTTGAAAGGCGCTGCTGGCCAGTTTCTTAACCGTCTGGTTAAAGAAGTGTGTTGTGCCTTCTTCCTCGGGTGACATCGTCCACCCGAATGTTCTGCTACCCGCCGTTCGCTTGGCCCATGGCTACCGTCTGGGTCTTCTCTCGGCCATGGTGTGCTGTACTCAAAGAGGCCTTCGCGTATTAACGGAGGCTTTCTGCAGGCCATCGGCGACGAGGCGCGGGAAGAGCGCTATCCTGCCTTGTGATGGACCCAATCCCAGAGTGGGTCTGCCATACACCTACTTGATGGCGTGGTTCGCCTTACACTGCCCTACTTTGATTGGAGCTGGGGAGGACCCTCCGCAGGGTGTTCGAACGGCGCTTCTCCGCCGGTTTGAAGGCTGTTCTTGGATGAAAACCTACGTGGCCGAGGCCCGTAAGTTAGTGCGTCGTCATGACGCTTATAGCCTGTTCCGCTGTTTTCCTCGCATTCGGGGCGCAGGATACAACGAGGAATTCCGAGATGCGGAGTCAGGGCGGTCTCCCATGAGTCGGGGCGTTTTCGAGTGGCTGGTCAGCATCCGGCCCTCGCACTTGCTGTACAGGAGTGGGGATACCTGCTACCTGGAACCCTATGTCCCGAGTCGATTTGCCCGCCAGTTCGGGTACGACCAGCTGTATGTGGGCAACCCCAATTCGGACCTGGCTTTCATGGGGAGTCTTATTGATGGGGCCCGTGCCTGGCGGTTCTTCACTGCGGATGGCACTGGGGCGTGGCTACGCACGCCGTTGAAGGATCCCAACCTTCTGACGACCCTGTGCTTTTGCCAATGGTATGTGGCTTCCAACTCCACACCTCCTGGATTTAACGCCAATAGTACGGGTGTGAAGTTAATCTTTCAGCGAATGAAGCGGAAGGCCTCTGAGAAAAAGGAAGGCAAACGGGTTCGTGTCCCTGGTTTAGAGGAGTTCATCGCTGTGGATGACAGCGAGGCTTCTGATGCAGGGAGTCCTCGCTTCGAGGCGGGGGCTGGAGCTGATACTCCTGCGGCTGGCTCTGGTGTGGTGGGGACGTCTTCCCCACGACGTGCGGGAGAAGTGGAAGAAGAGGATTCTGACGTCCACTTCAAGAGAAAGCGGGCAGGTAGCGGATCTCGTAGGAAGTCATTGGCGAAGAAGCCCCGTCGTCAAGCTCCTACGATTGTCGTAGAGGGTTACCCTTCTACAGCAACTCCTCGTGCCGCCCCATTAGCAGCTGAACCGTCGGTTGCTTAGCCGACTAGTGGTGAATTCGCTCCAGGTCTGGGTAAGATTAACCTTGTCCATATAATACGCCTTTGGTGTGTTCCAAATTACTCATCCTTTGCTTCTTGTTGCAGGAGTCGAGGCGGCTGGAGAGCAAGGGGAACATTATGATTCCCTATTTACTTATGGGGCTGCAGCCGTTCCCCCGCTCACTCGAAAGAGTCTGGGAGTGGCGCGGCTGATGTTGGTCCTTCAGGCGTTGGGACTTCTAAAGGAAGTCCTGAGGCCTCGAGCTCCATCGGGTGGTCCACAGGATACTCGGCAAGTGAAAGCGAGCCGGCTATTCGTGTCGATTCTGCCAAAAATTTTCCGATGGAGCCTCTGGAGACTGATGTGGCTGGTGAGACGTTTGAGGCGACGTCATCTTATGGTATTGTCGTAACCTCTTGGTTTCTCCTGCGTGCGATGTTCCGACTGACCGTAGTCTTATTACAGGTGTCCGGCCTCAAGATGCATCAGCTTCGAGGGGACCAGGTGATTTCCCTGAAAAGTCAAGGGGTGATATGAGCGCTTCGACCGCGGCGGATGCTGTTGTGTTGAATGCGCTGTATGGCGACCTGCCTCTTATCAGCCCAGATCAACTGAAGGACCGGAGGTTGAAGGGGCGGCAGTCCCGGAGGTATCCTCACTCCCAATCACGTCAACGAGTGAGGTGCCGACTGTTTTGCCGAGTGCGGCGCTGAGGGTGATCGCAAGCCCTACTTCTCCAATCCTGGTGGTTGAGCCTGCTGCTCAAGAGGTGGTTGCCAGTCCTACCTCCGCGGTGGCTGGCGTGCTGATTTCGATGAGGACTCCGCCGAGATCGCCTTCGCTAGTCCTGCTGCTGTCAGTGTTCCCGCCGCTTCTTCCGCGACGGTGTCGACTAGGCTGGTAGATTATTCCGAGGTTTCCTCCCTACCAGAAATGGCTGAGGCCGAGAATGATTACATAGGTGACCTGGTCGATAGCTTTTATAGAAGCTTGGAGCGAACTATCGACCTGGTTTTGAAGGGCTCGCCTGTACCATTCTCAAAGCTGAAGGTGGTCCTTTCCCGTGATATTGAGAGCATTCGGGACTTTGAGGGGTATCATCAGGCTGCTGCTTTAGAACTCCTGGTGGATGAACTTGAGAAGGCTGTAGAGGAGTGGCGCCGTTTCTATCGCTCAGACCCGGCGTCTTTAGCTGATGAGCGGCTCGCCTGTCTTGTTGCCCAAACGCACGAGGCCCGGCTTGCTGCTCAAGAGGCTGCTAAAGCCGTCTCTTCTGATTTGAAATCCTTGGAAACAAGGCAAGCGGAGGTTGGAAGTGCAGTTGACGTCTCCACTAGTGCTCTTCTTGGCGCTGAGGATAAGATTGCGAAGGCTGAGGAAATAATCAGGAAAGCGAATCTCCTCTTATCCAAGGCCATACCGGTGCGTCTTGAAGAGACTGCGCGCCTTAAGCAGCTCAAAACTCAGAATGAGGAACTGGCGCGGCAGGAGTTGTCACAGAGGGCAACTTTGGCGGAAGTTGAAGCTCGTCTGGCCCAGGCGGTGGACTTTGATGAGGCTGAGCTGAGGTCACAAGCGCTTGCCCAGGCTGCTGATGAAAGGAAGACGAGGCTAAACGCCCTCGGGGAGCGGCTCAGATCGTACAGTGTATGCTTATAGGTCATTGTATACGTTCCTCCATGTGTCCTCATCTTTTGGAATTAATGGAAATTCTTTCTTTGTTTTGGCTTCTGTCGAATCTCCAATCTTGTTCTTACTTGAGGACGTAATCTTTGAGACGTGGCTATCCGTCGGTTCAGGGGTCGCAATGACATAACCGATTAAGACGTCAGCAATCTCGAGGTTAGCCCTTTGCGGGGCTGAAGGGGAGATACTTGCCTTTTGTAAATGTCAGCAAGCATCGGTGAGTCCTGTCTTTCGTAAGTGTCAACGGGGCTCGGAATTGAGACTTAGCTGTCTGCTGATTCAGAGGTCGCAATGACATAACCGGATGAGACGCCACCAAGCTTCAAAAATTAGTGATACTCGTCTTTTGTAAATGTCAACTAGTATCGAGACCTGTCTTTTGTAAATGTCAACAGGGCTCGGAATTGAGACTTAGCTGTCTGCTGGTTCAGAGGTCGCAATGACATAACCGGATGAGACACCGCCAAGCTTCAAAAATTGGTGATACTCGTCTTTTGTAAATGTCAACGAGTATCGAGACCTGTCTTTTGTAAATGTCAACAGGGCTCGGAGTTGAGACTTAGCTGTCTGCTGGTTCAGAGTTCGCAATGACATAACCGGATGAGACGCCGCCAAGCTTCAAAATAGGTGATACTCGTCTTTTGTAAATGTTAACGAGTATCGAGACCTGTCTTTTGTAAATGTCAACAGGGCTCGGAGTTGAGACTTAGCTGTCTGCTGGTTCAGAGGTCGCAATGACATAACCGGATGAGACGCCGCCAAGCTTCAAAAATTGGTGATACTCGTCTTTTGTAAATGTCAACGAGTATCGAGACCTATCTTTTGTAAATGTCAACAGGGCTCGGAGTTGAGACTTAGCTGTCTGCTGGTTCAGAGGTCGCAATGACATAACCGGATGAGACGCCGCCAAGCTTCAAAAATTGGCGATACTCGTCTTTTGTAAATGTCAACGAGTATCGAGACCTGTCTTTTGTAAATGTCAACAGGGCTCGGAGTTGAGACTTAGCTGTCTGCTAGTTCAGAGGTCGCAATAACATAACCGGATGAGACGCCACCAAGCTTCAAAATAGGTGATACTCGTCTTTTGTAAATGTCAACGAGTATCGAGACCTGTCTTTTGTAAATGTCAACAGGGCTCGGAGTTGAGACTTAGCTGTCTGCTGGTTCAGAGGTCGCAATGACATAACCGGATGAGACGCCACCAAGCTTCAAAAATTGGCGATACTCGTCTTTTGTAAATGTCAACGAGTATCGAGACCTGTCAACAGGGCTCGGAGTTGAGACTTAGCTGTCTGCTGGTTCAGAGGTCGCAATGACATAACCGGATGAGACGCCACCAAGCTTCAAAAATTGGTGATACTCGTCTTTTGTAAATGTCAACGAATATCAAGTTTGTAGTGGAATTTGGGAGAAGTCTCGTTTTCACGGGGAGAAACGAGGGAATCACTGTCATAGGTTTAATGTTAACGTAACAGCGAAATGTATATGTGGTCTTACCATTCTATGGATGAGAATTGGTAAGTGATTTTGGAGGTATCGTCCTCACGGGGAGAAATGAGGGAATTGCTGTCATAGGTTTAATGTTAACGTAACAGCGAAGCGCATTTGTGGTCTTACCATTCTATGGATGAGAATTGGTAAGTGATTTTGGAAGTCTCGTCCTCACGGGGAGAAACGAGGGAACTGCTGTCATAGGTTTAATGTTAACATAACAGCGAAGCGCATTTGTGGTCTTACCATTCTATGGATGAGAATTGGTAAGTGATTTTGGAAGTCTCGTCCTCACGGGGAGAAACGAGGGAATTGCTGTCATAGGTTTAATGTTAACGTAACAGCGAAGCGCATTTGTGGTCTTACCATTCTATGGATGAGAATGGTAAGTGATTTTGGAGGTCTCGTTCTCACAGGGAGGGAATCAAATGGGAACAGGTCCCTTAGGATTTTTAGCAAACCCTAGCTGTCAACGGGTTTGATATGCCTTTACCAACTACCGTTTGAATTGGGCTAGCCATGCTATTCCCCTCAGCATGATGAGTTGTCGAGGACTTATGTTGGGCTTACAGACCAACATTTTCCTCTATCCTTAATCGTTAAGGATATTAGATTATCGGGTTAATGTCTGCATAACCCTGACTCTCCTTTAGGATAACCGGTGCACGGCCAGGTTCCTGTTGGTTTATGGCTGTATGACCTCCTTGGAGGAAGAGAAAGGCTCTCTTTGTGTATGCTTCGGGCATAGAGATCTTGATCAGAGGTGTAGTGTTAACTTGATCAAGAGAAGGATCCTTGATTAAGGATAATACTTCTTTAAGAACTTGCCATTGATCGGCATCATGAGTAGGTCGCCCTCTGCAGTCGTGAGGCGGTATGCTCCGTTTGAATAGACTGTTTCTATTACAAACGGTCCTTCCCATTTAGGCTGAAATTTGCCTTTGGTCTTGTGCGTCATAATCATCGGTCGTCTGACGGCTAAGACCAGGTCTCCTTTCTGGAAGACTCTCTGTTTGACCTTCTTATTGAAGGCTTTTGAGATTCGAGCTTGATATAGCTCGATATGCTGCTGAGCTCGTAGTCGCTTCTCGTCCAAAGCTTCGAGCTCTTGAAGGCGTAGGCGATCATTGTCCTCTGATGTCATTCTAGTAGTCAGGGCTACTCGCAATGATGGCATCTGGATTTCCAAAGGTATGACTGCTTCACACCCGTACACCAGGGAAAAAGGCGTATTGCCTGTCGGTGTCCGAACCGTGGTTCGGTAGGCCCAAAGACATTCACCAATCTTTTCGTCCAATCTCGCTTATTCGAGGAGACGAACTTCTTGAACAGCTTGATAATTGTCTTGTTGAATGCTTCCGCCAAGCCATTGGCAGCAGGATTATAGGCAGTTGAAGCCACATTCTGAATTCGGTATTTATCGCAGAACCGATAGAATACTTGGCTTATGAATTGGGGACCGTTGTCGTGGATGATCCACCTAGGGACACCAAATCGATGGATGACATGGTGTTTGATGAAATTAACCATATCTGAGGTTTTGACTTCGGCCAACGGTATAGCCTCCGCCCATTTTGAGAAGTAGTCGGTTATTGCTAGGATAAACCGGTGACCTCTGTTCGAAGAAGAGCTGATTGGCCCTACGACGTATATTCCCCATGCTTCAAATGGTCATGAAGCAACAGTCGGGTGGAGCAACTCCGAAGGCTGGTGTATGAAGTCCGCATGAATTTGACATGCTTTACACCTTTGTGCATATTGGATGGCGTCGGCTATTATAGTTGGCCAATAATATCCCAGCCTATGCAATCTGTGTTTGAGCTTTGGACCTGGCTGATGAGCTCCGCAAATGTCGTCGTGTGCTTCTTGGAGCGCTTCCTGTGCCTCTAAATGAGAAAGGCAACGGAGGAAAACACCGTCATATGAACGACGGTAAAGTGTCTTCAAAGTCGGATCGTAGTAGAAACGGAGAGACCTTCGTCTGACGGACGCCGCCTCTTTAGGATCGTCTGGAAGCAGACCGTGCAAAGCATAGTCAATGAGAGGAAAGCGCCAATCTCTCGGCTCAAGGTCCGTGGAGACATTATAGACTTCTCGAGTTCTTAGTATGTACTTGGAGCATACAAGATGTCGAGTTGCGACTGTGAGGTGATACTCGGTGTCGGCTGGCAAGGCTAGTGTTGTAGCTAATGCAGCAAGAGCGTCGGTCTTGGTATTTTGAGATCGAGATACATGCCCGATGTAGAAACCTTCAAATAGGTTGGCCAATTCGATGGCTGTATGGTAATAAGGCACCAAGTCCTCATGGCGGACTTCATATTCGCCTTTAACCTGATTGATGATCAGTTTTGAATCGCCGTAGGCTTCAAGGTAGCGTACCCCCATTCCGTGGGCGAGTTGAAGGCCAATGAGCAGAGCATTATACTCTGCTACATTGTTGGAGCATGATTCTGTCAAAGAAAATGCTCTGGGAAGAACATGGTTCTGCGGGGAGATAAACACAACCCCCACTCCGGCAACAATCTTGCCTTTAGGGTCCATTCGCGACGCTCCATCAAAGAACATCGGCCACACTTCCTCTTCTGAGGTTGCATAAGACTCGAAGACTTCATCAGGGATGTCTTCGTGAAGTTTTGAATGTTCCGGAACTGGATGAGCAGCCAAGAACTCTGCAAGGGCCTGGCCTTTAACCGCCTTCTGAGGCGTGAAGATCATGTCGTATTGAGACAATAAAAGTGCCCACTTAGCCAATCTTGAATTCAATGATCCTGGCTTCGTCATAAGAAGACGCAATGGGTTTACTCTGGAGATGACATGTATGGTCTGGCCGACCAAATAATGTCGTGTCTTCTGAACAGCGAAGACGAGAGCTAAACACTCTTTCTCGATAGGGTTGTAGCGAGATTCCGCTCCTATGAGAGTTCTGCTCAGATAATAAATGGCCTGCTCGTGGCCATTGTCGTCCTTTTGAGCGAGGAGCGCACCGAGGGAGTAGTCCAGAGCTTTTACATAAAGCAAGAATGGTTTCCCTGATGTAGGGGCCACTAAGACTGGAGGCTTGGTGAGGTACCTCTTGATGTCTTCATAAGCTTCCTGGCAAGCTTGATCCCATACGAAGGAAGCACCCTTTTTCATGAGTCGGGTGAATGGTTGACAGCGGCCTGAGAGATTTGCAATGAATCTTCTGATATAAGCCAGCCTGCCTTGCAAGCCTCTAAGCTCTTTGAGATTTCTTGGTGGATGCATGCTCTGGATGGTTTTGACTTTGTCTGGGTCAAGATGAATCCCTTTCGATGTGACAATAAACCCAAGGAATTTGCCGCTTGACACTCCCAAGAATGATTTTGTCGGGTTCATTTTCAGTTGATGAGCCCGCATTATGTCGAACATCATTCTCAGGTCACGAAGATGCTCATGCTTGTTGCGGCTTTTGACGGCAATGTCGTCGACATAGCACTCCACCATTTTTCGGAGTTGATCGCGGAAGATCATACTCATTGCCCGCTGATAGGTTGCTCCGGCGTTCTTCAGTCTGAAGGGCATTACAGTGTAGCAGTATACCCCCAATGGTGTTCGGAACGAAGTATGCTTCTCATCGTCGGGATACATCTTAATCTGGTTGTACCCTGAAAAGCCGTCCATGAAAGACATCCTTTCGAACCCGCATGTGTTGTCAATCATGACGTCGGTGATGGGCAGTGGAAATTCATCCTTGGGACAGGCCGTATTGAGATCACGGTAGTCGATGCAGATCCGTATTTTCCCGTTCTTCTTGAGGACGGGGACTATATTAGCCACCCAATCTAGATGTTGTTCCTCCCGGATGAAGCCACATGCAATGAGCTTGTGAACTTCGGCTTCAATAGCTTCCATGATGTTCGGGCGAAACCGACGTTGTTGCTGCTTGACTGGCTTGACGTCAGGCTTGATGTTTAGACGGTGCATAGCGACCTGCGGATCAAGTCCGGGCATATCTTCGTAGCTCCATGCGAAGACATCTATATACTCCTTTACGAGTATTATCAATTCTTCCTTCTCCGTAAGTGATAGGCTTTCACTTATAAAGATGGGCTTGGGATGATCTTGACTTCCCAGATTGACATGCATCACCTTGTCTTCAGTAGGTGGATCGCGCAGCTCGAATCGCTTTTCCCATTGAAGGTCTAATTGCTGAGCCCATGGTTCCTCATCAGTGGCTTCTGCGGGCTTCAATTGACTGCTTGAGGTCATATTAGCAGTGAGGTCTTTGAACATTCCTCCTGTACTGATATCTGAATCCCACTCGGAGGATGAGGCTGAATGTGATGGAATTGATCCATTATTCTTGGCTTGAACTGTTACTGATGACATGGGTGTGACGTAACCCAACCCCCTGCGTGTACTATCATAGTAATTTGCAGGCTTCCCTTTGGGCACAAGGTTCCGCATCAAACCGCGCCTTCCTTTTCCGAAATTCAGGCCTGCTCCATGCTTCAAGTCGTATCCCATTTCTTCATAATGTGGCGCGCTGGCCGCGCATAATGGAAGAACTGTGGGGCGTTTGAGTCTGAGCTTGAATCTGCAGCTGTGGGTCCCCGTGGTTCGGTTTTACCGAAGATTATCGGTAGCTGACCTTCTTTGGATGGCGGGATCACCAAAACAGCTCCTTCTGCGGATTCCATGGGCGTAATGGACGCACTTGGCTTATGCAGAGGCATGTGTAGGGAGCTATCCGTAATGGATTCAAATAGCCCAATAGTCGCGGGATAATCAAAAGAAATATTATCATTAATTACCCATTCACCTCATCCTCTGAAGGAGTATTACATAGGGGATTATTGAGACATGCTATAATTGGTTCACCAATCAGAATGGCCGGCATGCCTGCTTCGGATTCTGAATCCGCCTCGTTGCCACTATCATCATCGTCCGGCAACGATTCTTTGAGTGCTCCACCGGCCTCTTGATATAGGAGAGCGTCAGTGAAGTAGTTTTCCACCCCTTTGAATGGTTGCCTTTCAGCAAAGACAGTTCGTACTGTCGCATCATCTTCAACATATTTGAAGCATTGGTGCAGGGTGGAGGGAACGATCCAATTGGCATGGATCCATGGTCGTCCCAGCAGCAGGTTATATGATGTGTCAGCATCAATGACATAGCACGTCACTTCTGATTTCAGGCTCCCGATTCTGCAACGGAGTCAAATTTTCCCCAGTAGATGACTGCTCCCGGCGTTGAAACCGTATATTGTAGTGGTGGTTGCGGACAACCTGTACAGTGGTACGCCGAGGAAGTAAAGAAGCCTTTTGGGGATTATGCTGAGTGCGGACCCCGGATCGACTTGTATTCTCTCAATCCATGTTGAACCGATATATCTGGTGTAGTACAGAGGTCGATCGTGCTTGTAGCGGGCACCTTTGATTGTGCATGTGACATTCTGGGCAAGGAGACTGAACCTCGTCGTCAGGGATTTCAGGCATGCATGTCAGAAAGGATTCAGAATTGGCTAGCGCATCCCTGAGTGCTTCTCTTGTTTCTTTTGAGAGGCGAAGGAGCTCGTGTATAGTGATACGAGCTGGGATATTGGCCAGCTGAGCCAATATGTCAAACCGGAAGGGCGTGTCAAACCCTTGGCCTGGCGGTTTCTTCAACACGTGGTCAAATCGTACCTCTTTAGGCCTCTCTTTTTCCTTGCTGGGATTGGAGCGGATGCTGGTATTTGTACTGACACCGTTTGCTGTTGTGCCTCGTCAGTAGACTTTTCATACTGCCTCAAGTATGATTTTCCGGATCGGGTGCCTGTCGGCTGAGGTACGTCGGCCTGCGTTGTGCAAGCATGCTTTTCTCCTTCTGAATCACTGAGGGAAGCTGACGTAAGATTGCCGTCGTCTGGCAGGATGGAGATGACATTGCAAGACTTGCCCCTTGAGTTGGGCTCCTTTGAATCCCGCTGTATGTCTTGGACGAGGTCTGGATGTATTCACATGACTTCTCCTGCCTCCAATGTTAAGGGAACAAGACCCTTATTGTTTTGAGCTGTAGCTGGAAGATGCTTGACTTCCAACCGTGGCGCAGGGACGGAATAAGTTCCGTCAGGAACTGTGACATTCGGAGCTTTGCCGAACTCAAGAGTCACCATATTAGCAGTGACTTTCTTCTGCTCCGTCTTCAATGTCAGAAACCCGGCATCGACCAGGGCTTGTATTCTGTCCTTGAGGACATAGCACTTGTCAGTAGGATGGTGGATCATCCTATGATAGAGGCAGTATTTAGGGTCGTTTGTGCGCCCTATCTCATTGGGACGCCGCGCATCTGGCAGCTTCATTTTGTTCCCCTTGTGGAGCAGATGGAATATGGTGACCACCTGATCGTCTTTGAAGGAGTACTGCTTTGGAGGGAACTTAGGCTCCTGATTGTTGAAGCCGCTCTTCTTGGCCTTCGACTGCACATCTCCAGATAACTCCACAGACATAGTCTCTTTGCCTTTAGCTTAAGAGGATGGCGGTAGATCGCTACGCCCTTTGTTGTTCATCCCCCACTTACCTCTAGGGGAGGATGGTTCGAACTTTCTAGCCGACTTCTCGGCTATCTCAGCTTGTTCAACCAATTCCTTCCAAGTGTGGGCTTTGATAGCCCCCATGCGAACTTCCACTTGGTCTAGAAAGTTGTGTCTGCATGTCTGCAAGAGCATGGGTAATGGCATCCCTGCTGGGCACATCAAGGATAAATTTCTGAACCGTTCAATGTAGTCGCGGACAGATTCGCCCTTCCTTTGCACAGTGGAGAGGAGCTTGTCCATGGTCACTTCGGTATCGTCTTCATAGAAACGAGAGAGGAACCGAGTTTCCAGGTCGATCCAAGAGTTGATAGAGCCCGGGGGAAGACTGCGAAACCAGTCAAATGCCACCCCCTTTAAGGTGCCAATGAAAAGCCTAGCCATGATGGCGTCATTGCTTATAACATTACCAGTCTGAGACCGGAAATAGTAGATGTGCTGATTTGGCGAGCTCTTTCCATCATAGGTATGCAGCGTTGGCGGTTTGAACTTCGGTGGATATGGCACCGAATCCCACTCTAGCGGATAAGGACAGACTGCCCCTACCTTCTTTAATTCATCCCTCTGAGCTAGGGATGCAATTTGAGCTTGGAGGCCCTTAAGGACTTCGGCGTCCAAAGAAGAACCCTCCTTGGGTTTCTCCGGCTTTGGTTGCTCATTGCTGGAGTGTTCCTCCTCATCATGGTTGCTCCCGGCATCATTGTTGTTCCGGTTACTGAGGAGTTGTGCGAGCATCTGTTGAATATTGTCCAGAGCCTCTTGCTGAGTCTTGGAAGTTTGCTCTTGAGCTTCTAAACGTCGACGAAGATCGTCGTTCGCATTATCAGCCATGTTGACTGATGCTCTGTCTGTTCGTACTGAGCTGACTGTCGCCGAAGAGGCGTACCCGCTGTCTTCATCTTCTTCCTCTAATGGCTGGAGTGATCTCCTAGGTTCTGGCGAGGCTAGGGCCGTCGAGGAAGAAGGCTGTTCGTAAGTGTAGGGTATCGCCACCCTGGATCTGGTGTTTCAGAAAACACCTTCTTCATGCACCAAGACTTCGCCTAAGCCTGGGCTGTAGTCTGGATCTGGGGACTCTCGTCCTCTTCCGGTCATGTTGACGGATGCAGAGGGTAGATCTCGCGAGATGCTCCTTTTGCGATGTTTTCCCCGGAGCCTGTACCGATAGTCGATCAAAGACTGATCGTTGTCTCGGAGGCGTGGCGGGGATTGGTCCCAGCCGACAATGGACCGAGTGGAGTGTTACCAGCTGACATCCCACTTGTTGACAACAGGGGGAAGAGGTTTGTCTATCCGTCAACAATTTCCTCAAATCGAACCCGGTTGGGCCCCTGCAATCGAGCGCAAAGGCTCCTTTAGATCGCACATAGGGCGATTTCCTGCTTCTTTTATCCCTGAAGATGGGATTAGCACTGAATAGTGCTTTGGTCCTAGCTTCGCCATCAGACGCGAACTTAGTGCTTGACGCACTGGAGGGCAGAGCACGTTGCGGTGCTTTGCTTGCTGTGCTGCAAAGAGGAGGGACCTGGTGAGTACGCTGTGGTACTGTAGCTTTGTTCGTAAGAACGAGGCCGGCGCGAGACATTGCTGCTCTTAAATTGGACGACGGTATGATTGCCGTCGTAACTTTATGATTGGAGCAGACAGGCATCTTGCCTTTTTCTTCGCGAGAGAGGCGCGGTTTAGGTGTATCAACACCTGAAGCTTCAGTTGGAGACTTCTGTTTAGGCTTCCAAACCCGCCTTGGCAGAGGAGACTTAGGTTCACAAGGAACCTGAATAGCCGCACGCGAGGCTGAGGGGTGTTGGCAGAATTCTGCTTCCGGTTTCTGATTTGAAACCTTGGTCGTGGAAACCTTCCTATGCTTCCGTGCTCGAAGCATTGGGCCACCCCCAGAGAGGACTTCTTCAAATCTTCCTTGATCGAACTGGATAACCAGATTCTCACAAGTAAAGGAATCAGACTGCGGACGTGCTTCCTTGTTGCGCCAAATAACCGCAGTAGGTTCGTAGAGAACCTTTTCAGTCTCGCAGAGACTTTCCTTGAAGATTTAGCCAGAGAAGCTCTGACTGCACCGGCTTTTCTGAATTCAGAGTTAGACCCGAAGGTCTGTTCGTCGCATTGCGACACTTGATTCTCGGCAGTGGAGAATTCAATCCCCAGCGGAGTCGCCATCTTATTTTCCATTATATTTGCAAACGGGAAAACTTACAAAAAAAGTTTGAGGAGCTAAATTACAAGTATTCTTAAAAAGATTACAAGTAGATCTCCTCAGAGATTCTGGAGAAGTGTGCCGATAGGAGTCTGGTCAGCGCGCGACCACTTTGTCCCTTTGACGATGCGAGCGATGAGATTCCCTTCTCGCCTGGTTCCGGGAATCAGAGAACAGAAGGTTGGTAGAACCCTCTTGCTGCTTCTCAAAATCGCCTTCAATAAGGAATTCCTTCTCGCCTGGTTCCGGAGATTCCTTGAGAAGAAGGACGATGTTAGGGTATCAACACCCTGGATAGAGAAAGCAATTCTCTAAAAGGTCTCTGAATTCGAGAGCGCACGGTGCTTTGTGAAGAAGCCTCTGTTGAAGAAGTCGATTCCTCGATCTTCCCGTCTCATCTTGTTTTCCATTATATTTGCAAACGGGAAAACTTACAAAAAAAAGTTTGAGGAGCTAAATTACAAGTATTCTAAAAAGATTACAAGTAGATCTCCTCAGAGATTCTGGAGAAGTGTGCCGATAGGAGTCTGGTCAGCGCGCGACCACTTTGTCCCTTTGACGATGCGAGCGATGAGATTCCCTTCTCGCCTGGTTCCGGGAATCAGAGAACAGAAGGTTGGTAGAACCCTCTTGCTGCTTCTCAAAATCGCCTTCAATAAGGAATTCCTTCTCGCCTGGTTCCGGAGATTCCTTGAGAAGAAGGACGATGTTAGGGTATCAACACCCTGGATAGAGAAAGCAATTCTCTAAAAGGTCTCTGAATTCGAGAGCGCACGGTGCTTTGTGAAGAAGCCTCTGTTGAAGAAGTCGATTCCTCGATCTTCCCGTCTCTCTTCCAATTGATCGATCCTCTCTCCTTGTACCCCTGTGGGCTATTTATAAGGAGAGCAAGGGTATAATCGTCCCTTGAAAATATGGAAACAGATTGAATCGAATCTGTTTAAATCTGGAAAGTAGCCTTATTGCGAGGCTAAGATCAGCTTCTGCGAAGCTAGAATAGGCAGGTCGGTGGACCTTCTCGATCTGTTTTGATCCTTTCCATATCGTTGGAGGATTTCTCCTGATCTTCTTACTCATTTTAGAAGAGTCAAGAGATTGTGGCAATCAACTGCCATAATTTGATCTCTGATTTGATCTTAATCGGATTCGATCTGATTGGATCCGATCTCATCTGGAGATTTGATTGGTCAAAGGTTGACCATAGAAGATTCATAGCAGCACTGCCCGCATTGAGCTCGTAGCGGGGCTAGAGGCAATTCATGGCGAAGTCCGAAAAGAGGCTTTTCGGCAAAGCTGTCAGTTAGCTTCCTGGCAAAGTTTTGGATGGCTTCGAGGCGAAGTTGAGTGATATTAGCCTCTCAAGCGAGGCTATCCCTTTGGGCTCATGTAATGCTAAGTGCTAGCACCTTAGACCTGCTGAGGTCTGTTTAAAAACAATCCGGGTTCACTGTCTGCTTGCTGGATCAGTGGACTCCAAGTTGCTTCCCTGTCCCTCGGAGATGGGTGAAAACTGGTCTTCAGCTCGTCTGTCACTTGTCTTTTGTAAATGTCAACAAGTTTAGACATTGTTCGGACCAATAAGAATCTTGTCTTTTTTAAGTGTCAACACTAAGTATCAGGAGCATTGGCTCTGATACCAATTGAAATCACCTAGAGGGGGGGTGAATAGGTGATATGGCTAATCTAGAAAAACTAAATGCGCTAAATGCGGAAGCTTAAAAATAATTTGCAACACACTTAGTACAACACACAAGTGTAACCGAATTTCCCGTGAAGAGCTCTAGACTAACTCCTCTTGATTCCCCTAGATATGGGTTGAGGTGCTATATGAAGCTCTTGTAGTTAAGTACAAGTGAGGCACACACAAACAACCAAGCATATAAGATGAATAGGCAATGTGAAATATGCAAGGCATAACACAAGCAATATATGATATGAATGAATGAATGATGCTTTGCACAAATGTAAAGAGAGAGAGAGTTAGAGAGACAATGGATCAAGCGCAAACACAATGATATGTTTCGAGGTTCGAGGCCCTAGCTCTACGTCCCCGCCTTCACCGAGAAGGATTTCTAATCCACTATCTCCCACCGAGGGAACCTCCACCGAGGAGGATTTGTTACAACAATGGAGTACCGAACTCCTCTCTCAAACACTGCCTCACAACCGAGGGATAGGCCCGTAGCCAAACAACAACCAACAAACACCTCTACCGAAGAGGGTTGCAACCACCAAACTTCACCTCACACAAGAGGGAGCAAACCAACAACCCAAATCCTCAACCTCAACCTCTACCAAAGAGGGAGCAACATAAGAAATCAAGGGTTTACAACAAGTGGTATATCTCAACCACAAACCTCTTTCCTCTTTCCACAAAACAAAGATCCTAATAGATTAGGATAGAAGATATAGCTCAAGTGTGAAAAACTAAGTGTTTTGATCAAAGAAAAACTCTTGGGAAAATACCAAATAGATATTGAAATGAAGAACAATAAACCAATTTCCCAAAAACCAATTTTCTTTGAAAATAACAAACACTTAAAACAAATAAATAGAATCTTTTTGCACTTTAAACTATTTTTGAAACTTGTTTAAAACACTGAAGATATCAGGAAATTTTGGCTCAAAAATTCTTGGTGAAAACTATGAAAAGATGGGGTATTTATAGCCCCATCAGAAAACTAAGCTGTTAGGCTGAGCTGTCAGCCTGACAGGCTTGTGGTCGACCGGCCCGGTCGACCGCCAACGGTCAAAAATATGATCGTTGGAGCAGCCCGGTCGACCGCCCGGTCGACCACCCAGATACAAAGAGCAGGGCTCTCTGGTCCGGTCGACCGTCCGGTCGACCGCCCAGATACAGAGAGCAAGGCTCTCTGGTCCGGTCGACTGACCGGTCGACCGACCCTGTGTCTGCCAGACGTGCACAAGGCCAACGGTCGATCGGCCCTTAGTTCGGTCAACCGTGCGGTCGACCGACCTGGCCTGTCAGCCACAGTCTGGGTCAGAACTGGGTCAGAAAACATGTTAAAAATTCTTTTATCTTTTCTAAAATACCATAAAACTTGTTTTAACATTTTATATTAAAAAACAAACTTGTGATAAATATTTCAAGACAAATATCAAGTATATTAAATCATTTTTGTGTCTTGCAAATTTTATCAAAAACTCAAACTTGTATTTTATCAAACTTTAATTTTTCAATACATGAATAGGAAAGTCAAAATAAGTTTGTTTAGGAAGTTAAAGCATGTATGTATATCTAGAATACATCTACTATACATAAAGCATGTATGTATATCTAGAATACATCTACAATACATATAAACCATTTAAACTTGTTTTGATCAAACTATTCATGAAAACCAAATCCAAAACATGAAACGTGTGTGTATTGTGCACTTGAGCATATCAACTATTCTTATCTTTACAAATGGATCTAAACACACTAAACTATGGATACCTAAGTCTTCTTGACGATCTTCATCTTCAAGTCGGCTTGGTCCAAAACTCCGTGATCCAACGGCAAGGCTATGTATCATCTTGATGCTCGGGCTCTGGAATCACCATGGAATGCTTCAAAAACTCATCTTGTTGAAGCAATCACCAACTAATATCTTGCTAAAAGATCTGAAACTAAAATCACAAGATTATTAGTAAACATAACTACATGAGTTAATCATCATCAAAACTAGAGTGGAAGGCCTCTGGGCCAACATATAGAAACTATGCAATACTACTTCTTGCACTTGAAATAAGTTTGACTATTGGTCAAATTCCCGTATTAACAAAAGAAATAAGGTTAATCACGTTTTCTCCCGTTATGGCACTATTCGGCTCTTATGTGTCTTAGTCAGGCCAATCAGGGTTAAAAGCTTGATGTTTGATCAAATTTCCCAATTAAGACTTGGAATAAGGTTAATTAGTTGTAATTTTACATAGAAACTAAGAAATTCTACTTCAGGCTATTGAAAACCATGTTTTCTTATTGTTTGGGTCCTATTCGGCTCTTATAAGGCGTAGTTCAGGCTAATCGGGGAAGAAAGTTTGACTTTTGGTCAAACTTCTCAACTAAAACTAGAAATAAGGTTAATTAGTAGTAATTGTATATAAAAACTATGTAATATAACTCTCCTCTATCGAAAACCACGTGTTTTCCCTGTTTGAGCCCTATCCTGCTGATATAAGGTCTGACTTTTGATCAAACTTCCCAATTAAGATTAGAAATAAGGTTAATTAGTAGTATTTGTACGTATAAACTATGTAAAACTACTCTCGGGTATTGAAAACCAAGTATTCTTCCTGTTATGGCCCTATTCGGCTCTTATGATGCCTAGTAACTAAAGTTCTCAATTAAGACTTGAAATAATGTTAATTAGTGGCAGTTTTATATAGAAACTATGTAATATCACTCCCGGCCCTAGAAACTCACATTTTCTCCCTGTTTGGCCCCCCAATTCAGCTCTTATAAGTCCTAGTTCAGACCAATCGGTGCTGAAAGTTTGACTCTTGATCAAACTTCCGAATTAAGATTAGAAGTACGGTTAATTAGAAGTATTTGTACGTGAAAACAATGTAATACTACTCTCGGCTCTTGAAAACATGTTTTCTCCTCGTTATGGCCCTATTCGGCTCTTATAAGTCCTAGTTCAAGTCAATCGGGGTTAAAAGTTTGACTTTCGGTCAGATATCACAATTAAAACTTGAAATAAGGTTAATTAGTTGTAATTGTACATAGAAACTACGTATTTCAACTTTCATCTCTTAAAAAACATGTTTTCTCATTATTTGGGCCCTATTCGGCTCTTTTTAGATGAAGTTTAGGCTAAACAGGTTGAAAGCTTGACTTCTGGTCAAACTAAATTAGAAATAAAGTTATTAATAGTAATTATACATAGCAACTATGTAATGCATCTGTCAGTTTTTGAAAACTACATTTTCACCCTGTTTGGGCCCTATTCGGCTTATAGAATGCCTACTTCAGGCTACTAATCTGGGCTGCAAGTTTGATTATTGGTCAAATTTCCCTATTAATATAAGAAAAAAACCTATGTAATAGTACTCCCGACTTTAAAAAATAAAATTTTCTTAACGTATGGGCTCGATTCAGCTCTTATAAGGCCTAGTTCAGTCCAATTATTTCTGAAAGTTTGACGTTTGGTCAAACTTTCAAATTAAGATAAGAATAAGATTAATTAGTAGTTGTTGTACATAGAAATTATGTAATACTACTCACAGCTCTTGAAACTCATATTTTCTTACTGATTGGGCCCAATTCGGCTCTTATGATGCTTAGTTCAGGTCAACAGGACTAAAAGTTTGACTTTTAGTCAAGCTTCCCAATTAAGGCTAGAAATAAGGTTAATTAGTGGTAGTTGTATATAGAAACCATGTTATATTGCTCCTGTCTCTTGAAACTCACATTTTCTCCCTATTTGGCCCCCAATTCAGCTCTTATAAAGCATAGTTCAGACCAATCAGGACAGAAAATTTAAGCTTGGGTCAAACTTCTCAATTAAGACTAGAAATAAGGTTAATTAGTAATATTTGTATATAGAAACTATGTAATATTACTCTCGGTTCTTGAAACACATATTTTATTCCTATTTGGTCACAATTCTGCTCTTATAAGGCCTAGATGAGGCCAATCTAGGCTGAAAATTTGACTTTTGATCAAATCTCTCAATCAAGACTACAAAAATAGTTAATCAGTGGTATTTGTATATAGAAACTATGTAACGCTACTCCTGACTCATGTAAACCACGCTTTCTCCTCATTATGGCCCTATTTGGCTCTTACAAGTCCTAGTTAAGGCCAATCGGGGTTGAAATTTTGAATTTTTGTCAAACTTTCCAATTAAGACTAGAAATAAGTTTAATTAGTAAAATTTTTACACAGAAACTATTTAATACGACTCTCGGCTCATAAAAACTATTTTTTCATTTTCATTATAACCCTATTCGATTCTTATAAGTTATAATTTAGGCCAGTCAGGGCTGAAAGTTCAACTTTTGGTCAAACATCCTCTAAGACTTGAAATAAGATTAATTAGTTGTAATTATTCATAGAAACTATGTAATTCTACTCCTAACTCTTGTAGAAAATATTTACTTACTGTTTGGGCCCTATTCGGCTCTTATAAGGCGCAGTTCAGCTAGCTGGGGCTGAAAGTTTGACTTTTGGGTAAACTTCCCATTAAGACAAGAAATAAGGTTAATTATTAGTAATTGTATATAAGAAACCATGTAATACTACTCTCCATGATTGAAAACTATATTTTCTCTTTATTTGGACCCTATTCGGCACTTATAAGGCCAAGTTTAGGGCAATCGGGGCTGAAAGTTTGACTATTGATCAAATTTTTGAATGAACACAAGAAATAAGATTAATTAGTAGTATCTGTACATAAAACTATGTAAAACAGCTGCCAGTTCTTTAAACTAATGTTTTCTCACTGTGTGGGCCCTATTCGGTTCTTATAAGGAGTAATTCGGCCAATCGGGGCTGAAAATTTGACTTTTGGTCAAACTTCTAATTAAGATTTGACATAAGTTTAATTAGTAGTTATTGTACATAAAAGCCATGTAAGACTATTCTTGGCTCTTAAAACTCAAGTTTTCTTCCTGTTCGGGGCCAATTCGGCTTTTATAAGGCAGGCCAATAGGGGTGAAAACTTACCTTTTGGTCAAATTTCTCAATTAAAACTAAAAATAAGAATAATAAGTAGTATTTGTACATATAAACTATGTAATACTATCCCCGAGCTTGAAACTCACGTTTTCTCCCTGTTTGTGCTCTATTCAGCTCTTATATGGCTCAGTTCAGGCCAATTGGGGCTGAAATTTTGACTATTAGTTAAACTTTCTTATTAATACAAGAAGTAAGGTTTACTAATAGTATTTATATATAGAAAATTTGTAATACTAGTCTCAGCACTTGAAAAACACGTTTTCTCGCTGCTTGGGCTCTATTCGGCTCTTATAAGGTCATTTTCAGGCCAATCGGGGGTAAAAGTTTGACTTTTACCCCCAGGACATTTTCGGGCCAATCGGGGATTAATTAGTGGTAGTTGTATATAGGAACTATGTAATATTACTACCGACTCTTGAAACTCATATTTCTTCCTGTTTGGTCCCCAATTCAGCCCTTATAAGGCCTAATTCTGACCAATCGGGGCAGAAAGATTGACCGTTTTATCAAACTTCCTAGTTAAGATTAGAAATAAGGTTAATTAGAAGTATTTGTATATAGAATAATGTAATACTACTCTCAGCTCTTGAAAACCTTATTTTCTCCCAAATATGGCCCTATGTTGGCTCTTATAAGTCCTGATTCAAGCCAATCAGAGTTAAAATTTCGACTTTCGGTCAAATATCCCAGTTAAGACTTGAATAAGGTTAACTAATTGTACTTAAACATAGAAACTATGTAATTCTACTTTCGGCTATCGAAAAACATGTTTTCTCACTATTTGTCCCTTATTTGGCTTTTATAAGCCTAGTTCAGGCTAATCAGGGTTGAAAGTTTGACTTTTAATCAAAATTTTAAATTAAAACTAGAAATAAGATTAACTAATAGTAATTATACATAAAAACTATGTAATACTACTCACAGCTCTTGAAACTCACATTTTCAAACTGTTTGGGCCCAATTAGGCTCTTATAAGGCCAAGTCCAGGTAACCAGCGCTGAAAGTTTGACTTTTAGTCAAACTTCTCAATTAATACTAGAAATAAGATTAATTAATAATGTTTGTACATAAAAACTATGTAATACTACTCTCGGCTCTTGAAACACACGTTTTCTTCCTTTTTGGGCCCAATTGGTTCTATAAGGCCTAGTTCAGGCCAATCGGGGTTGAAACTATGAATTTTTATCAAACTTCTCAATTAAGACTTATTTAATTAGTAGTATTTGTATAAAACTATGTAATTCTACTCATGGCCCTTAAAAACAACGCTTTCTCCATGTTATGGCCTTATTCATCTCTTATAAGTTCTACTTCTGGCCAATCGAAGCTGAAAGTGTGTATTTTTGTCAAACTTCTCAATTAAGATTTAAAATAAGTTAAATTAGTATTACTTTTATATAGAATCTATTTAATAGACTCGCGATCTTAAAAACCATATTTTCTCCCCGTTATGGCCCTATTCGGCTCTTATGAGGCCTAGTTCAGACCAATCGGGTCTGAAAGTTTGACTTTTGGTCAAACTACTTAATTTAGACTAGAATAAGGTTAATTAGCAGTCATTATGCATAAAAATTATGTAATACTACTTCCGGCTCTAAAAAATCATGTTTTCTCCCTATATGGCTCCAATTCGCTCTTAATAAGGTCTATTTCAGGCCAATTAGGACAGAAAATTTGACTTTTCGACAAACTTTTCGATTAAGATTAGAAACTAAGTTAATTCATAGTATTTATAAATAGAAACTATGTAATATGACTCTCAGCTCTTGAAAATCATATTTTTGCCCTTTTATGGCCCTATTCGGCTCTTATGAGGCCTAGTAGGCCAATGGGACTGAAAGTTTGACTTTTAATCGAACTTCTCGATTAAGACTAGAAATAGGGTTAATTAGTAGTATTTGTATATATTAACTATTTAATACGACTCTTGGCTCTTGAAAACAATATTTTCTTATTGTTATGGCCCTACTCGGCTTTAATAAGTCTAGTTTTAAAGCCAATCGGGTCTAAAACTTTAACTTTTAGTAAAACTTCTCAACTAATACTAGAAATAAAGTTAATTAGTAGTAATATTACATAGATACTATTTAATACTATTCATGCCTCTTGAAACTCAAATTTTCTCACTGTTTGGGCCTAATTCAGATCTTATAAGGTATTTTGACCAATTGGGGCTGAAAGTTTGACTATTGATCAAATTTTTTTATTGACAAAAGAAAAGGTTAATTAGTGATATTTGTATATAGAAACTATGTAATACTACTGCTTGCACTTGAAAATCATATTTTCTCACTATTTGAGCCTTATTCGGCTCTTATAAGGCCTACTCCAGGACAATCGGGCTAAAAGTTTGAATTTTGGTCAAACTTCTCAATTAAGACTAGAAATAAGGTAAATTAGTTCATATGTAAAAACTATATAATGCTACTCTCAGCTCTAATAAGGCCTAGGTCAGGTCAATTGGGGCTGAAAGTTTGACTTTTGGTCAAACATCCCAATTTAGATTAGAAATAAGGTTAACTAGTTGTATTTTTACATAAAAACTATGTAATACTACTCTCGGCTCTTGAAACTCACGTTTTCTCCCTGTCTGGGCCTAATCCTGCTCTTTTATGACCTATTTCAGGCTAATCGGTGTTGAAAGTTTAATTTTTTGTCAAATTCCTAATTAAAACTAGAAATAAGTTTAATTAGTAGCGTTTGTATAAAAACTATTTAATACAATTCTCAGCTCTTAAAAATGACATTTTCGCCCCGTTATGGCCCTATTCAGCTCTTATGTGAGGCCTAGTTCAGGCCAATCGGGTCTAAAAGTTTGACATCCTTGTCAAACTTACCAATTAGGACTAGAATAAGCGTAGTAATTATGTGTAGAAACTATGTAACACTACTTCAACCTCTTGAAACTTTAGTTTTCTCCCTGTTTGGGCCCTATTCAGCTCTTATATAAGTCCTAACTCTAGCTAGTCGGGGCTAAAAGTTTAACATTTGGTCAAACTTTTCAATTAAGACTAAAACAAGGATAATTAATAGTAATTTTACGTAGAAACTACGTAATACTACTTCTGGCTCTTGAAACTCACATTTTCTCTCTTTTGGGCACAATTCAGTTCTTATAAGGCAAGTTCAAACAAATTGGGGCTGAAAGTTTGACTTAATTCCCATTTAAGAGTAGAAATAAGGTTAATTAATAAGTAATTGCACATAAAAACTATGTAATACAACTCCCAACTCCTAAAAACCACATTTTTCTCCCCGTTATGGTTATATTCGGCTCTTATAAGTCCTATTTCAGGCCAATCAGTGTTGAAAGTTTGACTTTTGATCAAACATCCCAATTAAGACTAGAAATAAGATTAATTAGTAGTAATGATATATAGATACTATGTAATACTACTCACAGCTTTTGAAACTCACATTTTCCTCAATGTTTGGGCCTAATTCTGAACTTATGAGGCTTAATTCAGGCCAATCGGTGCTAAAAGTTTAACTATTGATCAAATTTCTCCATTAACAAAAAAATAAGGTTAATTAGTAGTATTTGTACAAAGAAACTATGTAATTCTACTCCATGCACTTGAAAACCATATTTTTTACTATTTTGGCTCTATTCAGCTCATATAAGCTTGGTCCAGGCCATCGGGGCTGAAAGTTTGACTTTTGGTCAAACTTCTCAATTAAGACTTGAAATAAGGTAAATTAGTAGTATTCATACATAAAACCTATGTAATGCTACTCTCGGGTCTTGAAAACCATGCTTTCTCCCCGTTATGGCTATATTCAGCTCTTATATATCTTAGTTCAGGACAATCGGGGCTAAAAACTTGACTTCTGGTCAAAATTTTCAATTAAGACTTGAAATAAGTTTAATTAGTTCTAATTGTACATACAAACTATGTAATTCTACTTTTGACTCTTGAAAACCAAGTTTTCTCACTGTTTGGGTCCTATTTGGCTCTTATAAGACGTAGTTCAAACTCATCGGGGCTGAAAGTTTGAGTTTTGGTCAAACTTCTTAATTAAAACTAGAAATAAGATTGATTAATTGTACATAGAGACTATTATACTATTGTTCTCTATCGAAAACTACATGTTTTTCCTGTTTGGTCCCTATTCAGCTAATATAAGGTCTAGTTTAGGCTAATCGGGGCTAAATTTTTGACTTTTGATCAAACTTCCCAATTAAGACTAGAAATAGGACTAATTAGTAGTATTTGTACATAAAAATTATGTAATACTACTCCCGGTTATTGAAAATCACATTTTCTCCCCGTTATGGCAATATTCGGTTCTTACGAGGCCTAGTAGTCAAAATTCACAATTAAGACTTGAAATAAGGTTAATTAGTGGTAGTTTTATTTAGAAACTAAGTAATATTTTTCCCAGCTATTGAAACTCACATTTTCTCCCTGTTTGGCTCCCAATTCAGCTCTTATAAAGCTTAGTTCAGACAAATCGGGGCTGAAAATTTGACTCTTGGTCAACTTCCTAATTATGACAAAAAATAAGTTTAATTAGAAGTATTTGTATGTGGAAATAATGTAATACTACTCTCAGCTCTTGAAAATCATGTTTTCTCCCCGTTATGGTACATTCGACTATTATAGGTCCAAGTTCAAGTCAATCAGGGTTAAAAGTTTGACTTTGGGTCAAATATCCTAATTCAGACTTGAAATAAGATTAATTAGTTGTAATTGTACATAGAAACTATGTATTTCTACTTTTAACTCTTGAAAATCACGCTTTCTCACTGTTTGGGCCCTATTCGGCTCCTATATGACGTAGCCAGGCTAATCGGGGCTGAAAGTTTGACTTTTAGTCAAACTTTGTAATTAAAATTAGAAATAAGATTAATTAGTGGTAATTGTATATAAAATTATGTAATGCTTCTCTCAGTTATTGAAACACATTTTCTCCATGTTTGGGCCCCATTCAGCTCATATAATGCCTACTTCAGCCTAATTGGGGCTAAAAATTTAATTATTAGTCAAACTTTCCAATTAATACAAGAAAAGAAACAATGTAATACTACTCCCGGCTCTAGAAAATAATTTTTTCTCAATGTATGGCCCTGATTCGGTCTTATAAGGCCTAGTTTAGGCCAATCGTTTCTGAAAGTTTGATGTTTGGTCAAACATCCTAACTAAGACTAAAAATAAGGTTAATCGGTATTAATTATACATAGAAGCTATGTAATATTACCCACGGCTCCTGAAATTCACATTTTCTTACTGTTAGGGCCCAATCGGCTCTTATAAGGCCTAGTTCAAGCCAACCTAGGATGAAAGTTTGACTTTTGTCAAACTCCCAATTAAGATTAGAAATAAGGCTAGTTAGTGGTAGTTGTATATATAAACTATGTAATATTACTCCCGACTCTTGAAACTTAATTTTCTCCCTGTTTGGCCCTCAATTCAGTTTTTATAATGCCTATTTTAGACCAATCGCGGTTGAAAGTTTGACTTTTGATCAAAATTTTTAATTAAGACTAGAAATAAGGTTAATTAGTAGTATTTTTACATATAAACTATGTAATACTACTCGGTTCTTGAAACACACGTTTTCTTTCTGTTTGGTCCCAATTTGGCTCTTACAAGACCCAGTTCAGATCAATCGGAGCTGAAAGTTTGACTTTTGGCCAAACTTCTCAATTAAGACTACAAAAATGGTTAATGAGTAGTATTTGTATAAGAAACTATGTAATACTACTCCTGAGTTATGAAACCATGCTTGCGTTATGGCCCTATTCAGCTCTTATAAGCCCTATTTCAGGCCAATCGGGACTGAAAGTTTGAATTATTGTCAAACTTCCCAATTAAAGACTAGAAATAAGTTTAATTATTAATATTTTTACATAGAAACTATTTAATACGACTCCTGGCTCTTGAAAATCATGTTTTCTTCCCATTATGGCCCTATTCGATTCTTATAATTCTTAATTCAGGCCAATCGGGCTAAAAGTTTGAATTATGGTCAACTTCCTAATTAAGACATGAAATAAGATTAATTTTAGTTTAAATTGTTCATTTAAACTATGTAATTCTACTCTCAGCTTTTGAAAATAATGTTATCTTACTGTTTGGGCCCTATTCGGCTTTTATAAAGTAGTTAAGGCCAATCGGGCTGAAAGTTTGACTTTTGGGTAAACTTCTCAATTTAGACAATAAATAATATTAATTAGTAGTAATTGTACATAAGAAACTATGTAATACTACTTTGCATGATTGAAAACCATATTTTCGCCTTATTTGGACCCTATTCAACACTTATAAGGTAGGTTCAGGGTAATCGGGGCTGAAAGTTTGACTATTAGTCAAATTTCTGAATTAACATAAGAAATAAAGTTAATTAGTAGTATCTATATATAAATACTATGTAAAGCTACTTTTCTTACTGCTCTTTAAACCAACTTTTCTTACAGTTTGGACTCTATTCGATTCTTATAAGGAGCAATTCAAGCCAATCGGATCTGAAAGTTTGACTTTTAGTTAAACTTTTATATTAAGACTTGACATAAGTTTAATTAGTAATAATTATACATTAAAACTATGTAAGACTATTCTTAGCTCTTGAAACTCACGTTTTCTTTCTGTTTGGGGCCAATTCGGCTCTTATAAGGCCAAGTTCAGGCCAATCAGGGCTAAAAACTGTCTTTTGGTTAAATTTCTTAATTAAGACTAGAAATTAGAATAATTAGTATTTATACATAGAAACTATGTAATACTATTACTCCTGGCTCTTGAAACTCACGTTTTCTCATTGTCTGGGCCCTATTCGGCTCTTATAAGGCCTAGTTCAGGCCAATAGGGTTGGCTTCCTATTAATAGAAGAATTAGGTTAATTAATAGTATTTATACAGAGAAAATATGTCATACAACTCTCGGCTCTTGTAAAAAAAATGTTTCTCATTGTTGGGGCTCTATTCGGCTATTATAAGGCTATGTTCTAGTCAAACAGAGCTGAAAATTTGTCTTTTAGTCAAACTTCCCAATTAATGTTAGAAATAAGTTAATTAGTGGTAGTTGTACATAGAACTATGTAATATTACTCCCGGCTCTTGAAACTCACATTTTCTCCCGGTTTGGCCCCCAATTCAGCTCTTATAAGGCCATTTCAGACCACTCAGGGCTGAAACCCCAATTAGCCTGAACTATACCATATGAGAGTCGAATAAGGAGCAAATATAGGGAGAATGTCGAATAAGGAGCAAATATAGGGAGAATGTGGTTCTCAAGAGTCGAGAGTAGTTTTACATAGTCTTTATGTACAAATACTATCAGTTAAACTTATTTCAAGTCTTAATTGGGAAGTTTCACCCAAAGCCAAACTTTTAGCCCTTTTGGCCTACACTAAGTCTTATTGGAGCCGAATAAGGAACAAACATGGGGAAAATGTGGTTCTCAAGAGTTGGGAGTTGTATTATATTGATTCTATGTACAATTACCTCCAACTAACATTGTTTCAAGTGTTAATGTGAAAGTTTGATAAAAGTTAAAATTTCAGCACTGATTGGCCTGAACTAAACCTTATAAGAGTTGGGTAGGGCAAAACGGGGAGGAAAACTTAGTGTTCAAGAGCCCAGATTAGTATTACATAGTTTATATAAACAATTACTACAAATTATCTTGTTTTTTATCTTAATTGGAAAGTTTGGCCAAAAGTCAAACGTTCATTCCCGATTGGCCTGAACTAGGCCATATAAGAGCCAAATAGGGCCCAAATGAGAGAAAATGTGATTTCTAAGAGCCGAGAGTGGTATTATATTATTTCTATACACCGATGCTACCAGTTAACCTTATTTCTAGCCTTAATTAGGGAGTTTGACCAAAAGTCAAACTCTCAGCCCCGATTGGTTTGAATTACGCCTTATAAGAGCCAAATAGGGCCTAAAAGGGGGGAAAACGTGGTGTTGAAGAGCTGTGAGTGGTACTATATAGTTTCTATCTATAAATGCTACTAATTAACCTTATTTTTAGGTTTAATTAGAAAGTTTGACCAAAACTCAAACTTTCAGTCCCGATTGGCCTGAATTAAGCCTTATTAAGAGTTTAATATGGCCTAAACGGGGAGAAAACGCGATTTTTAAGAGCCGAGAGTGGTATTGCATAGTTTTGATGTACAAATATTATCTATTAAACTTATTTCGAATCTTAATTTTGAAGTTTCACTAAATGTCAAAATTTCAACCCCGATTGGACTAGGCCTTATAATAAGTTCCGAATAGGGGAAAATGTAATACCCCTCTCCCGGAATACGTGCTTAGTTACGTATTCAGTCTTTCGATCGTATTTTCCGATTTACCTTCCGTAATTGATCAATTTTAATTTCAAATATCATTTTCCAATATTTTAGATTTTATGTGATTTTCTGGAATTTTCTGGAATTAAAATGAATTTCTCCGAAACCGGTGTCGGCCAGTGCCGCTGACCGATTTCCGAATTTTTATCTTCCAAACAGTTAGAATTTTTAGAAAGTCCTTTAGACTTTATTGCTTAGAATCATATTTCTTACTTATACACTTTTTCTGAGAATTTTATGAATTTATGAAAATTCTTTCGGAGTCGGTAAATAACTGATTCCGGGATTTTTAATTTTTAAAACTATACAGTATTTCTTCAAACGAATTTCACCATGAGTCTTCAAATATTATTCTTGATTTTTGGTAAAATTTTCAGATCATTCCGAGATACTTGAATTTCGGGCATTTTTTCAATTATTGCAAATTCCATTTTCCACCTCATGTGCCACCTCATTTCCCACTCACCCTTCACCTAACCCCACTCACTCTCTCTCCTTCCCATGGCTGGCCAAGTGGCCAAGTGAGGGACACCTCACCCCCTTCTTTTGCAAGAAAACCCCTCACATCCACCTTAATTCCACTCCCTTACAAAAAATCCCAACCTATATATGCATTTCCATTTGCAAATTTCCCCTTTTTTTCTCATTTCTTCAACAAGAGAAGAATTCTCTCAAGATCTCCTTCTTCCTCAAGCAAAAACCCTAACTCCAAGAACCCAATCTCTTCACCTCCACCTCAAGATCTCAAGGGTTTCTTCTAGGGCTTCATCAAAGACTTCAACTTCAACCACTACTCCCAAAAGCAACACCAAGAGCAATTCTTCAACTCAAGCTTCAACAACAAGTGTGGATTGAAGCCACCATCTCCATCCTTGGATCAAGTCCAATTAAACCTATCCTTGTGAGTATCTTTACTCACCAAGACCTAGATTACCCTCTATTTACTTGTGATAGTAATTCTTGTAAAATGGTCCCATAAAAATCCTATTTTTAGGTCATCAACACTCAAATCCAACCTTTCCATGTAAGCAAATTACTCATCAAGGCTAGTCCCTGTTCTGGTGTACTTGTATTGATAGATCAGGTCCCCTAACAACATAAAAATCCTATTTTTAGACTGATAGAACCAACCAAAGTGAAATCTGATTTTTCTGCCTTAACAGCAGCAGATTTCAGAGGATCGGTCGACCGGCAGTCGACCGATCACTCTACCGATGTGCACCACGTGCACAGCTTTGAGCTGGCGGTCGACGGCAGTCGACCGCTGACTCGACCGACTTAGGATTTAGATGTGGACCGGTCGACCGGCAGTCGACCGACCAAAACCTGGAGCTCTCGGCATCTGTACGGTCGACCGGCGGTCGACCGGGAGTCGACCGTTAGTTATTTCCCCAGTCGACCGGCAGTCGACCGGGAGTCGACCGACAGCCTAATTCCGGGCCAGATTTTCAGACTCCTTTCCTTTTGATTTCTGATCTTACCCTGATGTATATATGCTGTATTAGTCTTGTTATATTTCATACCTGTACTGCATGACATGTTACCTGATAGATCTTGCTTCATTATGCTTCATGACTTGTTGTTACATATTGCTATTCCATAACTTGTTAAATATGAAATATCACCACCTCTTCATGCTATCACTAAAACACCAAGCATGATGCACTCGAACTTTGTATAAAATAGACCAACTTATGCTGGGTCAGGGGGAAATATGCGGAACATCGATATGTGTTCGTGTTTACAGTGGTTTTAGGTATATTGTACAATTATGATTCCGGTCCGACCTGTGGTACTCCAGGGGACCGAGGGGAGTGCTTGCTCCCTATTCCTGTTTACTGTCATGACAAGGGCATACATAAGTCCTCCTGTTAGGCCTTGCGGCTGGTTCCGTCTTCAAGCAACGGAACACCCTGGACCGTGGTCCGGGCATGCACGGGACCCACTGTAAACATAGTTCGTCGATACAACCGCTGTTTCCAATAACAACCTTGTTTCACTAGGATATGGATCTATGTGCTCTGGGACGCTGGGTCACATAGCTAGATATCACAGTAAGACAAGTAATAATAATAAGACATTAATTGTAGATTTATTGCATATGACCTTATCTTATTGAGTTTACATCATTTGTTATTCGTTGCTATTTATTACTACTCCATTATCTTTAATCATGATCCTTAGTCACTTGGCTATCTTTTATTTGTTGTTATATGTCTTGACCCCTTGGATTTGCATATTCAGATTCTGAGGCTTGGAACGAAGTGGAGCCTTCCACAGAGGACCGGGCTTATCTTTGCGAGCAGGCTGACCAGCTCTAGTCCCATCGTGCCCGACTCTTCCTTTTGGTTCACGGGATCTCCATCCATTTCGTGAGCGTTTTTGTATTTTTGGTTGTATATTGTTCTTTTGGACTTGGGTTGTGATAAAGGACACTTGTAAAGTGATATTGCTTATCATAACTTGTATAACTTTGTATTTATATTTTGTAAGTTGGCATATGAATATACCACGCTGTGTGTTGTACTCTGATACTTGTTGTACTTAATGCTTAGCGTATATACGTGGGGGCACTATCTGACCTACGTATATGCGTTGCAGTGACGTTCCCGTATCATTGGGATCGGGGCGTTACAGGTTGGTATCAGAGCCTAGGCTCTCAAACCTAAAAGTACAATCAAGTGACAAATTCTAGTAATTTGCTAATGCCAACTACAATGTACAAAGTTGTCTAGTCCTCCTTGATTCCGTCCTTGATTCATTTCCTCGTGTCCTAAACTCCTTTCATTTGTTTCCAATTCCAGATCTTATCCCTTTCGGTATGGAGAGGCGATCGGGTCGTAACAACGTCGGGCAAGTACCGAATGGACCCGTAGGAGGAGAGAGTGCTGATATCCTGAAGGTCATTCAGACCATGATGGAGAACCACAGCAGCAGCAGACTGAGCTCCTCAGGCTGGAGTTGGCAGCCCCAAAGGAGCAAAGGCCTGGGAACGTGTCAGATTTCCGGCGGCTACAACCGGCCATCTTCACGGGAGTCGAGAAACCATTGGATGCTGAACAATGGTTGACGGACACCACTGATTTGCTGAACGCCGCCCGAGTGCCTAAGGAGAACCAAGTGGAGGTTGCCAAGATTCAGCTGAAGGACATAGCCCGGACTTGGTGGTTGGCCGAAGAGGCCAGATTGGAGAAGCCTGTCTCCTGGGATACTTTCTCCAAGAGCTTCTACAGTCGATTCTTCCCTGCTACTGCTCAGAAGGACATGGAGGAGCAGTTCATCAGACTACAGCAAGGGAACAAGTCCGTGGATGAGTATGCCGCGGAGTTTCTCAGACTGAGCCGCTTTGCCCCGTACATGGTGACGGATGGGGAGAAGAGGGCAAGCAGGTTTCAGCAAGGTCTGCAGATGGACATGCAGGTCCTCTTGATGCCCCAGCAGCTGAAGACCTATTCAGAGGTTCTCACCATCGCTCGAGAGGTGGAGCGTGGGTTAGAGAAGAAGCAGGAGGATCAGATGAAGAACCAGGCCATGAAGAGGCCGTTTGTACCGGTGGGTAGAGGAGGACCGTCCAGAGCGGCGAAGGTCCAGGCTAGGCAGCCATTCAGAGCAGTTCCTTACCAGATGGCTCGACCAGGTCTTATCTGCAACTTTTGCCAGAAACCAGGACACTCCCAGCAGAATTGCCGGAGGGCAAACGGATTGTGTTGGTGTGTGGAGCACGAGACCATGCCGTAGAGACCTGTCCACACAGGAGAATGGGGTTTGCTAACCAAACCTTGCCGGCACCTCAAGAGCAGTATGGACAGAGGGTACTACCAGGGCCAGTGGGGCAGAGGAACCAGGGACCAGTGATGAGGGGAGCTCTTCCCCTTCCTCCACCGCATGTTGTTCGCCCAGTGCAGAGAGGAGCCAGGACGGCAGCAGGACGTGGTAGAGGTCAGGCCTACAACCTGACAGCAGTAGAGGCTGAGGCTTCAGAGGAGGTGATTACAGGTAACATCAGAGTTCATTCAATACCTGTTCTCGCTCTCTTCGATTCAGGTGCATCCCACTGTTATATCTCCGATCATTTTGTAGCTTTACATTCTATACCTGTTAAGGCTTTAGACCGCAAGTGGGAGATAAGTACCGGGAATGGAGTAGTTATATCTTCTAGAGTTTGTGCTGACTGTCCAGTGGAACTTTGTGAGAAGATCTTGGCCATAGATATGCTCGTACTAGACACCAAGGGGTACGACGTAATCTTAGGCATGACCTGGCTCAGTCAGTACTATGCAGTGATTGACTGTAGAGAAAGGAAGATCTATTTCAGAATCCCACTTCAGCCGGAGTTCCAGTTTAGTGGAGAGGTGAAGCCTGCTAAGAAGAAGATTCAGATGACCACTTCGGAGGTTCAGAAGGGAGTGCCAGTGTGGGATGAATTTCCAGAAGTCTTTGCTGAGATTTCAGGACTTCCACCGGAGAGGATAGTGGAGTTCTCCATTGATACAGTTCCAGGGACAGCTCCTATATCTAAGGCTCCGTACAGGATGGCACCGACGGAGTTGGAGATCTTGAAGAAGCAACTGCAGGAATATTCAGACAAGGGACTGATTCGACCAAGCACTTCACCATGGGGCGCTCCAGTGATTGGCGAATAAGAAGGATGGTGGTAAGAGACTTTGTATTGATTATAGAAAATTGAACAAAGTCACTATCAAGAACAAGTATCCCTTGCCCAGGATTGATGATTTGTTTGATCAGCTTCATGGAGCCCGTGTATTTTCTAAGTTAGATTTGCAGTCGGGTTACCATCAGCTGAGGGTGAAGAAGGAGGATGTTCCGAAGACGGCATTCAGACCCGATATGGCCACTATGAGTTCCTGGTTATGCCTTTCGGAGTCACAAATGCCCCTGCAGTTTTCATGGACTTGATGAACCGAGTGTTCTCTCCTTACCTGGATCAGTTTGTAGTTGTATTTATAGATGACATTCTGATCTATTCAAAGAATTATAAGGAGCATGCAGAGCACTTGAGAATTGTGTTGCAGACCCTTCAGCAGGAGCAGCTTCATGCCAAAAGGAGCAAGTGTGAATTCTGGTTGGACAGCATAGCTTTCCTTGGACACATAGTTTCAGCAGAAGGAATTTCAGTTGATCCTAGTAAAGTCCAGGCAGTGAAGAATTGGCCAGTTCCGAAGACGGTGACTGAGATAAAGAGCTTTCTTGGACTAGCCGGATATTACAGGCGCTTTGTCCAGGATTTCTCTAGACTTGCAGCTCCGTTGACCAGGCTCACCAGAAAAGGGGAGAGATACATATGGACAGAAGAATGTGATGCAGCATTTGAGCAGTTGAAGCAGAGGCTTATTTCAGCTCCAATCTTGAGGACTCCTTCAGGAAGAGGAGGGATGGTCATTTTCTGTGATGCATCAGGTAAAGGCCTGGGGTGTGTGCTTATGCAACATGATCATGTTATAGCATATGCATCTAGGCAATTGAAGCCTCATGAGAGGAATTACCCAACTCATGACTTGGAGTTGGCAGCTGTGATATTTGCTTTGAAGATCTGGAGACACTACCTTCTGGGAGACAAAGTGTTGATATACACAGATCAAAAGAGCCTCAAGTATATTTTCTCACAGAAGGAGTTGAATATGAGGCAGAGGAGGTGGTTGGAGCTTATGGCAGACTACGATATTGACTTGCAGTATCATCCAGGCAAAGTCAATACCGTTCCAGATGCACTGAGCAGGATGCCAGAGAACAGAGTGCTAGTCCACCTCACGCAGCAGAGGGAGTTGATTCAGGAGTTCATCAGATTGGATTTGATGTTAGTGCAAGGAGGTGATAAGGCCGGGCAGTTCATGGCTTTACAGATCCAGTCATCATTGATAGAGGAGATCAAGGAAGCTCAGAAGGAGGACCCCAGATTGCAGACATTCAGAGCTCAGGTGGAGGCTGGATTGAGGTCGGATATCTGCATTCACCCAGATGGTGCATTGTATTTTGGAGATAGACTTTGTGTTCCCCAAGGAGAAGTCAGACAGAAGATTTTGGAGGAAGCACACAGTTCAGCTTATTCTATACACCCTGGGGGAAACAAGATGTACCAGGACCTGAAGAAGCACTTTTGGTGGAATGCTATGAAGAGAGAGATAGCCCAGTTTGTTGCTAAGTGCTTGGTTTGCCAGCAGATAAAGATCGAGCATCAGAGATCAGCTGGACTTCTTCAACCTTTACCGATACCTGAATGGAAGTGGGAGCACATCACCATGGATTTTGTGACGGCATTGCCTCGGAGTCCAAGGGTAATAATGCTGTGTGGGTAATAGTTGATCGCCTCACCAAGTCAGCTCACTTCATACCATTCAGGGTAGGCCAGTCGACAGAGGTTCTGGCAGACAAGTATATGAAGGAGATAGTTCGTCTGCATGGAGTTCCAGTTAGTATTGTATCAGATAGAGACACCAGATTCAGATCTCATTTCTGGGAGAGTCTCCAAGAGAGTCTGGGAACTCGTCTGAAATTCAGTACTTCTTACCATCCTCAGACAGACGGGCAATCTGAGAGGACTATCCAGATCCTTGAAGATATGTTGAGGGCTTGCATGATTGACTTTGGAGGATCATGGGAAGACCATCTTCACTTGGCTGAGTTTTCATATGACAACAGCTATCAGGCAAGTGTTAAGATGGCACCCTTTGAGGCATTGTATGGAAGGAAGTGCAGATCACCGATCTGTTGGGATGAAGTCGGTGAGAGGAGTCTTTTGGGACCAGAGATCCTGATGCAGACGACAGAGAAAGTCAGGGTTATCAGAGATCATCTCAGGGCTGCTCAGAGCAGACAGAAGAGTTGGGCAGACACTCTAAGGAGGCCATTGGAATTCCAGACCGGAGATCATGTGTTCTTGAAGATATCACCTACCAAGGGTGTAATCCGGTTCGGTACACGTGGGAAGCTAAGTCCGAGGTATATCGGCCCATTCGAGATCCTGGATCGTGTGGGAGATGTGTCTTATAGATTGGCGTTGCCGCCATCTTTGGACGGGGTGCATAATGTCTTCCACGTGTCTCAGTTGAGGAAGTATGTCAGGGATGACAGCCATATTCTGGATCATTCCGAGCTGGAGCTACTACCGGATTTATCATACCAAGAACAGCCGATGGCCATTCTGGATAGGAGTGTCAAGACACTGAAGAACAGAGCTATTCCATTAGTATTGGTGTCTTGGAACAGGCATGCACCAGGAGAGGCCACTTGGGAACGAGAGGACGTTATCCGGGAGCGTTATCCCCAACTTATCACATCCTGATTTGGTATGACTCTTTCCTTCTACCCTTCTTTCCGTTATCTTTCCTTGTATACGTATCTATCTGTTGCTTTTCCTGTTATCTTTCACCTTATGAAATTTCGAGGACGAAATTTTTGTAAGGTGGGTAGATTGTAATACCCCTCTCCCGGAATACGTGCTTAGTTACGTATTCAGTCTTTCGATCGTATTTTCCGATTTACCTTCCGTAATTGATCAATTTTAATTTCAAATATCATTTTCCAATATTTTAGATTTTATGTGATTTTCTGGAATTTTCTGGAATTAAAATGAATTCTCCGAAACCGTGTGTCGGCCAGTGCCGCTGACCGATTTCCGAATTTTTATCTTCCAAACAGTTAGGAATTTTTAGAAAGTCCTTTAGACTTTATTGCTTAGAATCATATTTCTTACTTATACACTTTTTCTGAGAATTTTATGAATTTATGAAAATTCTTTCGGAGTCGGTAAATAACTGATTCCGGGATTTTTAATTTTAAAACTATACAGTATTTCTTCAAACGAATTTCACCATGAGTCTTCAAATATTATTCTTGATTTTTGGTAAAATTTTCAGATCATTCCGAGATACTTGAATTTCGGGCATTTTTTCAATTATTGCAAATTCCATTTTCCACCTCATGTGCCACCTCATTTCCCACTCACCCTTCACCTAACCCCACTCACTCTCTCTCCTTCCCATGGCTGGCCAAGTGGCCAAGTGAGGGACACCTCACCCCCCTTCTTTTGCAAGAAAACCCCTCACATCCACCTTAATTCCACTCCCTTACAAAAAATCCCAACCTATATATGCATTTCCATTTGCAAATTTCCCCTTTTTTTCTCATTTCTTCAACAAGAGAAGAATTCTCTCAAGATCTCCTTCTTCCTCAAGCAAAAACCCTAACTCCAAGAACCCAATCTCTTCACCTCCACCTCAAGATCTCAAGGGTTTCTTCTAGGGCTTCATCAAAGACTTCAACTTCAACCACTACTCCCAAAAGCAACACCAAGAGCAATTCTTCAACTCAAGCTTCAACAACAAGTGTGGATTGAAGCCACCATCTCCATCCTTGGATCAAGTCCCAATTAAACCTATCCTTGTGAGTATCTTTACTCACCAAGACCTAGATTACCCTCTATTTACTTGTGATAGTAATTCTTGTAAAATGGTCCCATAAAATCCTATTTTTAGGTCATCAACACTCAAATCCAACCTTTCCATGTAAGCAAATTACTCATCAAGGCTAGTCCCTGTTCTGGTGTACTTGTATTGATAGATCAGGTCCCCTAACAACATAAAAATCCTATTTTTAGACTGATAGAACCAACCAAAGTGAAATCTGATTTTTCTGCCTTAACAGCAGCAGATTTCAGAGGATCGGTCGACGGCAGTCGACCGATCACTCTACCGATGTGCACCACGTGCACAGCTTTGAGCTGGCGGTCGACCGGCAGTCGACCGCTGACTCGACCGACTTAGGAGTTAGATGTGGACCGGTCGACCGGCAGTCGACCGACCAAAACCTGGAGCTCTCGGCATCTGTACGGTCGACCGGCGGTCGACCGGGAGTCGACCGTTAGTTATTTCCCCAGTCGACCGGCAGTCGACCGGGAGTCGACCGACAGCCTAATTCCGGGCCAGATTTTCAGACTCCTTTCCTTTTGATTTCTGATCTTACCCTGATGTATATATGCTGTATTAGTCTTGTTATATTTCATACCTGTACTGCATGACATGTTACCTGATAGATCTTGCTTCATTATGCTTCATGACTTGTTGTTACATATTGCTATTCCATAACTTGTTAAATATGAAATATCACCACCTCTTCATGCTATCACTAAAACACCAAGCATGATGCACTCGAACTTTGTATAAAATAGACCAACTTATGCTGGGTCAGGGGGAAATATGCGGAACATCGATATGTGTTCGTGTTTACAGTGGTTTTAGGTATATTGTACAATTATGATTCCGGTCCGACCTGTGGTACTCCAGGGGACCGAGGGGAGTGCTTGCTCCCTATTCCTGTTTACTGTCATGACAAGGGCATACATAAGTCCCTCCTGTTAGGCCTTGCGGCTGGTTCCGTCTTCAAGCAACGGAACACCTGGACCGTGGTCCCGGGCATGCACGGGACCCACTGTAAACATAGTTCGTCGATACAACCGCTGTTTCCAATAACAACCTTGTTTCACTAGGATATAGATCTATGTGCTCTGGGACGCTGGGTCACATAGCTAGATATCACAGTAAGACAAGTAATAATAATAAGACATTAATTGTAGATTTATTGCATATGACCTTATCTTATTGAGTTTAAATCATTTGTTATTCGTTGCTATTTATTACTACTCCATTATCTTTAATCATGATCCTTAGTCACTTGGCTATCTTTATTTGTTGTTATATGTCTTGACCCCTTGGATTTGCATATTCAGATTCTGAGGCTTGGAACGAAGTGGAGCCTTCCACAGAGGACCGGGCTTATCTTTGCGAGCAGGCTGACCAGCTCTAGTCCCATCGTGCCCGACTCTTCCTTTTGGTTCACGGGATCTCCATCCATTTCGTGAGCGTTTTTGTATTTTTGGTTGTATATTGTTCTTTTGGACTTGGGTTGTGATAAAGGACACTTGTAAAGTGATATTGCTTATCATAACTTGTATAACTTTGTATTTATATTTTGTAAGTTGGCATATGAATATACCACGCTGTGTGTTGTACTCTGATACTTGTTGTACTTAATGCTTAGCGTATATACGTGGGGGCACTATCTGACCTACGTATATGCGTTGCAGTGACGTTCCCGTATCATTGGGATCGGGGCGTTACAGAAAACATAGGGAAAACATGATTCTCAAGATCTGGGGTAGTATTATATTTTTTCTATGTACAATCATATCCAATTAACCTGTTTATAGTATTAATTGGGAAATTTGACCAAAAGTCAAACTTCCAACCCTTATTGGCCTGAATTAGGCTTAGAAGAGTCGAATAGGGGCCAAACATGGCGAAAATGTGGCTCTTAAGAGCCAGGAGTAGTATTACAGAGTTTTCATATACAATTACTGCCATCTAATCTTGTTTCTAGTCTTAATTAGAAAGTTTGACCAAAGTCAAACTTTCACCCTGATTGCCTGAACTGGGATATATATGAGTTGAAGAGGGCCCAATGGGGAGAAAATGTGGTTCTCATGATCTAGGAATGATAATACATAGTTTTTATATTCAAATACAACCAATTAATCTTATTTCTAGTCACAATTGACAAGTTTGACTAAGAGTCAAACTTTCAGCTTTGATTGGCCTGAACTAGGCTTTATAAAGAGGTAAATAGGCCTAAACGGGGAGAAAACAGATTTTCAAGTGTCAAGAGTAGTATTACACCATTCTATATACAAAACCTACTGATTGTACTTAGGAAGTTTAACAAAAAGTCAAAATTTTATCCCCGATTGGCCTAAACGGCCATATAAGAGTTGAATAGGGCCTAAAGGCGAAGAAAACATGGTTCTTAAGATCAGAGAGTTATATAACATAATTTTTGAGTATAAATACTACCAATTAACCTTTTTCTAGTCTTAATCGGGAAGTTTGACAGAAATTCAAGCTTTCAGCCTTGATCGACCTGAACTAGGCCATGTAAGAGCCGAATAGGGAATAAACATTAGAAAAATGTAGTATTCAAGAGACGAGAGTAGTATTGCAAAGTTTCTATGTACAATTACTGCTAACTAACCTTATTTCAAGTATTAATTACAAAGTTTGACCAAAAGCCAAACTTTCGGACTTAATTGGCCAGAGCTAAGCTTTATAAGTGCCGGGTAGGGCACAAACAGGGAGAAAACGTGATTCTTAAGAGCCAAGAGAAGTATTACATAGTTACTACGCATAATTACTATCAATTAAACTTGCTACTAGTCTTAATTAGGAAGTTTGACTAAAAAATCAAAGTTTCATCCCTGATTGGCTTGAACTAGGCCATATAGTAGCTAAATGGGCTAGAATAGGGAGAAATCGTGATTTTCAAGAGCCAGGAGTTGTATTACATAGTTTTTATATATGAATACTATCAAGTAAACTTATTTCTAATCTTAATTGAAAAGGTTGATCAAAAGTTAAACTTTCAACGCTGATTGGCCTGAACTCAGCCTTATAAGAGCCAAATATGGCCTAAATGGGGAGAAAACGTGATTTTCAATTGTCGAAAGTGGTATTACATAGTTTTTATGTACAAATACTATAAATTAAACTTAGTATTACAAAGTTACTATGCACAATTATTTCTAATTAACCTTGTTTCGGGTTTCAATATAGAAGTTTGACTAAAACTCAAACTTTCAACCCCAAGTAGCCTGAACTAGACCATATGAGAGTCGAATAAGGAGCAAATATAGGGAGAATGTGGTTCTCAAGAGTCGAGAGTAGTTTTACATAGTCTTTATGTTCAAATACTATCAGTTAAACTTATTTCAAGTCTTAATTGGGAAGTTTCACCCAAAGCCAAACTTTCAGCCCTTTTGGCCTACACTAGGTCTTATTGGAGCCGAATAAGGAACAAACATGGGGAAAATGTGGTTCTCAAGAGTTAGAAGTTGTGTTATATAGATTCTATGTACAATTACCTCCAACTAACTTTGTTTCAAGTGTTAATGGGGAAGTTTGGTAAAAGTTAAATTTTCAGCACTGATTGGCCTGAACTAAACCTTATAAGAGTTGAGTAGGGAAAAATGGGGAGGAAAACATAGTGTTCAAGAGCCGAGATTAGTATTACATAGTTTATATAAACAATTACTACAAATTATCACGTTTTTGACTTAATTGGAAAGTTTGGCCAAAAGTCAAACGTTCATTCCCGATTGGCCTGAACTAGGCCATATAAGAGCCAAATAGGGCCCAAATGAGAGAAAATGTGATTTTTAAGAGCCGTGAGTGGTATTATATTATTTCTATACACCGATGCTACCAGTTAACCTTATTTCTAACCTTAATTGGGGAGTTTGACCAAAAGTCAAACTCTCAGCCCCGATTGGTTTGAATTACGCCTTATAAGAGCCAAATAGGGCCTAAAAGGGGGGAAACATGGTTTTGAAGAGCTGTGAGTGGTACAATATAGTTTCTATCTATAAATGCTACTAATTAACCTTTTTTTTAGTTTTAATTAGAAAGTTTGACCAAAACTCAAACTTTCAGTCCCGATTGACCTGAATTAGGCCTTATAAGAGTTTAATATGGCCTAAACGGGGAGAAAACGCGATTTTTAAGAGCCGAGAGTGGTATTGCATAGTTTTGATGTACAAATATTATCTATTAAACTGATTTGAATCTTAATTTTGAAGTTTGACCAAATGCCAAACTTTCAACCCCGATTGGACTAGGCCTTATAATAAGTTCCGAATAGGGGAAAACATAGGGAATACATGGTTCTCAAGATCTGGGAGTAGTATTATATTTTTTCTATGTACAATCATATCCAATTAACCTTGTTTATAGTATTAATTGGGAAATTTGACAAAAGTCAAACTTCCGACCCTTATTGGCATGAATTAGGCTTAGAAGAGTCGAATAGAGGCCCAAACATGGCGATGGCTCTTAAGAGCCAGTAGTATTATAGAGTTTTCATATACAATTACTGCCATCTAATCTTGTTTCTAGTCTTAATTAGAAAGTTTGACCAAAAGTCAAACTTTCACCCTGATTGGCCTGAACTAGGATATATATGAGTTGAAGAGGGCCCAATGGGGAGAAAATGTGGTTCTCAAGATCCAGGAATGATAATACATAGTTTTTATATTCAAATAAAACCAATTAATCTTATTTCTAGTCATAATTAACAAGTTTGACTAAGAGTCAAACTTTCAGTTTTGATTGGCCTGAACTAGGCTTTATAAAGAGCCGAATAGGCCTAAACGGGGAGAAAACAAAATTTTCAAGTGTCAAGAGTGGTATTACACCATTCTATATACAAAACCTACTGATTAACCTATTTCTTGTTGTACTTAGGAAGTTTAACTAAAAGTCAAAATTTTATCCCCGATTGGCCTAAACGGCCATATAAGAGTTGAATAGGGCCTAAAGGAAGAAAACATGGTTCTTAAAATTAGAGAGTTATATAACATAATTTTTAAGTATAAATACTACCAATTAACCTTTTTCTAGTCTTAATCGTGAAGTTTGACAGAAATTCAAGCTTTCAGACTTGATCGACCTGAACTAGGCCATGTAAGAGCCGAATAGGGAATAAACATTAGAAAAATGGAGTATTCAAGAGACGAGAGTAGTATTGCAAAGTTTCTATGTACAATTACTGCTAATTAACCTTATTTCAAGTATTAATTAGAAAGTTTGACCAAAAGCCAAACTTTCGGCCTTAATTGGCCAGAGCTAAGCTTTATAAGTACCGAGTAGGGCCCAAACAGGGAGAAAACGTGGTTCTAAGAGCCAAGAGAAGTATTACACAGTTACTACGCATAATTACTATCAATTAACCTTGCTACTTGTCTTAATTTGGAAGTTTGACTAAAAAATCAAAGTTTCATCCCTGATTGGCTTGAACTAGGCCATATAGAAACTAAATAGGGCTAGAATAGGGAGAAATCGTGATTTTCAAGAGCAGGAGTTGTATTACATAGTTTTTATGTATAAATACTATCAAGTAAACTTATTTCTAATCTTAAGTGAAAAGGTTGATCAAAAGTTAAACTTTCAACACTGATTGGCCTGAACTCAGCCTTATAAGAGCCAAATATGGCCTAAACGGGGAGAAAACGTGATTTTCAATTGTCGAAAGTGGTATTACATAGTTTTTATGTACAAATACTATAAATTAAACTTAGTATTACAAAGTTACTATGCACAATTACTTCTAATTAACCTTATTTCGGGTTTCAATCTAGAAGTTTGACAAAACTCAAACTTTCAACCCCAATTAGCCTGAACTAGACCATATGAGAGTCGAATAAGGAGCAAATATAGGGAGAATGTGGTTCTCAAGAGTCGAGAGTAGTTTTACATAGTCTTTATGTACAAATACTATCAGTTAAACTTATTTCAAGTCTTAATTGGGAAGTTTCACCCAAAGCCAAACTTTCAGCCCTTTTGGCCTACACTAGGTCTTATTGGAGCCGAATAAGGAACAAACATGGGAAAATGTGGTTCCAAGAGTTGGGAGTTGTATTATATAGATTCTATGTACAATTACCTCCAACTAACATTGTTTCAAGTGTTAATGTGGAAGTTTGGTAAAAGTTAAAATTTCAGCACTGATTTGCCTGAACTAGACCTTATAAGAGTTGAGTAGGGCAAAACGGGGAGGAAAACATAGTGTTCAAGGCCGAGATTAGTATTACATAGTTTATATAAACAATTACTACAAATTATCTCGTTTTTTATCTTAATTGGAAAGTTTGGCCAAAAGTCAAACGTTCATTCTCGATTGGCCTGAATTAGGCCATATAAGAGCCAAATAGGGCCCACATGAGAGAAAATGTGATTTTTAAGAGCCGAGAGTGTTATTATATTATTTCTATACACCGATGCTACCAGTTAACCTTATTTCTTGCCTTAACTGGGAAGTTTGACAAAAGTCAAACTCTCAGCCCCGATTGGTTTGAATTACGCCTTATAAGAGCCAAATAGGGCCTAAAAGGGGGAAAACGTGGTTATGAAGAGCTGTGAGTGGTACTATATAGTTTCTATCTATAAATGCTACTAATTAACCTTGTTTTTAGGTTTAATTAGAAAGTTTGACCAAAACTCAAACTTTCAGTCCCGATTGGCCTGAATTAGGCCTTATAAGAGTTTAATATGGCCTAAACGGGGAGAAAATGCGATTTTTAAGAGCCGAGTGGTATTGCATAGTTTTGATGTACAAATATTATCTATTAAACTTTTTTCGAATCTTAATTTTGAAGTTTGACAAATGCCAAACTTTCAACCCCGATTGGACTAGGCCTTATAATAAGTTCCGAATTGGGGAAAACATAGGGAAAACATGATTCTCAAGATCTGGGAGTAGTATTATATTGTTTCTATGTACAATCATATCCAATTAACCTTTTTTATAGTATTAATTGGGAAATTTGACCAAAAGTCAAACTTCCGACCCTTATTGGCCTGAATTAAGCTTAGAAGAGTCGAATAGGGGCCCAAACATGGCGAAAATGTGGCTCTTAAGAGCCAGGAGTAGTATTACAGAGTTTTCATATACAATTACTGCCATCTAATCTTGTTTCTAGTCTTAATTAGAAAGTTTGACCAAAAGTCAAACTTTCACCCTGATTGGCCTGAACTAGATTATATATGAGTTGAAGAGGGCCCAATGGGGAGAAATGTGGTTCTCAGATCTAGGAATGATAATACATAGTTTTTATATTCAAATACAACCAATTAATCTTATTTCTAGTCATAATTGACAAGTTTGACTAAGAGTCAAACTTTCAGCTTTGATTGGCCTGAACTAGGCTTTATAAAGAGGTAAATAGGCCTAAACGGGGAGAAAACAAAATTTTCAAGTGTCAAGAGTGGTATTACACCATTCTATATACAAAACCTACCGATTAACCTTATTTCTTGTTGTACTTAGGAAGTTTAACTAAAAGTCAAAATTTTATCCCCGATTGGCCTAAACGGCCATATAAGAGTTGAATAGGGCCTAAAAGGGAAGAAAACTTGGTTCTTAAGATCAGAGAGTTATATAACATAATTTTTAAGTATAAATACTACCAATTAACCTTTTTCTAGTCTTAATCGGGAAGTTTGACAGAAATTCAAGCTTTCAGCCTTGATCGACCTGAACTAGGCCATGTAAGAGCCGAATAGGGAATAAACATTAGAAAAATGTAGTATTCAAGAGACGAGAGTAGTATTGCAAAGTTTCTATATACAATTACTGCTAACTAACCTTATTTCAAGTATTAATTAGAAAGTTTGACCAAAAGCCAAACTTTCGGCCTTAATTGGCCAGAGCTAAGCTTTATAAGTGCCGAGTAGGGCACAAACAGGGAGAAAACGTGGTTCTTAAGAGCCAAGAGAAGTATAACATAGTTACTACGCATAATTACTATCAATTAAACTTGCTACTAATCTTAATTAGGAAGTTTGACTAAAAAATCAAAGTTTCATCCCTGATTGGCTTGAACTAGGCCATATAGTAACTAATAGGGCTAGAATAGGGAGAAATCGTGATTTTCAAGAGCCAGGAGTTGTATTACATAGTTTATATGTATAAATACTATCAAGTAAACTTATTTCTAATCTTAATTGAAAAGGTTGATCAAAAGTTAAACTTTCAACGTGATTGGCCTGAACTCAGCCTTATAAGAGCCAAATATGGCCTAAACGGGGAGAAAACGTGATTTTCAATTGTCGAAAGTGGTATTACATAGTTTTTATGTACAAATACTATAAATTAAACTTAGTATTACAAAGTTACTATGCACAATTACTTCTAATTAACCTTGTTTCGGGTTTCAATCTAGAAGTTTGACTAAAACTCAAACTTTCAACCCCAATTAGCCTGAACTAGACCATATGAGAGTCGAATAAGGAGCAAATATAGGGAGAATGTGGTTCTCAAGAGTCGAGAGTAGTTTTACATAGTCTTTATGTACAAATACTATCAGTTAAACTTATTTCAAGTCTTAATGGGAAGTTTCACCCAAAGCCAAACTTTCAGCCCTTTTGGCCTACACTAGGTCTTATTGGAGCCGAATAAGAAACAAACATGGGGAAAATGTGTTCTCAAGAGTTGGGAGTTGTATTATATAGATTCTATGTACAATTACCTCCAACTAACTTTGTTTCAAGTGTTAATGGGGAAGTTTGGTAAAAGTTAAATTTTCAGCACTGATTGGCCTGAACTAAACCTTATAAGAGTTGAGTAGGGCAAAACGGGGAGGAAAACATAGTGTTCAAGAGTCGAGATTAGTATTACATAGTTTATATAAACAATTACTACAAATTGTCTCATTTTTGACTTAATTGAAAAGTTTGGCCAAAAGTCAAACGTTCATTCTCGATTGGCCTGAACTAGGCCATATAAGAGCCAAATAGGGCCCAAATGAGAGAAAATGTGATTTTTAAGAGCCGAGAGTGGTATTATACTATTTCTATACACCGATGCTACCAGTTAATCTTATTTCTAGCCTTAATTGGGGAGTTTGACTAAAAGTCAAACTCTCAGCCCCGATTGGTTTGAATTACGCCTTATAAGAGCCAAATAGGGCCTAAAAAGGGGAAAACGTGGTTTTGAAGAGCTGTGAGTGGTACTATATAGTTTCTATTTATAAATGCTATTAATTAACCATATTTTTAGTTTTAATTAGAAAGTTTGACCAAAACTCAAACTTTCAGTCCCGATTGGCCTGAATTAGGCCTTATAAGAGTTTAATATGGCCTAAACGGGGAGAAAAACGCGATTTTTAAGAGCCGAGAGTGCTATTGCATAGTTTTGATGTACAAATATTATCTATTAAACTTATTTTCAATATTAATTTTGAAGTTTGACCAAATGCCAAATTTTCAACCCGATTGGACTAGGCCAAATAATAAGTTCCGAATGGGGGAAAACATTGAGAAAACATGGTTCTCAAGATCTGGGAGTAGTATTATATTGTTTCTATGTACAATCATATCCAATTAACCTTGTTTATAGTATTAATTGGAAAATTTGACCAAAAGTCAAACTTCGACCCTTATTGGCCTGAATTAGGCTTAGAAGAGTCGAATAGGGGCCCAAACATGGTGAAAACGTGGCTCTTAAGAGCCAGGAGTAGTATTACAGAGTTTTCATATACAATTACTGCCATCTAATCTTGTTTCTAGTCTTAATTAGAAAGTTTGACCAAAAGTCAAACTTTCACCCTGATTGGCCTGAACTAGGATATATATGAGTTGAAGAGGGCCCAATGGGGAGAAAATGTGGTTCTCAAGAGCCAAGAATGATAATACATAGTTTTATATTCAAATACAACTAATTAATCTTATTTCTAGTCATAATTGACAAGTTTGACTAAGAGTCAAACTTTCAGCTTTGATTGGCCTGAACTAGGCTTTATAAAGAGCCGAATAGGCCTAAACGGGGAGAAAACAAAATTTTCAAGTGTCAAGAGTGGTATTACACCATTCTATATACAAAACCTACCGATTAGTCTTGTTTCTTGTTGTACTTAGGAAGTTTAACTAAAAGTCAAAATTTTATCCCGATTGGCCTAAACGGCCATATAAGAGTTGAATAGGGCCTAAAGGCGAAGAAAACATGGTTCTTAAGATCAGAGAGTTATATAACATAATTTTTGAGTATAAATACTACCAATTAACCTTTTTCTAGTCTTAATCGGGAAGTTTGTTAGAAATTCAAGCTTTCAGCCTTGATCGACCTGAACTAGGCCATGTAAGAGCCGAATAGGGAATAAACATTAGAAAAATGTAGTATTCAAGAGACGAGAGTAGTATTGCAAAGTTTCTATGTACAATTACTGCTAATTAACCTTATTTAAGTATTAATTGGAAGTTTGACCAAAAGCCAAACTTTCGGCCTTAATTGGCCAGAGCTAAGCTTTATAAGTGCCGAGTAGGGCCCAAACAGGGAGAAAACGTGGTTCTTAAGAGCCAAGAGAAGTATTACATAGTTACTACGCATAATTACTATTAATTAACCTTCTTACTAGTCTTAATTAGGAAGTTTGACTAAAAAATCAAAGTTTCATCCCTGATTGGTTTGAACTAGGCCATATAGGAGCTAAATAGGGCTAGAATAGGGAGAAATCATGATTTTCTAGAGTCAGGAGTTGTATTACATAGTTTTTGTGTATAAATACTATTAAGTAAACTTATTTCTAATCTTAATTGAAAAGGTTGATCAAAAGTTAAACTTTCAACACTGATTTGCATGAACTCAGCCTTATAAGAGCCAAATATGGCCTAAACGGGGATGAAACGTGATTTTCAATTGTCGAAAGTGGTATTACATAGTTTTTATGAACAAATACTATAAATTAAACTTAGTATTACAATGTTACTATGCACAATTACTTCTAATTAACTTGTTTCGGGTTTCAATCTAGAAGTTTGACTAAAACTAAAACTTTCAACCCCAATTAGCCTGAACTAGACCATATGAGAGTCGAAAAAAGGAGCAAATATAGGGAGAATGTGGTTCTCAAGAGTCGAGAGTAGTTTTACATAGTTTTTATGTATAAATACTATCAGTTAAACTTATTTCAAGTCTTAGTTGGGAAGTTTCACCCAAAGTCAAACTTTCAGCCCTTTTGGCCTACACTAGGTCTTATTGGAGCCGAATAAGGAATAAATATGGGGAAAATGTGGTTCTCAAGATTTGGGAGTTGTATTTTATAGATTCTATGCACAATTACCTCCAACTAACTTTGTTTCAAGTGTTAATGGGGAAGTTTGGTAAAAGTTAAATTTTCAGCACTGATTGGCCTGAACTAGACCTTATAAGAGTTGAGTAGGACAAAACGGGGAGGAAAACATAGTGTTCAAGAGCAGAGATTATTTATTACATAGTTTATATAAACAATTACTACAAATAATCTCATTTTTTGTCTTAATTGGAAAGTTTGGCAAAAAGTCAACGTTCATTCCGATGGCCTGAACTAGGCCATATAAGAGCCAAATAGGGCCCAAATGAGAGAAAATGTGGTTTTTAAGAGCCGAGTGGTATTATATTATTTCTATAAACCGATGCTACCAGTTAACCTTATTTCTAGGCTTAATTGGGGAGTTTGACCAAAAGTCAAACTCTAAACCCCGATTGGTTTGAATTACGCCTTATAAGAGCCAAATAGGGCCTAAAAGGGGGGAAACCTGGTTTTGAAGAGCTGTGAGTGGAACTATATAGTTTCTATCTATAAATGCTACTAATTACCTTGTTTTTAGTTTTAATTAGAAAGTTTGTGTTGGCCCAAAGGCCTATCACTCTAGTTTTGATGATGATCAACTCATGTAGTTATATTTGCTAATGATCTTGTTAATTAGTGACAGATTCTTTATCAAGATCTTAGTAGGTGCAAAGCTCAACAAAGGATTAAATGTCAAGATTTGGAGCTAGCACGGGGTGATCCAGGAGCTTTGGATCAAGCTTGGACCAAGTCAAGAAGATGAGAAGCCTTCAAGTGAAGACTTCAAGAAGATGAAGACTTGTGTCTAGGTATAAGATTTTGTTTTTGTTTTAGAAAAAATGTAAAGGATAGATAGTTGGTGATTGCTCAAGTCTATATCACACACACACTCTGATAGAACTCTTGATAGAATTGCTTTCATAAAAGAATTTTATATTAGAAAAAGATTTTCTTTGTGACAAAATATTATCTTGGATTTTGTATTTCATAGTTCATATCTTTAAACCAAAATCATGATTAGAGCTTTAATGTCAAAAACATAGATATTTCATATTGATTGTGTAGTGGATCATATCCATACACACTATGCTTTAAAATGAACTCAAATATCTTGTTTTTGTATTTTGTGAAGTTATGGAAAAACAAGTTTTAGAAAAACATATTTTTAGAAAAACAGTTTTTATTGTGATTAAAACTATTTTTAGATTTACTGTGAATTTATGGGATTTTTATTAAGTTAAAAGACCTATTTCCTAATCCCTTAACTGTGCAGACCCAGAACTGGCCTGACAGGCTGGTCCGGTCGACCGGACCGGTCGACCGGACGTGCACAGACGTGCACGCCTGTGTGCACTGGAGAACGGTCGACCGGACCGGTCGACCGCTCAGAGAGCTTTGCTCTCAGGAAATCTCGGTCGACCAGGCCGGTCGACCGACAGAGAGTTTACTCTCTTCTCCAGTTGCGCGGTCGACCGGGACGGTCGACCGGAGGCTGCAACGGTCGGATTTTGACCGTTGCCGGTCGACCGGGACCGGTCGACCGGAAGCTCTGACAGAGCCCAACGGTCAGATTTTTCTGGCCTCTATAAAAGGGGTTTTGTCATTGTTTTGAGCCAAGATTTTAGGAGAGCTTTTGTCCAGTTATTTCCATTCTTTTAGCAGAGTTTTCTCCACAAAATAGAGTGCCAATATTTCCTATCAAAAGGGATTTTATCAAGAGAGTGTTTATTGTGATTTCTTGAGTTTCCATCAAAAGTTCTTTCCTTGATTTCTCACACTACACTTGAGCATCCATTGAGCTATTCATCCTATAGGAGAGTGTTGTAGTGAGAGTTTTGTTAGGTGATCAAGTGTTTAGATCACCAAGATTTCTTTGTATTTGAGGAAGCGGGCAAGTGTGCTCGCGGTGTATTGAGTTCGGGTGCGGACTTGTTGTACGAGGTGCGGCCTCGACGAGCCGGGGCTTGTGGTGTATAAGGGACTTTGGGAGTCCGAGGGCTTTTAGGTGTTGCTGCACCAAGGAGAAATCCGGTTGGATCGTGCATAGTGGAAATCCTTCGTGTGTCGAAGGGGGGATGTAGAGCAAGTGTGCTCGAACCTCGAAACAAACCCTTTGTGTTTGCGATTGCTCACTCTTGCTCTCTTACTCTTTTTGTCTCTATTATATCTTGCATTACTTACATTGTATTTACTTTACATGCTTGATATACCCTTGTGCTTAATTGTTATATAATTGCTTGGGATTGATTGTCTAACACTTGTATTCAACCAAGAGAGCCAACGCGGCACCTCAACCCATTCAAGGGGAATCTAGAGGAGTTTGTCCAGAGCCTCGCAAGGGGAATTCGGCAACACTCTTGTGTTATACATAAGTGTTCAATTAAAAGAAGTTTAATTTGGTCAACTTAGTTTTAATTCCGCATTATTTGTTCATAAGTGACCATTAGATTAGCCATCACCTATTCACCCCCTCTAGGTGATCTTACAATTGGTATCAGAGCTAGTGCTCTTGATATTGGGACTAACAACCTAAGAGTTAAAGATCCTCTTTTAGGCTAATCACAAGATTTGTACACACACTATGGACTTCATGTCACCACCCACCTTTGACATTCTAACATCCAAATTTGGAAGGTTAAGATGTCTTTGTTCCTCAAAGGACTTGGCCTTAGTGTATATCTTGCCACAACTAATAAAGAATATTGCTTAAATGGTAAGAACATTGAGGCTAATGCAAAGCCCTTCATGCTCTTAAATGTACCCTAAATGATGAATATCTTTCTAGGGTTTCTAACGTTGATTCGGCTTTGTAGCTTGGAACATCATCACCTCCCTTGGTGAAAAAGATCTATATTATGCAGGGAGCGATTCGGACGTTGGAAGCGACATCTCCAACGTATGCTATATGGTCCAAGGGGATAACCCCCTTGAGGTAAACTCCGAATCCGATGATGATAGTATGTCATATGATGAGCTCTCTACTTTTGTCAATTATTGCTTGAGAGATATGACATAATTAAGAAAGAAAATAAAAATTTGAAAAAGGACATTGCATGCATGCATAAGGAACAAGATTCATTTAGAAGTAACATTGCATGTTTAGAAAAAGATAACAAGAATTTGAAAAAGAATTTTGATGCCATGCTTAATGATAAAGATTCATTAGAAAATAAAATGGCATGCTTAGAAAAAGAAAATGAGGATTTGAAAAATGAGAATATTTCCTTAATGTCTAAATTGAATATTTTATGTGAAGGAAATATGATGTTGAAAAATAAGATTGATTTGGTGGAAAACAAAAGGAAGTTGTTTTTCAAGAAAATAAATCTTTGAAAAGAAAAATTTGTGAAAAAGAAAAAGATTTGTTTCACAAAAGAAAGAAAAATTGACTCTTCATCTCATCATGCTTTTCATGCCACCACTAATGAGATTAAAAATTTGAAAAATAAAATTGATAATTTGAGCTCATGTGCATTCAATCATACTAGATTGGAATCCTTGTTTCAAAGAAACAAGTTCCTCATACTCATGCACATCATCATCATGACCATGTTTATGATGCACATCATGCTCACACTCCCACTCATAAGTATGCTAAGGTGTACACATGTACACATTGTGGCCGCAAAGGCATCCATCTAAGAAAATTTTGTTATGAAAGGTTAAATGTTCTTATTTTTGATAAAAAAAAAAATGCTTGGGTTCCTTACAAGACTAACCCCATAGGACCCAAGAAAATATGGGTACCAAAATCCCCACCTTGTGTATTTGATGTAGGTGAGGAATCTCTCAAAACGTGAGAGATTTGGTGCCTTGATGGTGGGTGCATTTGAACTAAAATGACACATACTTGGAGCACCGCTATCAAGGAATTTTGGTGGGTCAACCACCATGCTAGGAGCTTTGAAGTTGGTAACAATTTCTAAACTCCTATTTCATTTATGTACATGTTTTTAATTTCATGTATCATATAGCATGTTCATGTTTTAAGATTTCTATGTGCTTCATGTGGCATTTACATGCTTAAATGTAGAATGCGTCAAAACTTGCATTTATACATATATGAATAGTGAACTACAATTGACTCATACATATTTGAACTTCATGCTCATTTGTATCCACTATATGCATGTGTATAGGCTAGTTTTGATGATTCGGTCATTTATACTTGTCATGCTTATCTTTGATCTTACTTCATGTATATGTTGTTTAATTCAAATCTAATAAATATACATGTATACCCTTGAGTCATTTGCCTTCATGCAATATATATTGGACTCTTTTCATATTTGGGATATGTATGCATATTGTTAGAATTGGATAAATCATACATATACCATGAAGATTAGTATTTTAAATAAATAAAAAAAATGATTTTTCATGCTTTTGGTTTGTACAACAAAATGTGATTTATGATCTTTTTGAGCTTGAATGACTATTTTCATAAAAATGCTATTTACATGATCTTTTGAACACTCATCTTTATGATACAAAAATATTTTGAGCTTTATAGACCATGAGTGATTAAATCTTTATGTATTTAGCAATGCTTTATGAAAAATATATGATTTGTTTTAAGATGAAAAATAAGATTTTCATGAGATTCATGCTTCACTTTCTATTTTCATGAAAATACCATTTACATAACCTTTGAACACTCATCTTTTATGATAAAAGATAATTTTGAGCTTAATGGACTATGAGTGCTTAAACTTGTATGTATTTAATATAACTCATGAATAACATATGATTTCATGTTTTTGAAGGATCTTAACTAGTTTTCAAAAACTATTTATAACTAGTTATTTATTCTTTCAAATTTGGTAGTGCTTAAACATAACTATCTTTTAAACCTACCAATTTTGGTTATGAGTATATACATGATTACAATGTTAATTTTACAATTGGTATATTACTCACATTTTGGTTCCTATATATGTATGCCCTAATTTTCAAATTGGTCTTATCTATTCACATACATATATATGATTTTCATGTGCTTGCTTTACAATTGATTTACATTCTTAAAAGCACAAAAGTTTATGCTAAGTTCACACCTTATATTAACTATGCATAAGCTTATGAAAAATAAAAGGATTTTATTTTAGATCTTTCATTTGGTATCATTATGCCTCAACTTCAAATTTGTTATATGATTACAATTGATATCAATATGTTTGAAATATTAAAAGATTTTGCAATGATAACTTGATATCAACATCTTCAAGTGCTATTTTCTATTGGTATCAAAATTACAAATTATGATTGGTTCAAAATTGTTTTATTGGGAAAAGTTCAAAATTTTGTTTTGATAAAAAAAAAAAAAAAATTTAAAATGTTTTGTTTTGTATTTCCTATATGCAAGGAGAGCTTAACATCTCTCTTACATATAGATTCATGTTGAGTATATTATAATTGAGGAGCTTAACATCTCTTCTTTATATGATATACGTGTGTAGGGGGAGCTTCACATCTCCTTCTATGCATTACATAGTTGTGTTGTGTGAATTAGGGCTTCACATCCCTCCTTCATGCAATGCACATTGTAGGGAAGCTAACTTAACGTCTTCCTCTTCATGAATGTATATCGCATATAATCTTTATTGGTTGATTTGTATTTACCCCTTCTTGATTCTTTTGTTTTTGACAAAAAGGGGGAGAAAAATTTGTTTTGATTTGCTTTTACTTGAACCCTTTGTTGATGATTGACAAAAAGGGGGAGAAGTATTTGTGATGTATTTGTGATATATGCATGATTTCCTTACTTAAGGGGGAGAAGTATTTGTCTTCCTTACTTAAGGTTGTATAAGATTTGTATTTATGCATATATATATTTGTATTGCAAATAGGAGAAAAAGATTTTGATTTATGCTTGTTGCATGTTTTATCTCCATACTTGCATACATATTCACGTGTCATTGCCTTATCTATTGCTTATTTGATATGCATGAGTTAAGGGGAGCTTCTTGAAGCTTTACTTTAATCCATGCATATATAACTTCATGAGTTTTGTCATCATCAAAAAGGGGAGATTGTTGGCCCAAAGGCCTATCACTCTAGTTTTGATGATGATCAACTCATGTAGTTATATTTGCTAATGATCTTGTTAATTAGTGACAGATTTTTATCAAGATCTTAGTAGGTGCAAAGCTCAACAAAGGATTAAATGTCAAGATTTGGAGCTAGCACGGGGTGATCCAAGGAGCTTTGATCAAGCTTGGACCAAGTCAAGAAGATGAGAAGCCTTCAAGTGAAGACTTCAAGAAGATGAAGACTTGTGTCTAGGTATAAGATTTTGTTTTTGTTTTAGAAAAAATGTAAAGGATAGATAGTTGGTGGATTGCTCAAGTCTATATCACACACACACTCTTGATAGAACTCTTGATAGAATTGATTTCATAAAAGAATTTTATATTAGAAAAAGATTTTTCTTTGTGACAAAATATTTATCTTGGATTTTGGTATTTCATAGTTCATATCTTTAAACCAAAATCATGATTAGAGCTTTAATGTCAAAAACATAGATATTTCATATTGATTGTATAGTGGATCATATCCATACACACTATGCTTTAAAATGAACTCAAATATCTTGTTTTTGTATTTTGTGAAGTTATGAAAAAACAAGTTTTAGAAAAACATATTTTTAGAAAAACAGTTTTTATTGTGATAAAACTATTTTTTAGATTTACTGTGAATTATGGGATTTTTATTAAGTTAAAAGACCTATTTCCTAATCCCTTAACTGTGCAGACCCAGAACTGGCCTGACAGGCTGGTCCGGTCGAACGGACCGGTCGACCGGACGTGCACAGACGTGCACGCCTGTGTGCACTGGAGAACGGTCGACCGGACCGGTCGACCGCTTCAGAGAGCTTTACTCTCAGGAAATCTCGGTCGACGGGCCGGTCGACGACAGAGAGTTTACTCTCTTCTCAGTTGCGCGCGTCGACCGGGACGGTCGACCGGAGGCTGCAACGGTCGGATTTTGACCGTTACCGGTCGACCGGACCGTCGACCGGAAGCTCTGACAGAGCCCAACGGTCAGATTTTTCTGGCCTTATAAAAGGGGGTTTGGTCATTGTTTTGAGCCAAGATTTTAGGAGAGCTTTTGTCCAGTTATTTCCATTCTTTTAGCAGAGTTTCTCCACAAAATAGAGTGCCAATATTTCCTATCAAAAGGGATTTTATCAAGAGAGTGTTTATTGTGATTTCTTGAGTTTTCCATCAAAAGTTCTTTCCTTGATTTCTCACACTACACTTGAGCATCCATTGAGCTATTCATCCTATAGGAGAGTGTTGTAGTGAGAGTTTTGTTAGGTGATCAAGTGTTTAGATTACCAAGATTTCTTTGTATTTGAGGAAGCGGGCAAGTGTGCTCGCGGTGTATTGAGTTCGGGTGCGGACTTGTTGTACGAGGTGCGGCCTCGACGAGCCGGTGGGCTTTGGGTGTGTAAGGGACTTTGGGAGTCCGAGGGCTTGTAGGTGTTGCGGCACCAAGGAGAGATCCGGTTGGATCGTGCATAGTGGAAATCCTTCGTGTGTCGAAGGCGGGGATGTAGAGCAAGTGTGCTCGAACCTCGAAACAAACCTTTTGTGTTTGCGATTGCTCACTCTTGCTCTCTTACTCTTTTGTCTCTATTATATCTTGCATTACTTACATTGTATTTACTTTACATGCTTGATATACCCTTGTGCTTAATTGTTATATAATTGCTTGGGATTGATTGTCTAACACTTGTATTCAACCAAGAGAGCCAACGCGGCACCTCAACCCATTCAAGGGGAATCTAGAGGAGTTTGTCCAGAGCCTCGCAAGGGGAATTCGGCAACACTCTTGTGTTATACATAAGTGTTCAATTAAAGAAGTTTAATTTAGTCAACTTAGTTTTAATTCGCATTATTTGTTCATAAGTGACCATTAGATTAGCCATCACCTATCACCCCCCTCTAGGTGATCTTACAATTGGTATCAGAGCTAGTGCTCTTGATATGGGTCTAACAACCTAAGAGTTAAGATCCTCTTTTAGGCTAATCACAAGATTGTACACACACTATGGACTTCATGTCACCACCCACCTTTGACATTCTTAACATCCAAATTTGGAAGGTTAAGATGTCTTTGTTCTCAAAGGACTTGGCCTTAGTGGTATCTTGCCACAACTAATAAAGAATATTGCTTAAATGGTAAGAACATTGAGGCTAATGCAAAAGCCCTTCATGCTCTTAAATGTACCTAAATGATGAATATCTTTCTAGGGTTTCTAACGTTGATTCGGCTTTGTAACTTGGAACATCATCACCCCTTGGTGAAAAGATCTATTATGCGGGGAGCGATTGGACGTTGGAAGCGACATCTCCAACGTATGCTATATGGTCCAAGGGATAACCCCCTTGAGGTAAACTCCGAATCCGATGATGATAGTATGTCATATGAGAGCTCTCTACATTTTGTCAATTATTGCTTGAGAGATATGACATAATTAAGAAAGAAAATAAAAATTTGAAAAAGGACATTGCATGCATGCATAAGGAACAAGATTCATTTAGAAGTAACATTGCATGTTTAGAAAAAGATAACAAGAATTTGAAAAAGAATTTTGATGCCATGCTTAATGATAAAGATCATTAGAAAATAAAATGGCATGCTTAGAAAAAGAAAATGAGGATTTGAAAAATGAGAATTTCTTAATGTCTAAATTAATATTTTATGTGAAGGAAATATGATGTGAAAAAATAAGATTGATTTGGTGGAAAAACAAAAGGAAGTTGTTTTTCAAGAAAATAAATCTTTGAAAAGAAAAATTTGTGAAAAAGAAAAAGATTTGGTTTCACAAAAAAGAAAAGAAAATTGACTCTTCATCTCATCATGCTTTTCATGCCACAACTATGAGATTAAAAATTTGAAAAATAAAATGATAATTTGAGCTCTAATTGAGCTCATGTGCATTTAATCATAATAGATTGGAACCTTGTTTCAAAAGAAACAAGTTCCTCATACTCATGCACATCATCATCATGAACCATGCTTATGATGCACATCTATGCTCACACTCCCACTCATAAGTATGCTAGTGTGTACACATGTAACATTTGGCCGCAAAGGCCATCTAAGAAAATTTTGTTATGAAAGGTTAAATGTTCATATTTTGATAAAAATAAAAATGCTTGGGTTCCTTACAAGACTAACCCCATAGGACCCAAGAAAATATGGGTACCAAAATTCCCACCTTGTGTATTTGATGTAGGTGAGGAATCTCTCAAAACGTGAGAGATTTGGTGCTTGATGGTGGGGCATTTGAACTAAAATGACACATACTTGGCACCGCTATCAAGGAATTTTGGTGGGTCAACCACCATGCTAGGAGCTTGAAGTTGGTAACAATTTCTAAACTCCTATTTCATTTGTGTACATGCTTTTAATTTCAGTATCATATAGCATGTTCATGTTTTAAGATTTCTATGTGCTTCATGTGGCATTTACATGCTTAAATGTAGAATGCGTCAAAACTTGCATTTATACATATATGAATAGTGAACTACAATTGACTCATACAAATTGAACTTCATGTCATTTGTATCCACTATATGCATGTGTATAGGCTAGTTTTGATGATTCGGTCATTTAACTGTTATGCCTATCTTTGATCTTACTTCATGTATATGTGTGTTTAATTCAAATCTAATAATATACATGTATACCTTGAGTCATTGCCTTCATGCAATATATATTGGACTTTTCATATTTGGGATATGTATGCATATTGTTAGAATTGGATAAATCATACATATACATGAAGCTTAGTATTTAAATAATAAAAAAAAATAATTTTCATTTTTTGGTTTGTACAACAAAATGTGATTTATGATCTTTTTGAGCTTGAATGACTATTTCATAAAAATGCTATTTACATGATCTTTGAACACTCATCTTTATGATACAAAATATATTTGAACTTTATAGACCATGAGTGATTAAATCTTTATGTATTTAGCAATGCTTTATGAAAAATATATGATTTGTTTAAGATGAAAAATAAGATTTCCATGAGATTCATGTCACTTTCTATTTTCATGAAAATACCTTTACATAACCTTTGAACACTCATCTTTTATGATAAAAGAAATTTTTGAGCGCTTAATGGGACTATGAGTGCTTAAACTTGTTGTATTAGTATAACTCATGAATAACATATGATTTCATGGTTTTTGAAGGATCTTTAATAGTTTTTTCAAAAAACTATTTATAACTAGTTATTTATTCTTCAAATTTGGTAGTGCTTAAACATAACTATCTTTTAAACCTACCAATTTTTGGTTATGAGTATATACATGATTTACAATGTTAATTTTACAATTGGTATATTACTCACATTTTGGTTCCTATATATGTATGCCTAATTTCAAATTGGTCTCTATTCTATTCACATACATATATATGATTTTCATGTGCTTGCTTTTACAATTGATTTACATTCTTTAAAAGCAAAAATTTTATGCTAAGTTCACACCTTATATTAACTATGCATAAGCTTATGAAAATAAAAGGATTTTATTTTAGATCTTTCATTTGGTATCATTATGCCTCAACTTAAAATTTGTAATGATTACAATTTGATATCAATATGTTTGAAATATTAAAAGATTTGCAATGATAACTTGATATCACACATCTTCAAGTGCTATTTTTATATGGTATCAAAATTACAAATTATGATTGGTTCAAATTTGTTTTATTGGGAGAAAGTTCAAAATTTTGTTTTGATAAAAAAAAAAAAATTAAAATGTTTGTTTTGTATTTCCTATATGCAAGGAGAGCTTAACATCTCTCTTACATATAGATTCATGTTGAGTATATTATAATTGAGGAGCTTAACATCTCTCTCTTTATAGATATACGTGTGTAGGGGGAGCTTCACATCTCCTTTATGCATTACATAGTGTGTTGTGTGAATTAGGGCTTCACATCCCCCTTCATGCAATGCACATTGTAGGGAAGCTAACTTAACGTCTTCCTATTCCATGAATGTATATCGCATATAAATCTTTATTGGTTGATTTGTATTTACCCTTCTTGATTCTTTTGTTTTTGACAAAAAGGGGGAGAAAAATTTGTTTTGATTTGCTTTTACTTTGAAACTTTGTTGATGATGACAAAAAGGGGGAGAAGTATTTGTGATGTATTTGTGATATATGCATGATTTCCTTACTTAAGGGGGAGAAAGTATTTGTCTTCCTTACTTAAGGTTGTATAGATTGTATTTATGCATATATATATTTGTATTAAAATAGGAGAAAAGATTTGATTTATGCTTGTTGCATGTTTTATCTCCATACTTTAATACATATTCACGTGCCTCATTGACTTATCTATTGCTATTTGATATGCATGAGTTAAGGGGGAGCTTCTTTGAAGCTTTACTTTAATCCATGCATATATAACTCATGAGTTTTGTCATCATCAAAAAGGGGGAGATTGTTGGCCCAAAGGCTATCACTCTAGTTTTGATGATGATCAACTCATATAGTTATATTTGCTAATGATCTTGTTAATTAGTGACAGATTCTTATCAAGATCTTAGTAGGTGCAAAGCTCAACAAAGGATTAAAGTCAAGATTTGGAGCTAGCACGGGGTGATCCAAGGAGCTTTGGATCAAGCTGGACCAAGTCAAGAAGATGAGAAGCCTTCAAGTGAAGACTTCAAGAAGATGAAGACTTGTGTCTAGGTATAAGATTTTGTTTTGTTTTAGAAAAAATGTAAAGGATAGATAGTTTGGTGGATTGCTCAAGTATATAACACACACACACTCTTGATAGAATCTGATAGAATTGCTTTCATAAAAGAATTTTATATTTAGAAAAAGATTTTTCTTTGTGACAAAATATTTATCTTGGATTTGGTATTTCATAGTTCATATCTTTAAAAAAAAATCATGATTAGAGCTTTAATGTCAAAAACATAGATATTTCATATGATGTGTAGTGGATCATATCCATACACACTATGCTTTAAAATGAACTCAAATATCTTGTTTTTGTATTTTGTGAAGTTATGAAAAACAAGTTTTAGGAAAAACATATTTTTAGAAAAACAGTTTTTATTGTGATTAAAACTATTTTTAGATTTACTGTGAATTTATGGGATTTTTATTAAGTTAAAAGACCTATTTCCTAATCCCTTAACT